>JASDQU010102000.1:495250-508800 GCA_032191745.1 Picea mariana
GATTTGATTGTGCAGCAAGGATTGCAAAAGGCCTTGGCTGGAAATTCAAATCAACTGACAAGCATGACAGACAAGGACTGGGAGGATCAGAATGCAAGAGCCCTCAGTACTATTCATTTGTGCCTGAGATATGAGGTGTTTCTTAACATCATTGAAGAGGCGACAACAACACATTTGTGGACCAAACTGGAGAGTCTATATATGACAAAGAACTTGTCAAACATAATCTTCTTGAAGAGGAAGTTGTATAGCTTGCGGATTAAAGAAGGTATGAAAATTGTTGATCACTTGAATGTTTTCAATACTCTAATTTGTCAATTAACTAATATGGAAGTAAATTTCGAATATGAGGAAAAGGAATTTACGCTATTGTGTTCGTTGCATGAGTCTTGGGACCATCTGATCACAACTATGTGGTTTAACACAACATATGCCATTGATTATGAAATTTTTGTGGGAGATTTGTTGTCTAAGGAGATAAGGAAAACATATGGTAAAGAAACATCAACAACAGATGCAATGGTGGTCAGAGGTCGATCTATAGAAAGAGGGAAAAAATAGAGGGGCACATCAAGGTCTAAATCAAGAGGCAAGAAGAGTAACCATAAATGTTGGTTCTGTGGAAAATCTGGGCATCTCAAGAAGGATTGTTGTAAAAGACAAAATTCATCCAAGCAAAACTCCACAAAAGAATCAAAGGAAGCTAATGTAGCTAAAACAAGTTCAGGTTCCAGTTCAAGTATGGTTGATGATGTATTGTCTACTTGTGATATTTCACATCAACATAAACATTGGTTGTTAGATTCTGGTGTGTCCAACCACATGTTTCTTCATAGAAACTGGTTCTCAACTTACCAATCTATTGATGATGGTGTTTTTTTGGGAAATAATTTTTCTTGTAAAATTGTTGGAGTTGGTAGCGTCTGGATTAAAATGCATGATGATTCTATAAGAAAATTAAAATATGTAAGGCATGTCACCAAACTAAGAAATAACTTGATATCTTTGGGAGTTCTAGATTTTGTTGGTTACAAGTGTACAAATCAAGGTGGAGTACTGAAGGTGTCCAAAGGAATCTTACTAGTCATGAAAGAAAAGAGGATCAGGAACCTTTATCAGCTTGAAGGAAAGAAAAAATTAAATCAAGAAATGGTAGCATATGAATATGGAAGTGACTATGTTCATATCTGGCATCAGTGTTTGGGTCATATGAGTGATAAAGGGGTTAGGGTACTGGTTGATCATAAGTCACCTCCAAGTTTGAGGTTTCTAAATTTGAATTTCTGCAAGTATTGTGTTTTTGGAAAATAATGTAGACAAAAGTTTAAAGAAGGAAGGAATATAAGCAAAGGTATCCTTGATTACATTCATTCATATGTTTGGGTACTGTTAGCGATATTTCTTGTAGGGGGGATAGAATGCAAAGGAATGGGTTCAAAACCCACTTACCCTAAGTCCGGGATGCAAAATGCACCCGCGGTAAGCAGTCAACGGATATGGACGGCAAGCATTCACGCGCCCAGATCAACGGCGTACAGGAAATTCTGGACCCCCCCCCCGACCTTTATACCTTTAAGCAGAGGAGGGGGGTCCNGGGGGGGTCCAGAATCCGGGGTGCATCTTCCCGATGGCCGCGATCTAAGCGCCCAGATCAACGGCACTCGCACAATCCCATCCTTCTCAGCTTCCCTATGTTTAACTAACATGGGCCCTCCCCCTATCATGCCATCCTCTGGAGCCACCTTTCCCCTATTTCCATGTGTCTTCTACCCATCTCCCCGTTGCTGGTCCACGTGGTCCTTCTCTCATCCCATCATCCACTCATCGCCTGCCATGTGTCCCACTCTTTCCACGTCAGTCTCTCACCGAGAGCAAGCCCATTATATCTCATCTCCTTCCCCTCCACATGTTGTCTTCTGCCATATGTTTTCCTCTGTCACCCCTCTCACACTTCATCACTTCTTATCTCGCCCTACCGATCCTAGCGCCACCATCCCGTTGCGCGCCCCATCCTTCGCACTGGCCTCTATGCAGATACATCAGGCCGTTCAAGCTCATCCAAGTCGCAGTGCAAGAAGCCTCCCACATCCCAAGAGTGCCAATCTAGCCAGGTCATCCTCAATCCCAATAAAGAAGTTATTGAGGTGGTTAGTGGTGGTTAGACATCGCCTCCGTCATTATGGTAAAGTCTGTCTACGATTAAAGGCACGTCGATTCGCCCATGAAGCTGTCAGGAGGGGGGGTTACGTCTGCTGAAAGTTGCATGATCTTTCAGAGACAGCAGGTGTTGACTGTCAGAAATCCATGCAGACGCAAAGATTTCAATGCAACGCCTCAATTCTTTTGTTGTGGTTGTTCTAAGTATGTATAGGCATTTTCGCCATTTTGGTATCTATCGATGGTTGAGCAGAGCTCCTGGGTTGTAAAGTTTTAATGAAGCATTGTTATTCTGGTTATGCATGAACCTTTGAGACTTCTTGCCTTATGAATGCCAGTTTTCCTTTTCCATCTGTGTTTCGTCTTATGCCAGAGAGTTCATGATCGAATGCTTCGCGTGAATTAGCACAGTTATGTTATGATAAATGATTTGTTGTTGCATTACTGTTTTCTTTGGTTTTCTGCATTTGGGTGTAAGAAGATCTTTCTTTTGATGCTTTCTCTCACAGTATGTTACGAACCTGACGTTCATTCCAGACCCCTTCACTCTTATTATTAAGTCTTCCACCTGTTCACCTTTTAATCAACTCACTGGCTGAAGTTAGGATTCCAGACCTCCTTTGTTCTTTACGTACCAGATAAATAGTCCTTGAGTTAGAGTGGTATCCCCTTGAATCCTTAGCTCCATTCGATCACCCTTTTATAAACAAATCGTGACATAAAACTGATGGGCGTCGGGCTCTGCTCCTGCTAGCAATCCAGGAGTGACTTCCATCGCCAACATTTCTGGCACCGTTGCTGGGGATGAAGTTGAAAATTTTCCCTGGGTAGAATGACAATGAGCTTCTGATTCTGAGGGTGCATCAGATATCAGAACCTTTGAAGATTGCACTTGCACCTAGCGACTCCTCTGAGGTCATTACACCTGGTAATTCCTCTGTTGCAGTGCCTCTGGCTACACCTGGTAGCACTTAGGAGACACAAAGCTCAGTTCCGGCCTTTGATGGTGAACGAAGACTGGACACACTCGTTATAAATAGCATTCACCTGGTGACTCCACATTTAAAGACTCCAGCGGAGGGAATTCTACTGACAGAAGGAAGTCCATGTCGAAGGGAAAAAATAGGTAGCTTACTGCATGAAGTTCTGTATTTCTTTTTCATCTCATTCTTCTCTTTCCCTTCATTTATAGAGAATTTTTTCCTTTGCTTTGTACATTCTGATGTCCCTGAGCCTCCTCTTATCCACTCAGCCTTGGAAGAAGAAAGCATACTCTCTTCTTGTGTTGTAGATACTGATCTTGTGCCTTCACCTCTGCCTATCCTTAAAGATGAGATCTATATCACAACTCCTCTTCGAGTCGAATGCCCTTGTAGTCCTGAGGAGGTTGAGGATAATTCACAGTCTTCTCAGGCCTTGTTACCCCCTATTTTTCCTACTGATCCCTCCTAGCCTCTCATTGAATCCCATGATCAACCCACCGCTTTTCAAGTCAAAATCAGAAATAGGTTGTTTAAACCTCTGCGGCTGCCATATCACCTTAACCCTTATCCTCATGATTTCTTTGAGTATCTTCCTCGATTTTCTGGGGAAGGTCATGTTACAGTTGAGAAGCATATGGAGGCCTTTGAGACCCTTATTGATCAGTTTGAGGTCATTCACGAGGATGTTGTCATGAGGATGTTCTCACGTTCCCTGTCTGGAGATGCTGCAACGTGGTTTAGATGTCTGGAGACCGGTTCTATTGGTTCCTGGACCGAACTATACCATGCTTTTTTAAAAGGTTGGGGTGAGAACAAGTCCCTTGATCAATATTGGTCCAAGTTTAATGCCTTGAGGAGAGGGGAAGATGAAGCCTTGATTATTTTCAACAGAAGATTTTTTAGTGCTTATCATAGCATGCCTGTAGAGATCAGACCCACAGAGACTACTGCTATGGTATACTATATCATGGCTCAGCATCTAGAGCTAGTCTTCCTCCTGAGAGAGAGGAAATCCTCATCATTGATACATCTGTTTGAGGATGCTATAGAGGTTGAAGCGAACATCAAGGCTAGCAGGTGGACTCATAAGCAGGCAGATTTGCATATACAAGAGGAAGAAGACTATCAGTCTGTTTTAGAATCTGAACAACGATTTAGCAATTATGGATCAGATATGGAACGAGAACCCAGAAGTGGTCATTATGACCTAGAGCATGATGCTCCTTTATTTGAATATCATCTTTCTGGGGTAGAAGATGTAGCTGCAGAAGATCTAGAGTGGCTTTTCGAGAACGAAGAGGGACATTCTTTTGTGAGCAGAGAATTTTTTGCAGAGGAGCATCCTAGTCTTTTGAAGCGGCCAGGGTTTTGTCATATTCCCCACCATCCGGGGGTCATACACATGGAGTCCTACATTTCAGATTTCTTGGAATGTTCTATAGATATTAATCCACCAATACTCGCAAGGGAGTATTGCGATATGAAATATTTCCAAGACCACATTATAGAGTCTGTTCCTTTATCGATTAAGGAAAGGCCATGGGTGGAAATCAGCTCTACTGGGCTTGCAGAAAGCACAGAGCAGTGTAAAGAGGGGAGGAGTAGTGGACAACTCATCTCCTATCCGGAGCCTGTTTGTGAGCAGGTGTCGTCTGGCATTGGCCGACCTGCATCTATCCTCCGGCCACTTGTGCATTCTAAAGGCAGCGAGGAGGATTTACCAGTCCTCATGGTAGATTCTCTGAGTGCCCCTTTTGAAAAGATTATTGAAGATTTCTTGGACGCGTTAGCATCTGCCCCCGATGAACCTGCTGTCTCAGAATTAAACGGAGAAGCCATTGTGGAAGAGGATTTTCCTCTCTTCCTTCACGAGATTTACCATGATGTATTTACATTTGGGATTGAAGGGAAGGATCGGGAGGTTGTTCCCTTTTTACTATATGGGGGAGTGCACGGAGCAGATGAGGAATAACCGGAAGAGCTGTTGAGCACATATTTCATTTCAGAGCCTATTTGTGGACAGGTGTCATCTGGCAATGCTCAACATGCATCCATCCTCCACCCACTTGTGCACTCTGAAGACATCGTGCCATAGGTGAACAACCGCGGAGGACGAGAGATGTCTTCTGGCCAACTAATCCCCCCCGGAATTATATATTGTGACCTTGTGGGGGCCTATATGGAAGGGTGCTTCTCAAAGGCTTTGGAGCCTATAAATTTATTCCCCTTCTCAACTTTTTGGAGTATGGACATCGTGGTTAACCTCATTTTCATCTGGCTGTCATACCTCCCTGGCATTTTATGGAGCATCTGCTGTAAAGAGAAGGGACGAATCAACGAGCAGCATGGGTGGCTATGGTGGAAAATCGCTTTCACCTAGCTCATATATATTCAGTTTAGTAGTTTAGGGCCTGTACATAAATAATCTCTTTTGAGAAGGCGTGTTTGTTTGTTTTATTTTCCTCTCGGCATATATTTCTCAGTAAGAGGTTTTGAGCTTGACTCCATAGCCCAACAGCAAGGCACTGAAATTGCGGAATGAGTTCTTAGAGCATCACAGGGACGACTCTATCCCCCATGGAGCCAAATGTTAGCAATATTTCTTGTAGGGGGGATAGAATGCAAAGGAATGGGTTCAAAACCCACTTACCCTAAGTCCGGTATGCAAAATGCGCTCGCGGTAAGCAGTGAACGGATCTAGACGGCAGGCATTCGCGTGCCCAGATCAACGACGTGCAGGAAATTCTGGACCCCCCCTGCCTTTCTACCTTTAAGCGGAGGAGGGGGGTCCGGAATCTGGGGTGCATCTCTCCAACGACCACGATCATAGCGCCCAGATCAATGATGCGAGAGGCGATTCCGGACCCCCCCCTGCCTTTCTACCTTTAAGCGGAGGGGGGGGGTCCAGAATCCAGGGTGCATCTTCCCGACGGCCGCGATCTAAGTGCCCAGATCAACGACGCTCGCGTGATCCCATCCTTCTCAGCTACCCTATGATTAACTAACGTGGGCCCTCCCCCTGTCATGCCATCCTCTGGAGCCACCTTTCCCCTGTTGCCATGTGTCTTCTGCCCATCTCCCCGCTGCTGGTCTGCATGGTCCTTCTCTCATCCCATCATCCACTCATCGCCTGCCATGTGTCCCACTCTTTCCACATCAGTCTCTCACTGAGAGCAAGCCCATTATATCTCATCTCCTGCTCCTCCTCCTGTTGTCTTCCACCATATGTCTTCCTTTCTCACCCCTCTCACACCTCATCACTTCTTATCTCTCCCTGTCGATCCTTGAGCCACCATCCTGTTGCGCGCCCCATCCTTCGCGCTGGCCTCCACACAGATACATCAGGTCGTTCAAGCTCATCCAGGTGGCAGGGAAAGAAGCCTCCCACATCCCAAGAGTGCCAAGCTGGTCGGGTCATCCTCAATCCCAATAAAGCAGTTATTGAGGTGGTTGGTGGTGGTTAGACATCGCCTCCGTCATTATGGGAAAGTCTGGCTACAATTAAAGGCACGTCGATTCGCCCATGAAGCTGTCAGGAGGGGGGGTTACGTATGCCGAAAGTTGCACGATCTTTCAGAGACTGCAGGTGTTGACTGTCAGAAAGCCATGCAGATGCAAAGCTTTCAATGCAATGCCTCGATTCTGTTGTTGTGGTTGTTTTGAGTATGTATAGGTGTTTTCACCATTTTGGTATCTATCGATGGTTGAGCAGAGCTCCCGGGTTGTAAAGTTTTAATGAAGCACTGTTATTCTGGTTATGCATGAACCTTTGAGACTTCTTGCCTTATGAATGCCAGTTTTCCTTTTCCATTTGTGCTTCATCTTATGCCAGAGAGTTCATGATCGAATGCTTCGTGTGAATTAGCACAGTTATGTTATGATAAATGATTTGTTGTTGCATTACTATTTTCTCTGGTTTTCCGCATTTGGGTGTAAGAAGATCTTGCCTTTGATGCTTTCTCTCACAGTCTGTTACGAACCTGACGTTCATTCTAGACCCCTTCACTCTTCTTATTAAGTCTTCCACATGTTCACCTTTCAATCAACTCACTGGCTGAAGTTAGGATTCCAAACCTCCTTTGTTATTTACGTACCAGATAACCAGTCCCTGAGTTAGAGTGGTATCCCCTTGAATCCTCAACTTCATTCGATCACCCTTTTATAAACAAATCATGACATAAAATTGATGGGCGTTGGGCTCTGCTCCTGCTAGCGATCAAGGAGTGACTTTCGTCGCCAACAGGTACCATCCCCTATAGTTTCTTTTGGAGGATCGTCATATTATGTGACATTTATCGATGATTACTCTAGAAAGGTTTGGGTCTATTTACTTAAAAGAAAAGCTAATGTATTTAATACTTTTAAGCAATTCAGAGATTTGGTTGAAAGGAGCACTGGCAGGTCAATCAAGTTTTTAAGGACAGATAATGGAGGTGAGCTCACATCTATGGAATTTGAGAACTATTGCAAGGAAGTTGGTATCGAAATACATAAGACCATGGTTTATACTCCTCACGAAAATGGTGTTGTTGAATGCATGAATATGACTTTTCTAGAGAGAGAAAGGAGCATGCTCATTAATTCCAAGATGCAGTAGGAATTGTTGGCAGAAGCAGTTCTTACAACATGTTATCTAATAAATCGGTCACCATCAACTACAATAAATTGTAAGATTCCAGAAGAGGTATGGACAGGTCATTCATGTGATTTTTCAAATCTGAGAATATTTGGTTATGATGCTTATGCTCTTATTTCTAAAGATCGGCATTCTAAGTTAGATCCTAGATAAAAGAAATATGTCTTTGTTGGTTATGGTGATGGAGTTAAGGGGTAGATATTGTGGGATCCTACTGCCCACAAATTCATCATAAGAAGAGATGTAGTATTTCATGAATCCTCACTCTTAAAATCAGAATTGGTAGATGTTGGAGTGAGACAAGAACAAGTACCACAAGTTCAGCAAATTCAGTTGGAAACTCAACCATCTTCAGGAAGGGAGGAGCATGAAGAAGTTCCAGATAAAGAAGATGAAGATGTACATGCAAAAAATATCCAGGAAACTAAGGATATACCTCAACCATCTCTGAGGAGATATTCACGGGTCAAGAATCCTCTTACAAGGTATGAATATTATGTTTCATTTGTGGCTTTGGTTTCTATTGATGGAGAACCTAGTTGTTTTTAGGAAGAAATTAAGGTATTTGAAAGTGCTCAATGGAAGAAAGTTATGAACAAAGAAATGGATGCCTTAGAAAGGAATAAAACATGGGACTTGGTAGAACTTCCAAAGGACAGGAAGGTTGTCAGCTACAAGTGGGTCTACAAACTGAAAAAAGGTGTTGACTATAAATTCGAAAGGTATAAAGAAAGACTGGTAGCAAAAGGGTATTCCCAAAAGGAAGGTATCGATTTTCATGAGATCTTTTCACCAGTTGCGAATCTTGTTTCAGTTCATGTTATGTTAGCACTAGTTACTTTACTTGATCTTGAGTTAGAGCAGCTAGATGTTAAAACCGCATTTCTACATGGAGATTTAGATGAGGATATACATATGGAACAACCAGAAGGGTTTTTTCAGGATCACAATAAGAGGTTTGTTTGCAAACACAAGAAGTCATTGTATGGACTCAGACAGTCTCCCAGGAAATGGTACAAGAAGTTTGATTCCTTGATGGTGAGCCTAAATTTTACAAGAAGTGAATATGATCATATTGTTTACTTTAAAAAGTTGGAAAATGTCATGTTCATTATTTTGGTGTTATATGTTGACGATATTCTTGTATCAAGCAAGAGCATGGTCGAAATCAACAAGTTAAAGGATCAGTTGGCTAGGGCATTTGATATGAAGGATCTAGGAGCAACAAAACAAATCTTAGGCATGGACATACATAGAGATAGGAAAAAATGGTAAGTTGTGGTTATAACAATAGAAGTATGTGGAGAAAATACTTATGAGATTTGCTATGAATAATGTGAAACCCATGCAGATACCTTTGTCTTCCCATTTCAAGATTTCTTCAGGTTTATTTCCTAGTAATGACGAAGAAAAGGATTATATGTCTCATGTACCATATGTTAATGCAATAGGAAGTTTGATGTATGCGATGGTGAGTACTAGACTAGATATTTCACATGCAGTTGGTGTTGTCAGTCGATACATGTAAAATCCAGGAAAAGCACATTGGGAAGCAGTGAAATGGGTGCTTCGATATCTTAGAGGCACAAGTAGTTATTCTATCACCTATGATGGTTCTAGAGATTCAGTTTGCGACTATGTATATTCAGATTTTGTAGGTGACTTGGAAAAAAGGAGATCCAATTCACGATATGTCTTTACTCTTGCAGGATGACCTACTAGTTGGATGTTAAAGCTTCAAAAAATGCTCTCTTTATCCACTACATAGGAAGAGTATATGGCTTCTTCACATGCATGCAAGGAGGCAATCTGGTTACAAGGTATTTTGGGTGAGTTTGGAAAGATGTAGGACAAGGTGAAAGTATTTTGCGATAGTCAAAGTGGTATTCATTTGGATAGAAATCCATCTTATCACAGTAAGACGAAGCATATTTTTGTTCAATACCATTTTGTAAGACAGGCTATTGATGAAGGTGGAGTGTCTTTGGAAAAGGTCCATACAAAAGTTAATTCTGCAGACATGTTTACGAAACCAGTTTTGTTAGAGAAGCTACAGTGGTGTTTGGCTTATCTTGGCTTGCAGAAAAGGTGATGAATTAATTAAGGGCATGATATATTAGGTAAATTGTTGTTAAGGTGGAGATTGTTGGAAACATGCCAACTAATTTCCTCATGCGGTCAGATGCACATGCATGCATCTATGTTAATGCGCATGCATGCAATATATTTATGAACTGCTCATGTAACTATGTGATATATTCATTATCAGTTTGTATAACTGAGTGATAGATGTTATATATGTGAGCATACCCACAGAGGTGGAGTACAATGTAAGTGAAATCATGTGCAAGGAGAAGAGAGAAGATTATGTGAGGAGAGGATGAGTGTATGCCTATGAAGGTTGTTGTAATTCTCCCTTGAATAATAAGAAAACCAATAATCATTTCCCGTGTTTTTTTCCCTCATTGGGTTTCCACATAAATCACTGTGTCAAGTGTATGATTGATGTTCTTGGTTTAATGTGTGTTTGATCTTGCTTATTTTATGCTCTATTATATGATATGTTTTTCTTATGATGGCTAACAAGTGTTATCAAAGCTTAGAGTTGAAGGAGCAGAAAGCGAAGGAGAAGAGAAACTGATCGCTAGATCGAAGAGCAAGTTAACCAATCCGAGCCGAGACGAGTGAAGTGGATCATCCTAGGACAGGTTTCATTACATCGTCATAGGTTTTCCTTGTGGAAAAGTGCGACGATCGCATGCACACTTTCAAAATTAGAAATATTTTAAAATCATCGCAGGCAGAGAGTTACACACAGTGCGACATCATCATAGGTTGTAGTTTGACAAGGTGTGACAATTTGCGTGCAAATCACTGCAGGATATCATTTAATAAGGTGCGATGAATTCAGTTATAATATAATAATAATCCTACGCTATAAAGAGACTCAGTTTTATAACTTGTGATTTTGGAGTTTTTCTGCAAATGGAGAAAGTGTAAAGTTCCAAGTTTGAGGTTGAAAAATTTAGTGGTAAGAATAGATTTGCGCTACGGAAACTCAAATGCAATATCTTCTTGTGAAACAAGGATTTAAAAAGGCCTTGGCTAGAAATTCAAAGCAACCAGAAAGCATGATAGACGAGGACTGGGAGGATCTTGATGCAAGAATGCTCAGTACTATTCATTTGTGTCTAGCAAATGAGGTGTTGTTTAACATCGTTGAAGAGACGAAAACAACAAGTTTATGCACCAAACTGGAGAGTTTTTATATGACAAAGAACTTGTCAAACATAATCTTCTTGAAGAGGAAGCTGTACGGCTTGCAGATGAATGAAGGTACGAAAATTGTTGATCACTTGAATGTTTTCAATACTTTGATTTTTCAATTAACTAATATGGAAGTAAAGTTCGAAGATGAGGACAAGGAAGTTAATCTACTGTGTTTGTTGCCTAAGTCTTAGGACCATCTAGTCAAAACTGTGTGGTTTAACAAAACATATGCCATTGATTATGACACTATTGTGGGAGCTTTGTTGTCTAAGGAGATAAGGAAAACATTTGATAAAGAAACCTCAATAGCAGAAGCAATGGTGGTCATAGGTCGATCTACAGAAAGAGGGAAAAATTAGAGGGGTACATCAAGTTCTAAGTCAAGAGGAAAGAAGAGTAAGAAGAAATGTTGGTTCTATGGAAAATCTGGGCATATCAAGAAGGATTGTTGGAAAAGACAGAATCCATCCAAGGAGGACTCCACAAAAGAATCAAAGGAAGATAATGTAGCTAAAACAAGTTAAGGTTCCAGTTCAGGTATGGTCGATGAGTCATTGTCTACTTGTGATGTTTCACATCAACATCAACATTGGTTGTTAGATTCTGGTGTGTCCAGCCACATGTCTCTTCATAGAAATTGGTTCTCAACTTGCCAATCTATTGATGATGGTGTTTTTTTTATGGGAAATGATTTTTCTTGTAAAATTGTTGGAGTTGGTAGCGTCTGGATTAAAATGCATAATGGTTCTATAAGAGCATTAACAGATGTAATCCATGTACCTAAACTAATAAAGAACTTGATATCTTTGGGAGTTCTATATTCTGTTGGTTACAAATGTACAACTCAAGGTGGAGTACTGACGGTATCCAAACGCATCTTAGTAGTCATGAAAGAAAAGAAGATTGGGAACCTTTATCAGCTTGAAGGAAGGAAAGAAGTAAATCAAGAAGTGGTAGCATCTGAAGATGCAAGTGAATCTGTTCATTTATGGCATCAGCGTTTGGGTCATATAAGCGATAAAGGGCTTAAGGTACTGGTTGATCGCAAGTCACTTCCAAGTTTCAAGTTTCTAAATTTGAATTTCTGCAAGTATTTTGTTTTTGGAAAACAATGTAGACATAAGTTTAAAGCAGGAAGGCATATAAGAAAAGGTATCCTTGATTACATTCATTCAGATGTTTGGGGACCATCCCCTATAGTTTCTTTTGGAGGATCATCATATTATGTGACATTTAGAGATGATTACTCTAGAAAGGTTTGGGTATATTTACTTAAAAGAAAAGATGATTTATTTAATAATTTTAAGAAATTTAGATCTTTGGTTGAAAAGAGAATTGATAGGTCAATCAAGTGTTTAAGGATAGATAATGGAGGTGCATTCACATCTATGTAATTTTAGAACTATTGCAAGGAAGTTGGGATCGAAAGACATAAGACCGCGGTTTATACTCCTCGACAAAATGGTGTTGCTGAATACATGAATAAGACTCTTCTAGAGAGAGAAAGTAGCATGCTCAGTAATGCCAAGATGTTGTAGGAATTATGGGCAGAAGCATTTCTTACAGCATGTTATCTGATAAATCGGCCACCATCAACTACAATAAAACTTAAGATTCCAGAAGAGGTATGGATAGGTCAATCGTGTGATTTTTCAAATCTGAGAATATTTGGTTGTGATGCTTATGCTCTTATTTCTAAATATTGGTGTTCTAAGTTAGATCCTAGATCAAAGAAATATGTCTTTGTTGGTTATGGTGATGGATTTAAGGGGTACAGATTGTGGGATCGTACTGCCCACAAACTCATCATAAGAAGAGATGTAGTATTTGATGAATCCTCACTCTTAAAATCAGAATTGGTAGATGTTGAAGTGAGACAAGACCAGGTACCACAAGTTCAACAAATTCAGTTGGAAACCCAACCATCTTCAAAAAGGGAGGAGCACAAAGAAGTTCCAAAAGAAGAAGATGAAGATGTAGATAAAGAAAATATCCAGGAAATTGAGGATATTCCTCAACCATCTATGGGGAGATATTCACAGGTCAGGAATCCTTCTACAAGGTATGACGATTATGTTTCATTTGTGGCTTTGGTTTCTATTGATAGAGAACCTAGTTGTTTTCATGAAGCAATTAAGGTATCTAAAAGTGCTCAATGGAAGAAAGCTATGAATGAAGAAATGGATTCCTTATAAAGGAATAAAACATGGGACCTGGTAGAAATTCCAAAGGACATGAAGGTTATCAGCTGTAGGTGGGTCTACAAACTGAAAAATCATGGTGATGATAAAGTTGAAAGGTATAAATCAATACTAGTAGAAAAAGGGTATTCCCAAAAGGAATGTATTGATTTTCATGAGATCTTTTCACTAGTTGTGAATCTTGTTTTAGTTCGTGTTATGTTAGCACTAGTTGCTTTACTTGATCTTGTGTTAGAGAAGCTAGATGTCAAAACCACATTTCTACATGGAGATTTAGATGAGGATATATATATATATATATAT
>JASDQU010102001.1:0-41154 GCA_032191745.1 Picea mariana
TTACAGAGTCCATGCAGGTTGGTTTTGGGGGTTGACTTTATGGGTAGGACCAAAGGGACAACACCCTTGAGGCACACTGAATGAGCACTGACGGTTTTAGATGACCAGGGTTAGAATAGGGTGAGAATAGCTACGGTAATAAACAATTAAAATAGTCCAAACACATACATTTTAAACATATTTACATTTAAAACAACTATTTTAAACAGACAAAAAACTTACCAATCCCTGGCGCTCACGACCTCTCGACGACCACGACGATCTCCGCCTCACGTCCGCTACGCTCGCGACCTCCCGACGACCTCCCGGCGACCTCTCGACGACCTCCGCCTCACGTTCGTGCGCTCAGCGACCTCCCGACGACCTCCTCACGACAACGATTACACAGATTTGCACTTGCGACCACGAATACACAGAGCGAACGAGCTCTCACAGATGCATACGCCAACAAATTTTTGTAAAACATTGCAAATTCAATGTGTGTCTAATATATAAACCATCTTTCGACCGAAAGATAGTTTGGCCGAAAGATAGTTCGGCCGAATAATATTTCGGCCGAACTATCTTTCAGCCGAAAACATATTGTCGGAAAGAAAATATCCGACCGACCAAATTTCTACACGCAAATCGAGGGGGCAGTTATTGCACCGTTCGATTTGACGTTTATTTTTTCGACCGAAAAATAGTTCGGCTGAAAATAATATCTTTTGGCCGGAAAATATTATTAGTTCGGCCGAAAAAATGTTTTTCGAAATTTTGGAGACCTGATTGTCACGAAAGTGTAACCCACCTTCGTGATTCCACCCTATGATGACTTGGTTGCCTTAGATTTAGGTTCGGGTTGACAAACCTAGTGGTTTGATGTCTGTTGTTGATGAAACTAAAGGCATACTTAGAGTTAGCTATGCGGATTCATAATATATAGTTTTTTTTTAAATTAATATTGTTTATTATTTTTAATCTATTTTTGTCTCAGCATACATCAAAATCATAGAATACATACCTCTTTTATTTCATCTATAATTTTTTGTCATCTTAACCATTTCTAAAATGAGTTACACTACATTAGAATACACCGATATCTACTAACTGAAAAAATAATTTGTTTTTAAAATGTTAAGACCCTGTAGCTTGGACTAATGGAAGGCCTTGTAATTTCAAGGATATATTGAATTTCATAATTAAAGAATATATATATATTCTAAATTTTCAAAAAATGCAATGCACTAGAAGAATGGGTTCTCTACAATTATACAATAATATGTTATCCACTAACTAAGACATATACCTTATATTTTGTTGGTAAAATAACATACCATTGTTATAAAAACTCCATTTTCACACAATTATTCACAATTTCTATGAATAAAAGTTGTATATCAGAAAAAAACTAATTCAATTTCCTAAGTTTCATCTTTTTACATTATATTCAAATTCATTGTAAAAGTACCTTGAATAATCCCTCCAAGTTAACATATTCATGTTTTTCCATGTTTGCATTGCCACATGGGAGACATGAGAGACCATCAATAGTGTGCACATGCCAAAATAAACAATTATATTACTTATTTGATTAATATGTGTATTTGGTTTTATTTAACAATGTCATAACAAATTTATTAGAAGGAAAAGGTAAATAAAAAATTGTATTGCTTATTTTATTAATATGTGCATTTGTTTTGATTTATTATATTGATGGTGGTGATGATGATGGTTAATATCCACTCAAACCAAAATTGGTCTATGGGACCTTAAGAAAAGTAAGAGATTATTTGGATTTTTATTTGGATGCTTGAAAAAATAAGATTTCAAAGATCACTAAAGTTTTGATGGCTTAGAAAGTTAGGAATGTCGATAGTGTTATTGTCACAATTTTATATTCATTTAAAAAAAAAAAAATATTTTAAATATTTTAATGATGATGATGATGGTTAACCTCCACTAAAACCAAGATAGGGCTAACAATCTTTAAGAAAGGTAAGAAATTACCTTTTTTATTAAAAATGATGATTATCATAATTATCAATGTTTAGCTAAATTAATTATTAATTTATTAAATTTTAAATTTCAAAAATGTGTTATATTGTTTTAAAGAAATATTCATTTTGATATGAAAAAATAAATGAAAAAAAATATATGCAAATTAAAAAAAACTTTTTCTAAATCTTTTTATATAAATAATGTGAAAAATCATTTTTTAAGATAAAAATAATAATGATAATATTATTAATGTTTTAATTTCTATTTATTAAATTTAAATTTGAAAGATGTATTATATTATCTTACTACATATTCATTTTTCATTTCTATATGAAAAAATATATGAAGAAAAAATTATCAAGTGTGTAGATGAAGAATTTACAAACTATTTATTATATGAAGAATTTAGAAAACTATTCTAAATTATTATTTTTAAATAATTGTTTTCCTAAAACTATGTTCGAAATAAGATTGTTAAAAAAATCTGCTTACCATAATTAAATAGGATAAGTAGTGATGTGGATAGAGAAAAACAAGTGTATGGCCAATGTTGATTGACCAGCACAACTTTATGACAAATGTTGATAGACAGACAAGAACTTTTTTTGGTAATGGAGAAAAACCTCACACTTACCAACTGCCAAAGTGACACTTCAACAATCAACAAACTCAGGTATGGAGAACAAAGATTCTTACAGAGGAAGCATGTACTTGTTTTAATACCTTGAGGAGAAAGGAATCTCAAAAATAACTTTCTATTAATTAGGGTTTCTATTTATTAGGGTTTACTGTGATACTCGCACCATACCAACTGCCCTGGGGCTAAAATTAAAAAAAAAAAATTATTGAAGAGCAGGAGTACCGATATGGTCGATGAGCGCCGAAGATTAGGCTATTGCAAAGAGAAAAGTATTCACATGATAAAATTCCTGCGATTCCTGCTCCCGGCCATGCTGGCCGCGGTGATGTTGTTGATTCTCAACAGTAAGATGCCATTCAGAGTGACCGTGCACGGTATTGTGAACGGAAGGGTGATCCCAAGGTTGCTCATGTCGGCCCGCCCGGGCCACCGACGTCCCACGGCGGGTGTCATTAACCAGACGACGCTGTTATCCTACGCCGCAATCGAGTTAGGCGAGTCGAAGGAGCGGCAGCTGATCAACCGTTTGCTGGACATCAGCCGCGCCCGCTCGATCTCCTCGTGTTGCAGGGTCACCCAGAGGCAGAAGGCGTTCCAGGAATTCCACCTGGCGTTGAGGTCTTGGTTTCAGAACAAGCGATTCGACCAGCGGGTCATGACGGAGCTCGGCGGGCTCGTGAAAGCCCCCTTGGATTTCCACTACAACGCCACCGGAATTCTGGAGATCCGACCCGGGCAACCTTACCGGAGCTGCGCTGTGGTGGGTAACAGCGGCATCCTGCTGCTCAAAACCCACGGACCGCTGATCGATTCCCACGAGATGGTAATCCGACTCAAAAACGCCCGCACCGATGGTTTCCAGGACCGCGTGGGCTCCAAGACCACTCTCGCATTCATCAACAGCCATACTCTGCATTCCTGCGCCAGCAAACCCGAGTGCTTCTGCCATCCATACGGGGAAAACATCCCAATTATTACGTACATCTGCCAGGTCCTTCATTTCATGGATTTGGCCCCTTGCAACGCCTCCCGCAAGACCCCCCTGCTTGTCACGGATGCTCGATTCGACAACCTTTGTGGCAGAATAGTGAAGTATTATTCTCTCAAGAATTTTGTGGAGACAACCGGGAAGCATCCGGACAAATGGGGCGCCGCGCACGAGGGCCCCCTGTTCCACTACTCTTCCGGAATGCAGGCGGTGATGCTCGCATTGGGTATTTGCGAGAATGTGAGTCTCTTCGGCTTTGGCAAGTCTCCTCACGCAAGCCACCATTACCATACAAGTCGGATGAGCGAGCTCGCGCTTCATGATTACGAGGCTGAGTATCAATTCTATCATGATTTAGCTGCGGGCTCACAGGATATACCTTTCCTAAGCGAGGCTGGCATCAAGCTTCCTCCGTTGCAGATTTATTTATGAGGTTTTTTCCCTTTCTCTCTGCTGAGTTTTCTACGGTTTCGGGATTCCTGGATTCTTTCTCAATGATTTATGCGTTATCTGTTTTTATAGTTATGAAATGATGCATTTCTGGTCGTTTTGGTCTACCCAGTTTTCAATGTTGCCTTGTAAGCCGGGAGCAATCTTCAACGCAATATTAAGAAACCTGAACAAGAAGAAACGGATAAGGAGCAATCTTCACCGCAATATGAAGCCGGAAGGATTGCACTTTTTAGGAGCCGGCAATATTGGAATCAATGTGATACAATGAAATTTATGCGAGTTTAGTGGATAGTGCGTTGTTATTCACATAATTATTAATCTTGATTAAGGATTAATGATAATTGTAGTTTAAATGTTTTATGTTTTTATTTTATATTTTTTTGGATATTTATTTAAACTTTGATAGATTTATAAATTTAATGATTTGAATCTTTAATTTTGTATAGTTCGATAATGTTACATATATTTTAATATACTGAATCTATTTTTACATTTAAAAATGCAATTTAAATAATAAAGAATTATGATTTTTTATAAATTTATATAACCAATTTCAAAATAAAAAAAAACTAAAACATAGAACAATTAAAAATATTATTATAATCATTTTAACATCTTAATAATGTAAAATAATAAAAAAATTTATATAAATAATAATGAGAAAAAATACAATTAATTGTTATTGTATCTATTTGAAGAAATCATATTGTCCATTAGAAATAATATATATGTAACTGAGATAAATAACAACAAAGCTCGACGTCCTTCTCTAAGAAGTTTAGATGACATATAAATACTCGATACTCGGTAGAGATTAGTTTTTTCCTATCACAATGGGAAGATTTTCTAAAAACTTATCAATACAAGATATGCCATAACAATTTTTAAGTGTTACTTGATAATTTAATTAATTGTAAATAAAAGTAGATGTAAATTATATGATTATATTTATTTTATGGTTTCAATTATTGATATATTAAAGTAAGAATAAATTTATTTTAATTTTTCTAAAAAAATAGATCAAATAAAAAAAAAAGATTTTATATGATTAAAATCATAATATGAAAAATATAGATTATTGTTGATAGTGATGATGAAAAACATTTATTGAAAATGAATTTGCTTTATTAATTTTTTAAAAGGTAAGGGATTATTAAGATTTTTTTATAATTTTATTTATGTGCTAACTATGAAGATTGGTATTGTGATATATCTTTTCATATTGAGATATAATCTTGGTATATGTTAGACATTCTAAGAGAAAGTGTTTTTCATTTTTAATAGTGGTAGTGTGAGAAAGGGAAGAGATTATTTCATCTCACCAAGGTTTGAGAATTGTCTAATGCCCACTTTCACTATGGAGCTTGTGATAATTTGTTCTTATTTTAGCAATATTGATTTTCTCCTCTACATTAGTCAAAACAAAGAGATATTTTTCATCTTCTAGATTAGAGTTGATCACTTCTTTATTATCTTAATATTCTTTTGCCCTCTAACTCTTTATCCTACCACAATTTCTCTTTAAATTTATATGTAATATTATTTTTAATATTATCCTTACTTCGTAGTATGATCTCTTCTTTTATCCATATCTCATCTTGGAGTGGGCATCTATATGCCATCCTTACATGAGGAGAAAGTGGTTTTGGCTGGAGTTTGAAGCAATTTTGAGAAGCTTAGTCATAGCCATTCTCTCAATAAGGAAAAGATTTTCTTATATGAGAAAGATAAGATGAGATAAAATAAGATGTATTTCCTACAAATTAGAAAATTATTTTGGATCTACTCTATCTTTTTTAATTAATATTTATAATAAAATTATAGATGTCCACTCTATTTTCCTTTTTTCATAAAAAAAAATCCCTCTTAAATGAAAAATGAAAAATCATTAAACTATACCATTTTATAAATTAATTAATTTAATTTTTATATAAACTAATATTCTTTTACATTTTAGGAAAAAAATATATACATTTATTTATTTACATATTTACAATATAAAAACTAAAAGGATTAAAAATAATTAGTTACAAATAGTGAAATAGTGTATGCAAACATTAAATTTTCAATAAAAAATAAATAACATTTATTTCATAACTAAATATAATTTTTGTAATTAAAGAATAATTTTTTTATTAAAAAAACAATAAAAATGATTATAATTTTTTTTTTATTAAAAAAACAATAAAAATGGTTATAAAATATGGAAAACACCACAACTTTTTGGTATGTAGTTATGATGTATTTTTATTGAACTTTAGAAAAATATGTTATGTTATAAAATTCTATGAACTTTGGAAAAATATGGTCTCAAATCTAATGATACATAATTTATAATTTATAATTATTTATTTATTTATTTTAATATAAATGATATTTAGAAATTTTTTAAAATTATTATTTTTAATTAAAAATTTAAATATTATAGCCTCGGATGGGGTGACATGCAGCGAATGGATGCCACGCGGGAGCTAGCCGGGATGCAGCATTAAAGTATCTACCGGCCAACATCCCCTCATAACATAACTCGCCATGAATAGCAGCAGGTGCACACACCCGACGAGGCTTCTCGCTCGAGGGAGAAGTACCAGCCAGGAGTGCATTATCCAGCCAGTCATTAAGGCCACGGTGGTTTGGCTCGCAATAATTTTCAATGCCAGGGTTGATAGTGCGAAGAGCTAGTCGCTTTGGGCAGCCTCTGCTATAGTGGAACCGCAGCCTCGTCGTCGTTTCTCCGTCAATTCGCTGGCACAGGTGCTGCATCCAGTGATATTGTTAGTGCTTAGGAGTAGAGCGACCTTTTGGAGAAGCACTCGGGCATTCCACCAGACCTCCGCCATGCCTAGAGCGCGAGGGAAGCCACGAAGGGGAGCGGCATGGTATACTGCGGAATCACGACGACAACGGAAACAGAAGTTCAAAAAAGCCATAGCAATGGCAACCCGTCGGAGGAAAGAGAAGCCACGAACGCCACCCATGGCGTATGTGGACGAAGAGATTCCAGAGGGCGGCGTGGAAAGCGTCCCCGAGCACTTGTTGTTTATGGTACTAGAGAATTGGAACCCGCCTTCGGATTTTGGTCCAGATAGGAGGCCCTCGTTTGCAGGCAATCCGGCAGGTCCCAGCGCCACTCGCACCGAAGAGCCTTACTCCACCTATTACGTTGTAGAGGAGCCACCTCCAGTACCACCTAGGGAGGCGACGCGGGACAATCAACAGGTGCACAACCAGGATTCAAGCGACAGCCATAGTCAGGAGAAGTCGTTCTTAACAGACTGGGGGTGCCTCAATCTCATTTTTGAGATGAGGAACCTGCTGGACGACCAGATCTTTCGGCTTGCGCGGATCGACCAGAGACTTGACATGCTCTTTGCGGCGCATTCCAGAACCCTTCCCAAGCGACAATGCCCAACTTGTGCGCGCGCATATGCGTTCCCAGCAAGATGGAAGCTGACAGAGGACGAGCACAAGTGCGCAGGCTACCAGGTCAATTGATGTTCAGAACTGGATTTTGTTTATGCTATAAGTTAGGTTTTTAGGCCAACTAGTTTACAGTTTCCTTAGCAGTAGCTCATGATACTCAATTACATTTTCATGACTGTAAGTTCTGGTTTCCTTCGGGCAGGATGTTGCATGGTGAATTCTGTCAATTTTGGGACTTGGGTGACACATGGTAAGGGATGCCCAACTGTCCTGGTTTCCTATTCAGGCGGGACAACTGGCATCCCAAACAGCGATTGTTTTTTGTTTAAAGTAATATAACAGGCCCCACCCCTTTTTACTTAAAAAAAAATAAAAAAAAAATATTATAATTATTTAATTATAAAACTTTTATTTACATAAAACTTAATAATAAAATCAATATATTTCAATTCCAACACTAATTACAAAAACAATTTACAATATCTATAATAACTAATAAAAAAACTTAACTTATATAACAAAAATAATATAATGATTACAATTTTTATATCTTTATAGGATTTTTAAATATATGTTATTATTTAATATAAATTTTTTTAAATAGTAACATAAAATAAGAAAGGATATTAAATAAAATTATCTAACATATTATATAAATTTCTAAATCAAACATATATGATGATGATTAATGTCTACTAAAACTAAGATCTACTTTTTAAAAAGTTATAAGTTCAAATCTAAGAAATGTACTGTTAAAAATTATTTAAAAAAAAAATATCCAACCCAAAAATCTTACCACATTAGTTTATATATTTTTAAAAACTAACCATTCAAAAATATAAATTCACAATATGATTTATATGTTTCTAAAAGATAATCATTTAAAAACATAAACTCATATAAAACTTCTTTAATGAAAATTTATTCATCTCCAAATGAATTCTAATAATTTAAAATTAATTATTTATATTATTATAAATAAAATAAATAAAATAAATAAAATCATATAAAACTTCTTTAATGAAAATTTATTCATCTCCAAATGAATTCTAATAATTTAGAATTAATTATTTATATTATTATAAATAAAATAAATAATATATAATGTAATAAAAACTCATTAAACTTATTATTTACATTTTCATTAAAAAATTAAAAATAAAAAAATAAAAAATAAATAATTACTACTACGACTCGTTCTTTTCTTTCCGTTTCATAGATTAAAGATGAAAGGAACACATTCACTTCAAATCACATATGTGTTACCTTCTCTCCAAGAAATTATTGCGCGGCTCTCTCTTCGTTGACTTTGTTTTTCAAAGCATCCTTTATTTAAGAGGATTCATTTCCGACTCGTGAGGGCACCTTGGGCTGTTCTTTTTTTCCTTAAAAAGTTCGTGTCAATCAAATGTGTATGAAGAGATTGATAGGCATGGTCATGGTTCTAACCTAATTGATTGGTTTCTTTCACTTTCAGTTATAAAAAGTTATTTTTCAAAGTATACAAGTTTCTCATGATGACGACGATGATGATGGTGTCTAACATTTTATAAGATCAAATTTGTCAATAAAACCCTAATAAGAATAAGGAATTATTTAGTTTTCCTTAGAATTTTATTTCTATGCTCAAAAAGATTTAAGAGAAGTGTTCCTAAATCACCATATTTTTGCTGAGTTAAAAGGTTAGTAAGGTCAATATTGTAACACATATTTTCTAATTGTGATATAATGTGGGTGTACCAAGACATTCTAAGATAAAATACTTTTCAATTTCAACTCTCTTAGTGTCACAAAGATGACAAATTATTTCTACCCGCAACCCTTTAGGAATTTTCCAATGGTCTATTTCTCTATGAAGCTCATGAGTTTTTTCTTCATTGATTAATGTTGATTTTCTTCTTTCAACTAATCAAAACAAAGTGATACTTTTTGATCTTCTATATTATGATTGATCACCTCCTTATAGTATCTTAATTTTCTCTTATCATCTAATTCTTTACCACACCATAATTTCTCCTTAAATTTAAATGTAATAATATTTTTAATATTATTGTTATTCTATAGAGTGACATTTTCCTTAATTCCCCAATTATTTATCCAAGACTTGTCATGTTTATGCCAATCCTTCTTGAGTTGTAGGTAGTTTTGTTAGGAGTTTGAAGAAATCTTAGGAAGCCTCTTGTCTTCCATGTTGTTTATCTTGTTCTTCTACTTTAGGTACTCGATCATAGTCATGCTCTTAATGGGGGAAAGACTCACTTTTATAAGGAGGATAGGATATGGTGTATTTCCTTTAATTTTAAGGTTATAAGTTATAAAACACTTTTGGATTGGCTCTATATTTCTCCATGATTTTCTAGAGATGTTGTTTCCCCTAACTTCACAACCATATAAGATAAAATGAGGGATGAGAGTCTCAAGGAGGAGTTTCATCTTATCCCATTTCCAAATGCCCACTAATTTAATTATATTTTCAATTCCATAATAATATTTTACACCCTTCATTTATCCTTTTCTCAATGCTATAGTTTCAATTAAGCTTGTGATGAAAATCAATTCAGATATATTTGTATGAAGTCACACATCCTCCAAGTTGTTTTTTTCATACATGAAATTAGTGTAAGTGATATTTTTGGATTTAATTATCGTAACCTTCATTTTGTTATTGTTAACATCCCTATCCATGCTAGAGAAAAAATCCTTGAGAATTTTTAGTTGCTTGTCAAGATCACAGAGAATTCTCACCATAACAAAAATATCATCAACATAAAGAAGAAGGATGACGACTATACGAGTTAAAGTTGGGCCAACACAACCTACTTCTTCTGAAAAATCATCTAACTTGTCAATGCATATGCAAAAAAGGGTAGGGGACAAGTAACAATCTTGATTAACTCCTATACTAAAATTAATTTCTTCTAACTATACCTTAGTATTCCTTAACATGAAAATAAATTTTCTCATACAAGCTTATCGTAGTCTCTCTCAAATTGAAATGATTTTTTAGCTCTTCTAATCTATTCCAAAGGTTAGCTTTGGGAATCATGTCAAAATATTTTCGAAATTTAATGAATAAACATAGGATATTGGTTTTATTATTGTGACACTCTTCTAGAATGATTCTAAAAATAACAAGGTGGTCCAGAACTAAATTTTGGTAGCTCCTTAACCCTACCTAGCCTTTTCTTTTTTTCCATAGCTTTCTAGCCATGTGTTGATATTCTTTAACAAAATAATTCCATATGCCCACTTGTCAGAGTATGGTTCCTCCTATTTTGTAAGCTAACAAGCATAATTATCAAACCTCTTATTCCATACAGAGGGTAAGAACCGTGGATCCATGTGCTTTTAAAATTTATATAAACATTTTAAAACCATCTTTGTCGATGGAAAATGTCATGAGATATATAATACTATTAAAATGTAAATTTAAAAGAAACCCAGTTGAGCTTAGAAATAATCAAATCTTGGTCTATACATTAAAACTTTCATAATTTTAACAAAATATGAATGCCCAATTTTCCTTCTATTTTTCTTGGTATCTCGATGATCGGTTCATTTAAGACATTGTTACCCAACCATATTATATATTTTGTGTGCTTCCTACACTCCTACCTCGAATTTCTTATGCCATTTTTAATAAATATCAAAGAGAACAAAAGGGAATTTTGGAGTGATCACACAAAGAATAGATACATTCCATACATGAATTTAATAAAAAATTTAGATCAAAATTCTAATCGACAAGTATACTTCACATATAAAATTTAATTGTAGATTGTAAAATCTTAATAGATAAACTACTTCGACTAAATTTTGTTTGACATGGACCAACAAAGTAATCCATGACACTTGTGAAGGATGAAAGGGAAAGTTAAGAGCAGTTGCGGCTATAAACTCAACACAAACACACAAAAAACCAAAATATAAGAGCTACGACTCTCTAAAACTTAATGCTTTCATTGATTCTTGAGAGGTAGTTAAATACAAAAAACTTGCTAATAATAGGGCTCACAAAAATAGCTAATGCACAACTAACTGAAACTATTCTAGAGTTTAAAATTAACACTTTCCAAAAATAGTTACAGGGGTAGTTATTTTCTAACACCCCCCCTTAAGTACTACCACTAAACGCTTTAGCATTTACAACACCTCGATTCTGTCTATTAACCTCAAAAAAATATTTTACCAATGGTTTTGTAAATATGTCATCCAATTGATCTTTTGGTCTAAAATATTCCAAGTAGATTTCTCCATTTCTTACAATCCCTCTAATAAAATGATATCTAGTATCAATATGATTTCTTTTTTGATGGAAAATATGGTTCTTTGACAAAGCTATTGTTGAGTTGTTGTCAAAATACACTAGAGTTGGTCCCTCTTTTCCTTGTATAAGATCACTCAATACTCTATGTAACCAAACTACTTGACAAGATGTTGTTGTGGCTACTACATACTCAACTTCAGCTAATCAAATCATCACAATGGGTTGTTTCTTGGATTCCCATGAAATCACACCTGAACCAATATGAAACACATATCCTGAAGTACTCTTCATGTCATTAAGGCTACCTGGAAAATCATTGTCAGTATATCCAATCAAAAAATCATTACTAGTGATGGAATATAATATGCCATATCTTGTTGTTCCAATGATATATCTTAGAATTCTTTTTCCAACTTGCCAATGTGAATCTTTTGGGGATTCCACGAAACTAGAAATCAAACTGATAGAATGCATGATGTCTATCCTAGTCACAGTGAGGTACATGAGACTTCAACCAATCTCTTGAATAGTGTTGGATCTATATTGGATCCCACATCCTCTTTACTAAGATTTGTCCTTGTTGAAATTGGAGTTGGTACTAGTTTTCAATTCATCATCCTGAACCTTTTCAACACATCCATGGCATAGCTCGCCCGAAATGAAAAAAAAGCCTTGAATCTAATTAAAGAATTTCAAGACCAAGGAAATATCTCATTAACCCCAAATCAATTATTTCAAATCCATGTTTCATGACTACTTTAAACTTGTCCACTGACAAATTTCCTATGAAGATCATATCATCAACATATAAAAAAACTATCAATATTTGACCTTGCTTATTCACCTTTGCATACAATGTGGGCTCATTGTTTCTTCTATTGAAACCCATACTGATCAAATATGAATCAATCCCTCTTAAGAAAGCTATACCACTTTGAAGGAGGAAGGGGAGCGTTCAAAGTAGCTGTGACTGTATAAACTCAACACAAACAAAAAAAAAACCATTACACAAGAGTTGCGACTCTCTAAAAATTAATGCTTTCATTGATTCTCGAGCGATAGTTAAATACACAAAAATTTCTAATAATAAGACTCACAAAAATATATAATGCACAACTAATTGAAACTATTTGAGAGTCTAAAACTAACACTTTCCAAAAATAGTTGCGGGAGTAATTAATTTCTAACAACTAGTAGTGCAGATTAACCCATAATTTGATGAAGTTGTCTGAAGGTCTCTAATCAATTTTGAGATGCAACTGATACATTCATTGTATTTTATGTTTGATATTCATGGATGGAATTATTGTATATTTTTTTATTCCTTTGAATAATCATTTAGTTGATAATTAGGGTTAGCATAAGTCAATATTTAATTAAATTTCAATAATTATATTGCCAACTAAATTGTTATTTTCCTTGATAAATAATTTACTGATAACTAAATTAGGGTTGTATACGTACACCATCTAATGTGATAAGTTCACTATATTACCATCTCACTTGTTCACCACTTAAAGACTAAACAATTTCCTGAGCCAATCTGTGTCTCATATGATCGCGATACTCTCAGGAGTCTTATTGGACACCAAGTAGTTTGCTATATCTTCTGGATTAGAAAAATAGATCCCCACCTTGCCAAGATTCACGAAGAGATTCTATTTGAAATAAAGCATGGAAGCAGAATTTGAGGAGGTTTTCCCTTTTCTTATGACATGGTGGGTTCTCTTGAAATCGGGGAGGCAGATAAAAAAACACATGTTTTAGTGAAGACCCAAGAGGTGATTTCCCACCACATTTTTCTTACCAGTCCTTTCAAGGAATTGTAGTTCAAAATCTTGCAATTTAACAAAACCTATTGTGTGATCCTCATGTTAATGGAGTCACCTATGTTTCTGGTAATATAGGAAAGAAAATATTTCACTACTAATGACCAGGGGTTGAGCCTGTATCACCACCACTGTTTTTCCACCGAGACCAAGAGTTGAACTCTTATCACTAGATTCACCACCAGTCCAGTTCAACAATGCCTTTATGGATGATGGATGAAACATCGAATCTAGGTAGGTAATAACATTTATTAATTGAGAATCGTTCTTTAATTATTGTTCGTGATACATGAAACATACTGTACTATTGATTACACTTATATTAATGGATGATGGATGAAACATCGAATCTAGGTAGGTAATAACATTTATTAATTGAGAATCGTTTTTTAATTATTGTTCGTGATACATGCAACATACTGTACTATTGATTACACTTATATTAAATTATTCTTTTAGGACACTTGCGTGCAAGTGATTTGGATATAGTGCATTATGATTTTGTTTCAATTATGAGTATATGTGATGTTGTTGATGTATTGTTATTCATTTTTACTTTCATATGTATATGTATTAATAGATATTATTGACAAGTTCTCCTGAGTGTACAGGACAAATGACAAGTGACAAATGTTGATGGCATCAATGGACTTCCTTGGACTCCGGATTGAGTCAGGGAGTGGATTGTATTTTGATTGAGTATTTCATTTTACACACATGTGATATATGATTGATTACAATATGATTTATGTATATGTATTACTGACGCTATTTTTTTCAAGGGATGGAGGCTTGACGGTGCTTGCTAAAATGATTCGCATAAGGAGTAAAGGGTCACACACAGAAACCAAACATTTGAGGAAGAGGTGTGGCAGCTTCCTTGTCACATCCTACTAACGCTCTCATCATGTCCCAAACTGTAGGTTAATGATTACCTAGTTCTGAGGTACACGATGTCGTGAGGGAAGACTGAGACAATTGCTCATGAGGAAATCTAAGAGGCATGCAATAATGAACAATCCTTATTCCTTAGAAGCCCTTAGTCTCTCTCAAGGTCCATCGAGTGGAGAGTGACTCCAAGGGTCAGACAAACTTCCAAAACCAATCAAAGGTGAGTGACACCCTTGGAGCATGGAGGTGCTTCTTGAAGGGCACGTCACGTAATTAAAACATGAGCCAAGAAATCTAGGTGGCCTATAAAATATTAAAAATGTTTAGACCTTGTTAGAATAAAATTAATTAATAGCAGTAAATTATAAACTTAGAAGCCTAACAAGAGTCTAATCCTAAGTCTAGACTAAGTCTAAGTCTAATTTTGATTAAGGGATTAACTAAAAATATTAAATAAATTAAAAGAATTGAATCAAATCAAACTCTAGGAAAAATGTGAATAAAAATTTAAAGCTTGGAGAAAATGCACATGTGTGCATGAAATAGATAAAAGGGATTTTTTAAAATAGAAAGAAATTAAAACTTGAGAAAATAGGTGTGCACATAGAATGGTATCTTGAGTTAAATTTTAGCTAAGTCTAACTAGAAGATGACTCCTAATCCAACTCTAATTAAGATCTAGTTAGGAGACACTCATTAAATGAGAATTTGAGGAATAAAGGGACAACTAAAAACAAAAATAGGAACACATTGGGGAATGTGAGGAAAATGGATTTTTAAAATAAAATAAAAAGGGTAATTACTTATGACTTGGGGAGAGTGTAACAAGTGTGTGAATGAATAATATTAATTAAATTAATTAAAAAGTTAATTACTTGTGGATGTGGAAAAGTGTCATTGAGAAATTACCTAAAAAATAATTGGAGTAGAAGGCGAATGAATCTCACTTTTGGAGAGTACTATTATGATGCAAAAATTTAGTTGAATGTGTTTTACTTGTGAGAGTTGGGAATTCAAGCTTTAGAAAGAGTGGAATCTCTTCCTTGGGAGACAAGATTGAGATATATTGTGCTCTGGTTTTGTGCTTGGCCCATTTGCGGATCGAGAGATAAGGGAAGAGAAGATTACCCCTAGCGTTGAGTGGTAGGTACCGGTGAAGTCTTGGTTGAGAAAGAAAGTGGAGAGAAATTGCGCAAGTATCCAAGTCCAATCGAAGATCGCCATGAAGAAATTCGTCACTTCTATGGTTACAATACTTTATGCTAAATTTCTCATGTTGTAGAATATTATTTGTTGCAATCATGTACGAATTATATTCAATGTGTAACCTTGTTAATCAATTCAAACTATGAAACAATCGAAATTCCTCATGGTAAAATATTGGTTAAACTAATTTCTGAGTAAAATCGCGGTTGAATATAAACGCTTACATTAGTACTGTAGATATTCAAGTTATTTTAATTGTTGGACGAACGATACATGATCAAAAGTTAGTTCTAGATGTTAGATATATTTGTTAATCCGATTTGTTTTATATATATATTAGTAATAGTTATTATCACCACCAGTTATACAATTATTGATTATTTCCAGATCATAGATCAGTGGGATTACTTTAAGTTTGGTCTTGTAATATATTGCAAATCAAAACCAGAACTTTGTCCTGTCCTTGTAAACTTATTGCAATCCCAAATTTAGGAAATTTGTAGGGCCGTTGTCTAGTTTGCAAAACTAGATGGTAGAATTCGATGGATCGCTGTAAATTTATTTTACAATTCCATAATTTGAATTGCTTATTAGCTACAAATTTAATTCATACATTGGAATCGATTTTTATTTAGTCGGCCTCATTATGATCATGGTGTATTTAGTTGAATTTCTGGAGACAAGAACCTTGAATGGTCGTTGTCAAATGCATTTTGAAAACCTAGAAAATTCGTGTGTCTCTATTACAAAGTTAGTTTACAACCTTGTGGACTTAAAGTCTGATATGATCACTGCATTTCAGATTGCATGACGGAAATAAAATATTAGGGTTATCCATAAATTTACTTTCCAATCCTGATCTAGAAATTCGCTTAACAACTGTCGTTATATTTGCACTTCTGGATTTGAATTGTATGGTAATAACTGAGCTGTTTGTATGGTTATTACAGTCTGAGTGGGCCTAATAGTTAAGAACATGTGTTTCCTCTTAAGAGGTCACATGTTCAAATCCAGAAGAAGGTAGGGTATGTATACCTTCATAGACTTTACCAATCAAATCGCTAGACGGAAAAAGATAACATTATGCTACAAATTCACTCCCAGTTAAATCTTGTTTAAGATCAATCGTAGTTTATACTACACGACAATTTATTGTATCCTTTAAATATTTTACAATTTTATAAATCTCACTAATATTTAATGTTGAACAATTAAATCTAGGTATAAAAAGTCACTCACAAAAGTTGCGAAAATAACAAACTCTCATTCAATGTCATAAATCTTACTTATAGAAAAATAAACTCCTTGCATGTTATATAGAATGATAGAGTTGGTAAAGTGACAATTGAAGCTTTTATTCTTTTGGTGAAAGTGAAATAATTGTAAATAAATGAGTTTTAACACCTCTTTTATAACATCTTATTCCCTTTGATCGATTTCAAAGATTAGTATGATCAAAGGATTAGTTGATCTACTTAATGGGTAATAAAGTTTATGAATTAATAATTATTGAACTATTAATTGATTTAATTACATAATGAACATAATGAGATTATATATACAAGTGTGTTAGCGCGTAAACTCTAGGGGTAATAAGGTTATGATTTAAAAGTAATAATAAATGATAAAGGGTGATGTTCTTTAGGAATATTGCTCAAGGAGTTAAAACAACTATTTTGATTTAGAAAACCTTCTACTATAGTAAAAGAAATGATGTCATATTTTTTACTCAATAGAGATTAAATTATAAATAGAGATTAAATTATAAATGTAATGATATTTTAGAGAGGGTAATAATTGGGTTGTAAAAGTCTCTTGGAAACCCCATAATTAAGTTGATGTTTGATCCAGGTGGATATCGGTGGCCACCCACCTTTTTCAGCTGGCTCAAAATAACTTTTTGGTAATTTTGGTAATTTACTATTTTAAGCAGTTTTTCGGGACCTGAACTTCTAGAGCCGTTTTGAGGCCCTAAACGATGTTTTTTTGGGTATCTACCGATGAAAAAATTTCATCATGAAATTTTCGACATCAGTTGTATTCCTCCGATAGATCTTTCAAATGGGTTATCGTGCGCCTAAAATAGAGATTGTATGCAAAAGTCACAACCCTGGGAAGTTGATGTACTTACTTACCCAAACGAGGCCCACATGACTTTTGGCGCTTCATCTCCTAGGGTTACGTTTTTGGATGTATAAGGTTTTTGACACTCCTGTTTATTGTAAAAAGGCCTTCAGAGCCTTATGGCAATCATCTTCTTACAAACGAGTGCAACCGTCACATCTCTTCTTAGAGATAAGCCGCCACCATTCCAACAAGCTTGTTTTCTGCTTCCAACAAGCTTGTTTTCCGTTGCATTTTATAGTTTCAACTTATTTCCTTTTTTAATAGAAAACCAGTTTTATTGTATCTCTGGTATTCTGTGTTAAGCATATACTAATAATCTGTAGTCATTTCGTTCTTCTCATAAAATCCAGATCAGAGGTATCAGAGTGGTCTTCTTCTTGTCGTCTTAATGCATGTCCCCAACCAGGTCAAAGTACAAAGAATTGGGTCTCGAGCTTGTTTCTCTTGAGGACCAAATATCTCACACACCCAAGTGACCTCTCATGGCAGGAGAAAAGAAGGATGACGAGACATGAGATCATTTCAAAATGTTTCTTGATGAATCCCTCACGCAACAGAGGAACGAGATGATGGATAGTTTCACGAAAATACTTTGGCGAATACCAACAGGTGATCCATATTCTTTGAGCAGAGGCACTGCCCCCTTCGGGGTACAAATAAACTTCGATATTCCTGTATTTGAAGGTCAGAGAGACGCATATGGCATAGAAAAGTGGTTGAATCTACTAGAAGCGTATTTTTCTATCAATAACTTTTCGAATAAAAAAAAGATTACTTTTGTTCTCCTCAAAGTCATTCCCCATGTCAAAGATTGGTGGGAAAATTTCTATGAGCAAAAGGAAATAGAGGAACCCTCATTATTTACAGTCATAACCACCTGGGAATCCTTTAGGGATGTTATTAAGGAATAATACTACCCTGCTGAAAGTTATCACGACTTGTATACCAAATGGACCACACTGTGGCAAGAAAGAGACCAAGCAGTGTGAAATTTCAAAAATATCTTCCATACCGTGCGCACCAAGCTGGGTATCAAATATTCAGAGCGACATATGGTGCTCAAGTATTGTGGTGCTCTGCATAGATACATCCAAACTGAAATGGAATTTCTGGACATCTCATCCTTGGGCGCGGCCTACCGATATGTCGTCAAAATTGAGAAGAAGCTCAAACAAAAGATGTGGAAATTTGGGCCCGAGAACCCCTCACAACAAAATCCAGGAAAAAGTGGCCCCAATCCACAGAACAAAGGATAGAGAAAAGATGGACAGTATCAGGAAAACCAGTCCAAGCCGCAAGCAAATAAGGACACCATAAAGACAAAGAAAGATACTGGGAAGTGGTGTGAATTCCATAAGAGCCCTATAATTGATTTAAGATACTATATTTCGGATATAAGATATAGGCTTAACTACACAATCCATGATAGAGATTGATGTGATAATTTTCAATGTGTATCTGGTGAGATTTTTATATACTTCGAAGTAGGAATTGCCTATTTTTAACTATAGATTTTTGTTAAAAATTATGGTTAGAGGTGAGAATTTAATGTAAATTGCGAGTCTATTTGAATATAAATTGGTTATTTTCAATGAGTTCTTTATGTACATTGTTATGTTAGAATCAATATTAATTAAATGATACCATTATCCATGATGAATTGTTAAATGTTGATTTTACAAAGTGGATAGTAATACTGACATGTATTTTTTAATAGCGATATTTTTGTAATGAAATTTAACCAATTAATAGAGTATATCTTATAGTGCAATTTTTACGATGTTTTGTGAATTTTGTACTAGTATAATGAACTATTGAATAATTTTGATTGCGTTGTGATTAAGCACCTCACCATCAAATACAGTCATGAGTCTAGGTTAGAGTTAGTTAAGGGAATTAGATACTTCCATGTTCCTCAGAAAAATCACCAGTCTTGAGACCTTAAATGATCAAAATCAATCGGATGAATCCTGGACTTGAGTGTTGATTGTGTGTCTTGGAGGTCCTAATTTTGCAGGGTAGGTTGGGTAGGTCGATATCTATATTTATATTTATGTGATATAGGCCGAATAACAACTATGTTGTATCTGGATATTATGTGCAGTGATATATATGAGAAGATAATGTCAATTTTGATGTATTTCATTTCGCTTAACACATGTTGTAATTAAAGCTTAATTTTTTTTATCACTAATATCTACTCACATTTTTTTCTTAAAGAGAGGTCGTTACATATGATATCAGAGCGGGTTGTAATGAACCCTCTGCGAAGACCTAAATGTAAGTGATTACAATAGTGGTAATTTTTTTTAATTTTTTTTTTCAACATCGGTTAGGACAAGTGTTATGTGAAAATAACACACAACAATATTTATACATTTTATTCTCATCTATATCACTACACAACAAGATTCATATACAAAATCCTTTTTATTGTAATATCAACCATATCACATAAAGATAACACAAGATGTTTAGTATTTACCCACCCAACCTACCCTGCAAGATTAGAAACTTCAAGACACATAATCAACGCTCAAGTCCAGGATTCATCCGATTGATTTTGACCATCTAAGGTCTCAGGATTGATAACTGTTCTGAGGAACATGAAAGTATCTACTCCCATAACCAAGTCTAACCTAGAATCAAGACTAAATTCAATGGTAAGGTACTTAATCATAATACAATTAAATTCATTCAATAACTCATTATACTCGTACATAGTTTGTCAATTCATCATTCAATTTCACATCATAAGAAACTACTCAATTGTTTGGTTTTATTCCATTACAAAACCATAGTTATTACCATATACATGTCAACATTATAATCCACTTTGTAATCTCAACAATTAACAATCCATTGTGGACAACGAAATCATTTAATTTAGTACCAAATTTAATTCTTAATAGGTGAGTCATGTTCCGAAGTATATAAAAATCACACTAATTGCATACCGAACATTATCACATCAATCTCTATCATGGATTTCTCAATTAAACTTTTATCTTATATCGAAGGCATAGTTATTTTATATCCATTGCATAGTTGTTGTTTAACACTTATTAAGGTAGTCAACATTTATTGTTAAGAACCAACTTAATTCTAATGCTTCAAGACAATTTACAACCCATTTACTTACTAAATTTTAATCCACACTCTAAATTGCATCCTTAAAGTTATAATTTAAATTCCTCTTGAGTAAATTATATAATATTATCTCTATTACTATAATAATACGATATTTAAAAGTTGAATTTGTTGCTTCAACTCTTCGACCATTCTTCCTAAGTGAACACCACCTTTTATCATTTAACAAGTTTTACCATATTCTTATTAACCCACACGATCATACTTTAATACTGTTAATATAAAGGATCTTATTATAATCATTATCTAGTTGCTCACTAAATAGTGCAATAACCATTAATTCATAAACATTCCAAAGCATTTCAGAGTTACAAAACGGTTCTATAGTGACTAAAAATTCTAGTTTTCAGAGTTACAAAACAATTCTATAGCGAATAAAAATTCTAGTTTTCAAAGTTACAAAACAATTATGTAGCGATTAAAAATTCTAGTTTTCAGAGTTACAAAACAGTTCTGTAGCAAATAAAAATTCTAGTTTTCAGAGTTACCAAACAGTTTTGTAGCAATTAAAAATTCTAGTTTTTAGAGTTACCAAACAGTTATGTAGTGATTAAAATTCTAGTTTTCAGAGTCAAAAAACGATTCTATAGCGATTAAAAATTATATTTTTCATAGTTACAAAACAATTCTGTAGCGATTAAAAGCTCTAGTTTTCAAAGTTACAAAATGGTTTTGTAGTGAATAAAATTTTTAGTTTTCAGAGTTACAAAACAATTATGTAGTGATTAAAAATTCTAGTTTTTAGAGTTACAAAACGGTTCCGTAGAGAATAAAAATTCTAGTTTTCAGAGTTACAAAATAGTTTTGTAGCGATTAAAAATTGTAGTTTTCAGAGTTACAAAACGGTTCTGTAGTGAATAAAAATTCTAGTGTTCAAAGTTACAGAACAGTTCTGTAGTGATTAAAAACTCTAGTTTTCAGAGTTGCAAACGATTATGTAGTGAATAAAAATTCTAGTATAAAAATTACTCTTTTTACAATTTAAAATTCCAGCAAATAAAATACCAGAGCATATGAAGATGGAGAATTAAGGAATTTGTCAATGTCTTGCGCTCCTTTCTTATTTCTTCTTGCTAATCACAAGGACTTCACTGGTACCTTCCAACCAATTCTATGAGGACTCTTCTTCACCCTTAGCCCCCTGATCCACAAATGGGCCACACAAAAGAAATAAAAAAACCGTAGCTCCAAACTTGCCTCGCAAGGAAGAGCTTCCACTCTTTCTCCAATCTTGATATCCCAACTCTCACAAGTAAAACATAGTCTGCAATAATTTTGGTAGCATAACCTTACCAAGAATAAGAGAGATCCATTTCCCTTCTACACCATTTGTTTTATAGAAATTTTCTCACTAACACATGTCCACATGCACAATTAATTAACTTTTTAATTAATTTAACTAGGATTATTCACCCACAAACTTGTCACACTCTCCCCAAGTTGCACAAGTAATTACCATTTTATTTTATTTAAAAAGAGAATTTCCCTCACATTCCCCAATGTGTTCCTATTTTCTCTCTTAGGTGTCCCTTTGTTCCCCAGACTCTCATTTAAAAAGTGTGTCCTAACTAGATCTTAGATTTGGAATAAGAGTCTTCTTCTAGTTACACTAGTGGTAGATTCACTCTAGATACTATTCTATGTGTACACATATTCTCTCATATTTTATTTCTTTCTATTTTAAAAATCCCTTTTTATTATTTTCATGCACACATGTGCAATTTATCCAATCTTTATATTGTATTCCCCTTTTTCCTAGAGTTTGATTATTCTCTATTGTTTTAACTTATGTCATAATTCATTTAGTCCCTTAATTAAATTTAGACTTAGACTTATTTTTAGACTTAGGATTAGACTTTTATTGGGATTTATAATTAACAAATTCATTGTTTAATTAATAATTTTAATCCAACAAGGTATAGTCATTTAAATGTTTTCTTGGCCACCTAGATTTATTGACTCAAGTTTTTAATTACACAACGTGCCCTTCAATACACACCTTCGTGCTCCAAGGGTGCCACTTTCCTTTGAATGGTTTTGGAAGTTGTCTGAACCTTGGATTCAACACTCCACTCGGCCGACCTTTTGAGAGACTAAGGGATTCTAAGGAATAAGGGATCATAATTATTGCGCGCTCCTTAGAAATCCTCGTGAGAGACTATCGTAGTCTGCCCTCATGAAATCATGGACATATCAAACTAAGTAATCATTAAAATACAGCTCAGACCACGACGCGAGTGCTAGTAGGATGTGACAGGGACGCTTCCACACCTCTCCCTCAATGTCTGGTTTCTGTGCATGGCCCCTTTACTTCTTATGTGAGTCGGATTAGAAGGAATTGTCAAGCCTGCATCCATTGATAAAAACCATGTCAATAATCCATATACATAAATCATATTGTAATCAATCATATGTCATAAGTGCGTAAAATGAAATACTTAATCAAAATAAAATTCACTCCCTGACTCAATACAGAGTCCAGGGAAGTCCATTGATGCCATCAACATTCATAACCTATCATGTGTCCTTCACACTCAGTAAAACTCGTCAATACATATGCCAGTATATATACATCAACTAATAATAAGTTACAATACATCATCATCATCATGTATAATCCAAAATCGAAATGAAATCACAATGTACCATAACCGGATCACTTGCACTCAAGTGTCCTCAAAGAATAAGTCAATAAAAGCGTGTTTAGTAGAGCAAGATGTTATATACACCCCATCTTGTTTTAAACTTTGTCCTTAATTTTTTACAGTATATATATGCAAGAAAACAAATGTATATGACATAGATCTATATGTCTAATCTATCAAACAAGTAAGGAAATTGTTGACACATCACATATGCGTCCTCCCAGGTAGCTGAGTGTGGACTATAATTTTTCCACTCAAACTTGACCTAATCAACTATCTGATCTCATAGTTTTTGAATACGATGGTCCAAAATGTGGATTGGCTCTGCCATGAGAGCACCCTCATCCTACACCTACAAATAACTCATGTCAATTACATGTGAAGGATCATTAACATAATGTCTCAAAACAGATACATGAAGTACATTGTGCATACACCTCAAAGAATGAGGAAAGGCTAGTCAATAAGCCACACATCCTTTCTTTTCCACAACTTTGAAAGCTACCACAAACCTAGGAGAGAGTTTAGCACCCTTTGCAAATTGATAAAACTCTTCCGCGGTTTCACCCATAAGAAAAATCTATCGCCAACTTCATAACTATGATCAACGCGATGTGCATCGACATAAATTTTCTACCGATCTTGTGCTTATTTAATCCTCTATATTATTGATTGCATCTGTTCTTCCATTTCTTTAATCACTTCTAGTTCTACTAGGACCCTATCCTCAAGTCGATCCCAACTCAATGATGTTTGACATGGTCACCCGTAAAGAAACTAAAACTGTGCCATCTTAATGTTACTCTAATATTTGTTGTTGTATGCAAACTATACTAGTGGCAAGAAATATTCCCAACATTTTTGTTGATCCATTACATACATACACAACATATCCTCCAATATATGGTTCATTCTCTTTGTTTGTCCGTCTGTCTCAGGGTGATACATTGTACTGAAATTCAACTGCCTTCCCAAAGCCTCTTGGAAACTGGTCCAAAACTGTCTGGTAAACACTGATCCTTTATCGGATATGATCCTTCTTGGTACTCCATGTAATATCACAATATCACTGACAAATACTCTTTCTATGTCTGGTGCCTGATACGTCATACATACTAGGATAAAGTGTGCACTCTTCGTTAGAGTGTCCACTACCATGAAAATTGAATCATGCCTCATTCCCTTCAATGGAAATCCAATGATAAAGTCCATCAAAATGAACTCCCGTTTCGATTATAAAATAACATGTGGTTGTAACAATCCTACTAGATGTTTATGTTCATACTTCACTTGCTGACATTATAGACATCTCGACACATAACTAACTCTGTCTTGTTTCATTCACTTCTAGAAGAATAAAGGATTAAGGTCTTCCTTCATCTTTGTGACTCCTGGATGATCCATCTACACTACTCAATGCACTTCACTTAATACCAAACTTCTTAATTCATCGTTAGGCGGTACACAAATTATTATGTTAAATATCAACAATCCATCGTTGTCTAATGAATAACTTTCATACTTTGGTACCATCATGGTATCTTGTCCAATATTATTCTTAATGTCCTTGTACCGATCATCATCTATTTTTAAAGTTAGAATATTTTCTTGAAGATTCATCTCAAGCGGTATTATTGAGAATATGTGTGCTCTCCGACTCAACGCATCTGCCACTATGTTCACCGTTCCTTTAATGTAAGTAATATCAAAGTCATATTCGCTAAGTAATTCTGACCAACAACTTTGTCGCGCGTTCAAGTCACTCTGTGTAAATATATGCTTCAATCTAGAGTGATTTGTCTTTAATTCAAATTTTCTTCCAATCATATAATGTCTCCAAACTCTCAAGGCATATACAATTGGAAATAACTCCAATTCGTGTGTTGCGCAGTTCTCCTCATTCTTTCTCAATTTCCTTGAAATGTAAGCGTGTACTCAATCGCATTGCATCCAAACTTGACCTAAAATTTCCTTGGATGCATCCGTGCCAATAATTATTTGTCCATGTCACAGACCTTTATTATTAGGGATTTCATCAACAACTCTTTGAGATTTTGAAATGCTTTTGCGCATTTCTTAGTCCATATGAACTTCTTGTTCTTCTTCTACAATTACGTGATCAGATTTTCTATCTTCGAAAAACCTTCGACGAATCGTCGATAATATCCTGCTAAACCCATAAAGTTACGTACCTCTTGTACGTTTTTTGATGCTAGCCATTCCATAATAGCCTCTACTTTCGCTGGATCCACAATGATACATTCACCAGATATGATATGTTCCAAGTAATGAATCTTCGATTGGTAAAAATAACATTTCAATAGTTTCCTGTACAATTTTTTTTCTCGTAGACACTGTAGGACCAATCTTAAATGTTCGTCATGCTCTTCTTTCATCCATGAATAAATCATTATGTCATCAATAAATACTTGAACAAACTTATCCAAGTATTCATGGAACACCCCATTCATCAAACTCGTGAATACTCTCGGGGCGTTCGTAAATACGAACAATAAAACTATAAACTCATAGTGTCTGAACCTCATCTTAAATGCGGGCTTAGGGATATCTTATTCTTTAATCCGTAATTGTTGATATCCCGATCTCAAGTCAATATTCGAAAACACCATCACTCCTTTCATTTGATGAAATAAATTGTCAATCCTTGGCAATGGATATTGGTTCTTTATCGTCGATTTGTTCATTTGACAATAGTCAATACAAAGTTTCCACAATCCATCCTTATTTCTAACAAATATCATTGGTGCAACCCAAGGTGACACACTTGGACATATAAGTCCCAAGTCCGACAATTATTTCAATTTCATTTCCAACTCCTGTAATTCAAGCGTTGACATCTGATATGGCGTTCTCGCTATCGATTTAGTTCAAGGCTTCAAGTTTATTGTAAACTCCAAATCTCTTTCAAGCGGTAAACCTGGTAACTCTTTTAGAAACACGTCCACAAACTCTTTTATTACAGGAATGTTTTCTAATCCTTTTTCCTCTCCCTTTTCATTTAGCGCTAAGATTGCATAAAACTTGCATCCCTTGCGCATACTCTTCTGTAGTTGTAGGGAAGAAATAACTATAAAGTACACCCCCTAGTTTCTTCATACAATCACTCTACTCTTTCCCAAATAATCTATCAAACTTAACCATTTCATCTTACAGTTAAGTATCGCATCATGTGATTCCAACCAATCCATACCAATCACTATGCCATAATATCCTAAGATCATGACATATAGATTGGCCTTCATTACAAAATATCTCAAGTTAATGATACAGTGTATTAGCACTAGAAGTCACCTCCAGATTGCGTTGGAGGTAAGCCCAATACCCATCATAGTTTTATTTCATAGGTTGGTTTTAAAGAGGTCAAATGGGTGTAGACTCAAGATGATATCGTTGTAACTCAGAAAAATGGACTGGTATGCACCTGTAGGTGAGGTCTTGATCAACTTTAGTCAGTAAGTTGGAGTAAGGGTGAATAGAGGGAATACTTTGGTGAGGAGAGTTTAGAGGTCTGTTGTGGACATCAAGTCTTCCAACAACCTAAGGAGGAAAAAATTAAACACAAGATCCTCTTGAATTCAAATCTCAAAGAAACTGAAAGAAATTATAACAACACGATAATCAAACATTCATCATAATACAGTTACAACAATCCATGTGAATCAGTCATTCATGAACTCTCTCAGTATTAGAGGCAAATAGGATGAAAAGGAAGCTGAATTTCATTAAACAAGAAGTATCATATCAAAATACATAACCAAAGAACCATGAACTTCATCAAAAGTTTACAAAACAGGAGCACTGCTCAACCATCGACCTTAACAAAATATCAAAACTGTCTATAAATACCCAGCAATGTTGCAACCACCTAGACTGAGATCAGACCACTTCCTTCAAAGCCTTCATTCAGTGCATTCTCTATCATATTGTGCAGGTTTTCTCATGTCAGACGCGAGATAGGTGCAGTTATGTGCTTTACAGGAAAAATTGTCCATAAGGAAGCTTCAGATCGTCAGCGTGCCTTCATCACTACTCTCTGCAATGATTTCCATTTATGGGGTGAGACAAGGTCTCAACTATTGCCCCCAATCTTCAATAACTACCTTCATTAGGATCAGGATGAGGCCTGACACCCATGAATGCTTCAGGCAGTGCCCACGACTTCTGATATTCAATCCCGACACCTCGAGGCTCTGCAGATATTCTCACGTGACCAATACGAGTGCTGCAGGTGGAAGGATGATAACATATGTGCTTTAGACAATTATGTAGCACCATAGTGATACAAAATGTCTATGTGATTATGTGGCAAGAGAAAAATGCACTGAGGTGGGGTGATGTGGAGTGGCATTGGAATAGATTTTGAGGGTGCTTGAGCTATTCAGACCTCAACATTTTCATTATTCTTGTGGAAATCATGGGCGGAATGCCATATGATTTACACCATAATGCTCCTAAGGGTAAATCTCAGTCATTGCTTGATTCCTATGAAGCAGGTGGCAAATTCATGTGTTAACATATAGGCTCCATGGGGGATAGAAACCTCCCTGTGAGGCTCTAAGAAATCTTTTTGTAGCTTCAGTGCCTTAGTTTTGGGTTGTGGAGTCACTTATAAAAACCAAAAACAAAAGAAAAATGATATTTACAATGACATGGGAAGCCACTCACGACTTAATTAAAAAACTTCTTCAGAAAATGCCTAATTTACAGGGCTACCAAAAACTTCAGCATCCTTCAAATCCTGCAACTTGTAAGTGTTATTTGAAAAAACGTTATAAATTTTGAAGAGGCCGATCCACAAGGCCTCAAATTTACTGTGCTTGCCTTTATTTTTCTTAGGTGCATCCCACTTGAGTACTAGATCTCCCAGCTGAAAATCCTCTTTGTTCACCTTCTTGTTAAAGGCCTGCTTGATCTTCTGTTGATGATCATATGATTTGTCCAGTAGTTTCTTCCTCGTCTGCTACACTTCTACCAGCTGTTGCATTCTCCTAATCATATCATTTGGTTCTCCTTGGTAGTCTTGGAAGAATTTCACCACAGGTAAGGCAAGATGAGAAGGAAAAATGGCTTCAACTCCATATACAAGATGGAAAGGAGATATACCAAGAGGTCTCTTTGTTCTCACTCTGTCATCCCATAAAGAAAATTTAAGCTTCGAATCCCATGCCTTCTTGTTGTCGTCTACAATCTTTTGATGATATTAATAAGGATATTTTTAGAGGACTCTTCCAGTCCATTCCCTCGAGGATAGTAAGAAGTAGAGTGAATCAATGTGATTCCAAACTGTTCAAAAAAATTAATCAATGGTTTAGCCTTGAAATTTGTAGCATTATCAGTGGCAATTATGTTTGGACAACCACATCTTGCCATAATATCTTCAAGAAAACCAATTATTATCTTATGGGGATGGCCTCTATCCACTTAGTAAAGTAGTCTGTGGCAGTCAAGATGACGTAGCCCCCCCTACTTTGACAGGTTCTGCTTGACCTTCCGGTCTAAGGATCGTTCCTAATCTCCCCTTGTGTCAAAATGGATCTTCGATTCCCAGCTGGAATATTTGCACTTGTAACCACAGGTCCCTTTCAGGAGCTACGCCTATGCAAACAAGCACTAGGCACGAACTCTTACCCACACAACCAACCAATGTGACCACAACCTTTATCCGAAAAGGTATTTCGCGAATCAAAATTTTGGGGGTATTGGTGTTATACAAACCCAACACTCCAAATCCACGAAACCTCGAAATCCTATGTGGGACCTCTCCCCAAGAATATATCTGATGGTCATGTGCCTCATCCTCGATCGACAACCACGATCACATTGTGACTTCACTTTTCGTGATGTCGGGACTATTTGTGTAATGCAAGCCCAAAGCTCCAACTCCCGACTTTCGAAATTCCAAGATCTGAACTCCAGAGATCAATGAATCCCATTGATTCGGATCCAATGAATACTATTCCTCTTGGGTTTATGAGCACTGAAAGGTTATCAACCTTTTCCCTTTCTGCTAACCTACTAGATCCAACAACTCACGTAATTTTGGTATTCCTCCATCTGAGAAGTTCCACCGTCCGTTCAGATTTTCAATGACTCCAAGCCAAAGGACTTGGCATCAATTCTTCTGGGGTCAACCTTTGTGAGGTGACTTCAACCTTCTTCTTTTATTCGAATCCCTTGAAGTCTCTATCCCTTCTGAGCTTGGCTTCTACTGCAAACTCAATAATTCCAAGGGTTCTTTGCACGCACTCCTTGTGGCACTCATGATAACCTTTGGTTATCTGACGTCTTCCTCTTCTGTGCACTCCTTGCAACAAAAATCCTTCAACCCCTCACTTGGGTTGGAAAAGTATAAGACTTCAACCTGCCTATGCATGCCTTGCACGGCTTTGTGCCACACTCACACTTCTATTGGTATGAGAACAACAATATCTCTACTGATCTTTTCTGAGGTAAAAATCAGAACCTGTCAACGCACACTTTGCGCGACCTTCACTGCACCCCTTGTAGGAATTCTCAAGACGAGAAACAATTGAAACTCATTCTCTCCCTCTCAAAGACTTCATACATTCAATCATGAAATCATACATACACAGAGCATTGAAACAAATGCATAACAAAGACCAGAATTAACTGTAAACATACCATTGAATAGATGTAAACAAAATTCATAAACACACCATGAAATTTGGATCAAAGCTTCCTTATATTAATCCAAGTGCATCTGTACATGGGTTCTATAGCATCAACTATCTGCTTATACACTCTTCTACAATCTCTGTTCTTCTATTCTCTCTCTCTACAACTCTCTAATTCTTACCATGAGAATAATAATGATACAATACAATACATGTGAGGGAGATTTCTAGAGTTTTCTCTCCTACATCTCTAAGCTATCAAATTGAAATAAAAGCCTACATCTAATTTACATTTAATATAGTAAATGCCTCCAACAAACAGATGAGAGAAACCACTCAAGATTTGTATTAAAACTCAAAACATAAATGTGAATGCATCCTTTCAAGATATTACATTAATGTCTTATCCTTTCAAATTCAAAATGCTTTCAAAATGTGCGTTGGTGCATATCCATTTGTCCTCTGCTCTTGCACTTACTTTTCTGGTTTGATTACGATGCTCTTGCATCATACTCCTCTGGTTGAAAAATTCATGAACTCCTGTTCATGAGCTCCTGCACCATCTTCCCATCTGTTTGAGGGTGATATGATGAGCTAAAAGATAAATTAGTCCCCAGCTTCTTCCACAGTGTCCTCTAGAAATGACCAACAAATTTGGTATCCCTGTCTGAAACAATATTCTTGGGTAAGACATGAAGTCAAACAACTTCTTTGAAAAACAGATTTGCAATGTGAGTTGCATCACTGGTTTTCTGACATGGAATGAAATGTGCCATTTTCGAGAATCTGTCGACTTCCATGAATATGGAATCACAACCTCTCTATGTCCTTGGCATTCCTAACACAAAATCAATGCTTACCGCGTCCCATAGCCTCTCTGGTACTGGAAATGGTTTATATAATCCTGTATTCTATCTCTCCCGCTTTGCGTGCTGGCAAATTCAACATTTGTTGAAAAAATTCCTGACATATGTCCTCATCCCTGTCCAATAATATAAACTGTTCAGTTGCACGAACGTTTTGTCATGGACGAAATGTCCAGCCAATCCTCCACTATGTTTTTCCTTCGGAAGATTCTCCCTCATAGAACTCTTCAAGATACAAAACTGATTTCCTTTGAATAATAATCCATCATGGATTAAGTATTCAATCCAATGGATTTTGTCTCTCAGAACAGGATTTTCACATGCTTTGTAAGCATCCCTAAAATCTAAATCATCCATGTACATATCTCTAAGGTTATCAAAAACTAAGGTCTTCACACGAAACTCCTGCAGAATCAAACATTTCTTGCTCAATGCATTAACAACCTTGTTAGCATTTCCAAAAATGTGCTTTATAACAAAAGTAAAGTTTTTCATAAATTCAACCCATTTCGCATGTTTCTGGTTCAATTTTTCCTGTTTGGTTATGAATTGTAAAGCATGATTGTCGCTATACAAGACAAACTCTTTTAGAACCAAGTAATGCCTCCATTTCTTCAGCGCCTGTATGATTGCATAAAACTCTTTATCATACGTGGAATATTTCATCTTGGCATCGTTCATCTTCTCACTGAAGTTTGCAATCAATCTATTGTCTTGGCTTAAGACCACTCCAACCGCAAACCCACTTGCATCACATCTCACTTGAAATGTCTTACCAAAGTCTGGTAGAACCAGAACTGGTTGTTCGATTATCTTCTCCTTCAACAACTTGAAACTTTTCTCTGCTTCCTCTGTCCAATGAAAAGATTTGTGTCTTTTCTTGACTGTGTCCATCATTGGCGTAGAAATTCCACTAAAATTTCTGATGAACTTCCTGTAAAAATTGGCTAGTCCATGGAAGCTTCTGACTTCAAAGATATTTCTCGGCAATGACCATTCTTTGATTGCTTTTACCTTCTCTAGATCCATCTTCAACTCATTCGAAGAGATCAAAAAACCCAAATAAATGATTTCTTTCTTCATGAAAGATGACTTCTTCAGATTTAGCAGCAACTTCTATTACTACAACCTCCTCATTACTAGAGTTAGGTGTTTCAGATGTTCTTCTTCAGTTTCACTGAAGACCAGTATATCATGAAGATACACAATTACAAACTTCCCAATGAAATCTTTCAGGACTTCATTCATTAACCTCATGAAATTACTTAGCGCATTAGTCAAACCAAACGGCATGAAAATCCATTCATATAATCCTTCATTCATCTTGAATATTGTCTTCCATTCATCACCTTCCCTCATTCTAATTTGATGATATCCTCTTTTCAAATCAATCTTTGAAAAAAATTTTGCTCCACTAAAGCAATCCATCAAGTCATCCATCCTCAGTAAAGGAAATCTGTACCTGATGGTGATTTTGTTTATAGCCCTCGAGTCTCTACATATTCTCCATCCACCATCCTTCTTTGGACTTAACATTGTTGGCACAACACATGGACTCAAGCTTTCTCTAATCAACCCCTTATCCATCAAATCCTGGGGTTTCTTCTTAACTTATTCATTCTCATGTGGCATCAATCTGTACGTTGATTTGTTTGGTAAAATCGCCCCTAGTATAAGGTCAATGTGATGGCTTATACTTCTGATGGGTGGCAACAAACAAGGTAAATCGTCCACCACTATATCAGCAAAATTATCCAGCGTTTCCTGAATTTCCTCCAGTAGATCATCTATCGAAGTATTGGTTAAAATGACTCTAGGTTTACTTACCACAAACTGCATTTCTTCACCCTTCTTGGCTTCATCTAGAAGTTCCTTCCCACTCATGAGTAGTATAGTATTGCTTGTTTCTTCTTTCTCCTTCTTGTATTCAATTGGCAGCAACATGTGCATCCTACCATTCTTCTCCAAGGTATAGGTATTCTTTCTCCCATCGTGAACAAAATTTCTGCTATATTTCCACAGTCTTCCCAACAAAAGATGACAGACATCCATGGAAATAGCATCACACAAAATATCATCTCTATATCCCCCTATCTTAAATTCAACTAAACATTATTTAGTGACAGTTACCTGATGGCCAATTTTTCTTTTGCCTTCAGAGCAATCTAATAAGAATCTTCCACATTTCTGATTGTCACCATGCTCATCTCATCTTGAATGTCATATCTTAGACCATTCATGTATATGGATACCTTTTCATCATCACTCTCGCGATGACCAGCTCTGATATTCAGTTGGTAAAATTCTTCAGTGTATTCCTTTACTGTCATCCCCTTCTGTCATCCCCATCTTATACCTTTGGTTATCTGACATATTCCTCTTCTATGCACTCCTTACAACATAAATCCTTCAACCCCTCACTTCGGTTGGAAAAGTATAAGACTTAAAATTTCTTGTGCACTCCTTGCACGAATTTCTGCTATACTCGCACTTATGCTGGTATAGGAACAACAATATCTCTCCTCAACTTTTCTGAGGTAAAAATCAGAACCTGTCAATGCACACTTTGCGCGACCTTCACTGCATCCCTTGTAGGAATTCTTAGAATGAGAAACAATTGAAACTCATTCTCTCCCTCTCAAATACTTCATACATTCAATCATGAAATCATACATACACACAACATTGAAACAAATGCATAACAGAGACTAGAATTAACTGTAAACATACCATTCAATAGATGTAAATAGAATTCATAAACACACCATGAAATTTGGATCAAAACTTCCTTATATTAATCCAAGTGCATCTGTACATGGGTTCTATAGCATAAACTATCTGCTTGTACACTCTTCTGCAATCTCTGTTCTTATATTCTCTCTCTACATCTCTTTAATTCTTACCATGAGAATAATAATTATACAATACAATACATGCGAGGGAACTTTCTAGAGTTTTCCCTCCTACAGCTCTAAGCTATCAAATCAAAATAAAATCCTACAACTACTTTACATTTAATACAATAAATGCCTACAATAAACAGATCAGAGCAACCGCTCAAGATCTATATTACAACTCAAAACATAAATGCAAATGCATCCTTTCAAGATATTACATTAATGTCTTATCCTTTCAAATTCAAATTTTTTTCAAAATGTGCATTGGTGCATATCCATTTGTCCTCCGCTCTTGCACTTGCTTTGCTGGATTTCTTACGATGCTCCTGCATCACAAGATCCACCTATGCTAACCACTTGAAGTAGTATTAATTTCCCCAATAAAATCTAGGACCCACTATTGAAAGGGTCTTGAAGCTACCACAGGCTTTAATGGCAAATACTTGAGTTGTTGCTTTCCAGATAATTTATGACACTTGACACACAACTTGATCTTTGCACAGACATCAGTGAAGAGACTAGGCCAAAAATTCCCAGCCCTGAGAATCTTGTAGGCTGTGGTTCTCCAGTAGTGATGCCCCCCACATAAGTTGTCATGAAAATCATACATAATATTTTGGGCTTCCTGTTGGTATAGACATGTCAAAAGCACTCCTAAAGGGTCTTTCCAATATAAAACTTGATCAATTAAAAAATATTTAATTGATTTGAGCTTCAAAGCTCTTGCCTTGATCTTTCCCATGCCATCAAGAGGCTGTAACTTCTGTAGGAAAAATATAATGTCTTTTTACCAAGTGAATCCTACCATCGGGGGTGTGAATTTAGGATCTTCATTAAAGAACTCAACTTGCTGATTCTCTGAATAGCTGTTGATGAAATTGACCACCAAGGATTTATAATTAGATTCAGCCAACAACTGAGCTAAAACTTGACCTTTAACCAATTTGGTAGGGTTTATGTCAAGATCAAATTCAAGGATTTTGGCAATCCACTTGATCCTTCTTCCATCTATGTTAGGATGAATGAGGATCTCCTTCACAGAGGCTGAAGGGACATATGCAATGACTTTTGAATGTAGCACATAAAATATGAAATCTTTGAGATCTTTAACCAAAGCATAGGCCTGCTTTTCCATGATGTCATACTTTATTTCAGCATCTCTCAGTTCCCTATTGAAAAAGGAAATGGGTTTCTCTAACCCTTCGACATTTTTCTGCAATAAAACAATTGCTACAGTGTCAAATGAAGCAAAGGAGAAAATCAGAAACTCCTTGGATTAGTTAGGAACGATGAGCACAGGTGCTTCAGTCAAGGCCTTCTTTATTTGGTCAAAAGAGTTATAGATTCAAAAGTCCAATTGATTTCATTTACTTTCCTCAACATGGTTGTGATAAACTTCACCAACTCAGCAAAATTTGAAACAAGCCTTCTCAGAAAATTAATTTTCCCCAAGAAATACTGAACTTATTTCTTGGATCTAGGGAGTGACAAAGTTTGGATAGCCTCTACCCTTCTTGAATCAATCCTTACTCCCTTAGCTGACACAATGTTCCCCGATAATTTCTCTTCTTTCATGGAAAATAATGAATTTTTTGGATTTAGAAAGAGGCCAAATCTTCTACACTTCAAGGAGACTCTTTTTAGATGATCATAATGTTCTTTATTATATTGTGAGAACACTGTTATGTCATCCAAATAAATGACTACAAACTTGTCCTTCTCTCCAATAAAAGCTATGTCCATGGCTCGCTGAAAGCTTTCTCCTACATATTAGCATACATGAATGTACCCCAAGGAGTGGTGAAGGTTGTTTTCTCTCTGTCTTCAGGTAAGACAAAGACTTGATTGTAGCCAAAGAAGCCATCAATCATAGACATCCAGGATGCACCCGTCACCCACCGTAATATGTGTTCCATCTTGGGCAAAGGGTAATTATCTTTCTTAGAGCTTTTGTTCATATTTTGGAAATCAACACAAAGTCTGATTTCTCCATTCTTCTTTCTCACTGGGACCAATTTGGCCACCCACTCAGAAGATCTCAAAGGAACGATAATCTAGGAATCCAAAATATTTTTTACCTTTTTCTCCATAATAGGCAGTAACATAGGATTCATTTGTCTCAATTTCTGCCTAAATGGTTTGGCTTCCTCCTTCAGTGGGATCTTATGCTCAATGATACTTGTGTCATATGTTTTGAGGTCTTCATATGTCCAGGAAAAAACATCAACACATTCTTTTAACACCTCAGCGTATTCATCTCTTTGTTCCCTTGACAGGCTGCTTGACAATTTGACAAATTTTGGGTCCTTCTATGTACCAATATTACACTCAGATACATCAACATCATCAGTTGAGCCTTTAAAATTTACTGCCACATCGTTGCCATCAAAAAATATTTGCAAAGGAACTAGTCCCTTTGGAATGTGGTTGGCAGGGAGCTGAACAATATGGTGATTGGAAATTTTATTTAAAAATACATCAGCATGAGGGTTACTTTCAGAATCATGATCCTGATCAATATGTAATGCAAAGAACTCATCAACGGACTCAATAAATTTTTTGATCTCAAGATCATCCTCAAACACCTTCCAATGCTTGACATTGTCAGGTATAGAGTGTAATTTTCCCAAGCCATTATGCCAGGAACATCACAGTTTTGGGTGTCTTTTAAACTTTACGTGGTTGTGGAATTTCGTCAAACACTTTGCTGATCTACTTGTTTACATGTGTTATATTGCAGGATGGCCTCTTGATTTCAGCCTTAGGGTTTTAGTTGATGATATATATGTGTTTTGCAGAAACAAACAAGAATATAAAATCATGGAACATACCTCAACCATATGCAATATCAACAACATTATAGACAAGCCAAAACATCTCAAATCTACTTTTATTCATAAATAGAGAACCTGCTACAATGAAAAGGCCGATCTAGAATGCTCAACAGATGGATCCAATAAAGAAGATAGAAGATGCTAAAAAATTATCCAATAGAAGATACTATAAGCCTCTGAAGGCCAAATACTCATTGAATACCAATGCAAGAGTAGATCTGGGCCGCAAGAAATGCTAACCCCCCAAGCGGGAAGATGCCACGCCCTACTGAAATGATGAAGACCCTCAATAATTTGGCCTTGCTAACAAAGACCTCCAAATTATATGTTGAATATGTCGAAATTTATATAGGGATGAGTAGAATCCCCTCCTAAAATATCAAACATTAATACCAAGGGAAACTCCTCCAAATGTTGAATCCTCCAATGGAGCTGCACCCTCCTAAAACTATCAAACCTTGTAATTTAGGCCCTGATGAAGGAGACCTCCAAATGCTATGCTGAAGATGTCGAACTGTATATCGAGATGAGTAGAATCTCCTTCTGAAATCTCAAACCGAAATACCAAGGTAAACCCCTCCAAATCCTCTAATGGAGCTGCACCCTCCCAAAATTGCCAAACCTTAGAATTTTGGCCTTGATGAAGGAGGCCTCCAAATGCCCTGAAAATTGCTAGAAAGATAGATTGGGACACTGCAAGTCACTAGGTGAAGTCTCGGGGTCATATATGATGTATAACCTTCTCAAACGAAATATATCTGGATCTCCAAAATCTCCTCCTTCTCTTCAATTCGTCCCAATGCTCTAGGAAATAATTTGTACCATAGAAATCTCTCAAGAGGCACTAGAAATCATGGCCAAGGCCCTACAAGTAAAACCCAAGTGCTCATATCTCCAAGGGATCCCTCAAAATCCTGCAACGAACCTTCCTTCAATAAATGGTGTGCCCTCCTTCTCTTCATGTGCCTGTGGCTGGTGTAGAAACCCTCCTGCACTGAGTAGATATGGAACTAGAATGGTGTGGGAGAGTATTGAATCTCCAAGACAAATCTTGGGACAATATAGGTGGGATCTTTCACCATCGAATCGTCCTCTAGGTTTTGTTAAGTCAAAACCCTCAAAAACCCCAAGAGATGGGCCCTCTAGCTAGAAGCCATCTATCAAAATGATAGACATACATGAATGAATGAGTAGATGCCCTTGCCTTTCCTTTATACTTTTTTCTCACCTTGTCCCTCTAAAGTGACTTTCATTTTATTAATAATTAATTAATTAATTAAATCACTTTAACTAATTAATTAACCTTTTTACCTCTGGAAAACACCTTATCTCTCATTGTGGCTTCCCTGGCCACTGAAATTCACTTCTCGTCATCCTATCCGATAGTGTTGTTCCTCCTAATTCCAATGAGCTATTACACTGAGATGTTCCTCCAAGTATAGTGCCCAAAATGACCTCTTCAGGGAATTTAATTGACTTATAGCAAAAAATACTCAAAACCCTAGAAATCGTTGGAATGCCACGAAACCAAAGCCAATTTGTGTGGAATGGATCATAATGATGAAATAGGATGAGTAATGCAATATAGACCCCACAATTCCTCTCAATAACCCCTGTAATCTCTATAACATCCATCTGGCTACTCTGGTCATCATAAACCTCTACACTATGATGATGTCCCAAAGTGGGGACATTACAGTCCTCCCTGTTAGAAAATCGCTTGTCCTCAAGCAATAACCAAATCCCCTCAAATAAAATACAAGGATCCCATGTCCACTTGTGGGATACACAATAGAACCCATCCAAAGATGAACACTCATACACTCTACCCCCTGGGTCCCATGTCAAGTCATGAACTGCTAGCCCCTGGGAAGCATAACCTTGAAATATACCAACTCCAAGAGTCTCCTGCATATGACACATGGCCTCATCTCAGAATGAATCCATCCTCCAAGTCTCGACCAAGATCCATACAGCCTCCATCAACTGCACATGTTGATGCCAGAATGAGGTGCTGCAAGACCTCTGCGAGACACCCGCAAGTGATGCGCTCCTCTCAACACTAAAGCTCAATGGAAAGTTAGAACAACTTCCCCCTGTAAAGGTCCACTCACCTCTGTCAGTCAGTGAAATTCCCAAACCTGCAATCCCTAGGTCCCATGCAAATCTCTGTCGAAGATCACAATGTTGGCCTTGCACTACTCTGACCATGACTGTCTACCCCTTTCATACATACTGGACCCTCTTCTAATGGATCCTTGAGCTGAAATACCTGTGACCACCGAACCTTCTATCCAGAAACTATATCTGTAAAGACACCTATGTATAAGAAGTACCTGTCCAACCATCTCCATGCCTGATCATAATGATCAAGATAGAGAAATTGCCTCACTCCATAGGGTAAGTCCCTGCAGGACCACTCCAAACCAACCCAAGGTGGAGTATGTGGTTGTTGGCCCTTAACCAAGTTTTGAAGAATACTTGGTCATAATTGACCGTTTTGGGACTGTGACAGCTTGCCAAAGATGGAGTGCAACATGAAGCAAGCAAGAACTATTTTTGGGTACCTTTCAACGTTTTTGGGTTGATGTAAATGGAAAGGGATGTCGGCCTGTGGGTTTACCCATGCTTAGGCCCATTTTGTAATCTATAAATAGATACTTAGGCAATGTAAGAGGTAGTAGATGTGATTGCTTAGTGCAAGTAGCTGGATCTATGTGATCGGATGTATAATGCAAGTGCTCTGTGCATGATTGTAAGGGGATTGACAAGCTAAGTGAAAGTTGTTGTAGTTTTGTGTTGAAGTGCAAGGAAGAAGGATCTGGCGAGCTGCACAGATCTTTTGTCCTGTGTGAAGTAAGGGTCACTGAAGCTCTATGTTGTAACCGCTTGACCGAGATAACATAAAGAAGAAGACTTTGTGGACGTAGCCCCAGGGTGGGGGTGAACCACTGTAATTGTGTGCATTGTTCTCTGAATGTGTTTATCTCCTTCTTGGCTAAGTGCTTGTTGTGATTAAATAGATCTAGCTCTACTCTGTTCTTATGATATATGAATGAATGTTAGATATGATAGATTCTTAGGGCTTGATCTGCTGAATCTAATCTATATTTTTGTGGCTAAGTACTGAATCATCTTTAGTCTAAATATTCATTGCGATGCTCTGTGGTTTCTATGAAGTGCCATAAGGGATAAATATTGATGAATGATCTATGCTAAGTACCCTGTAAAAGATATAATCATAGATCGGTGTCCCAGCTAAGGTTGTAGACACTTGAGTTCTGCAACCACCCCTGCCTCTACCTCGGGTGAGACTTCATCTGCTTCGTAGGTGTTGTCGAAAGGGCCAGTAGTTAGGGTTTTGTTGGTGTGCTCTTGAGCGTTGAAACTTGGGTCTGCACCTGTGCCAACAAATGGTTCCATTGCTGGGACCGGAACTGTGATTGTTGGGAACTAAAGAAGAAAAAGATTTGTGCAAAATAAGCTCTGTGCATAGATCTGTTTCCCTAGTACGCAGTATTCTACTTGACCTACGAAGCTTTGTGCTGAGAAATAAAGGTCATATATGAAGGAAAGAGGTCGCACATGCAAGAAAAGAGGTGGATACTAAAGAAAAGAAGTCAGATATGAGCACTCTATGCTCTAAGAAACATTAAAGTGGAAGCTTCTAATTCAGATCTACAGAAAGAGGTAAGATCTTTAAGCTTTGTGCTCTAATAAAGGTAAGAATAGTTCAAGTGTTAGATCTAAAATCTTTGTGCTCTATATAGGAAAGATAAGTGGAAATGTTTTGTTTCTGAAGCATGAATCTAGGTATGCTTGATAGATTTTGTCCTAGCCTGAAAACTAGGGCATTGTTAGATGGAAGAACATTTGATAGATTTGATAAGAATAATGATAGATGTGTTATACCTATGCATAGAAATAATTTTTGGACTAATCAATGGATGCAGGATCCTAGAAAGAAATTTTGTAGGCTAGCCACAATGGCCATAGTGCGTAGTACAGAAGAAGTTGGGGGTCATTTAAAAGAAAGAGAGGATTGACCCTATGTTACAGTTGCAGAAGACCAGGACATCTTTCTAAGGAATGCCCTGGGAGAAACCCTAGCTACCTCTGTTGTAAAGCTATGGACCATGAAGTATTGGATTTCCCTAGAATGATTGCTAGACTTGAAAAACTGAATATGGAACAAGCAAACTTTGAAGGAGATCAAGAGACTAAAATTTTGGAAGAACCCCAGAAAGAATCAGAGATCATGTTACTGAAAATAAAAGAAACCCTAGATGATCATAAGGATGT
>JASDQU010102001.1:41174-101004 GCA_032191745.1 Picea mariana
AATGATAATATTATTAATGTTTTAATTTCTATTTATTAAATTTAAATTTGAAAGATGTATTATATTATCTTACTACATATTCATTTTTCATTTCTATATGAAAAAATATATGAAGAAAAAATTATCAAGTGTGTAGATGAAGAATTTACAAACTATTTATTATATGAAGAATTTAGAAAACTATTCTAAATTATTATTTTTAAATAATTGTTTTCCTAAAACTATGTTCGAAATAAGATTGTTAAAAAAATCTGCTTACCATAATTAAATAGGATAAGTAGTGATGTGGATAGAGAAAAACAAGTGTATGGCCAATGTTGATTGACCAGCACAACTTTATGACAAATGTTGATAGACAGACAAGAACTTTTTTTGGTAATGGAGAAAAACCTCACACTTACCAACTGCCAAAGTGACACTTCAACAATCAACAAACTCAGGTATGGAGAACAAAGATTCTTACAGAGGAAGCATGTACTTGTTTTAATACCTTGAGGAGAAAGGAATCTCAAAAATAACTTTCTATTAATTAGGGTTTCTATTTATTAGGGTTTACTGTGATACTCGCACCATACCAACTGCCCTGGGGCTAAAATTAAAAAAAAAAAATTATTGAAGAGCAGGAGTACCGATATGGTCGATGAGCGCCGAAGATTAGGCTATTGCAAAGAGAAAAGTATTCACATGATAAAATTCCTGCGATTCCTGCTCCCGGCCATGCTGGCCGCGGTGATGTTGTTGATTCTCAACAGTAAGATGCCATTCAGAGTGACCGTGCACGGTATTGTGAACGGAAGGGTGATCCCAAGGTTGCTCATGTCGGCCCGCCCGGGCCACCGACGTCCCACGGCGGGTGTCATTAACCAGACGACGCTGTTATCCTACGCCGCAATCGAGTTAGGCGAGTCGAAGGAGCGGCAGCTGATCAACCGTTTGCTGGACATCAGCCGCGCCCGCTCGATCTCCTCGTGTTGCAGGGTCACCCAGAGGCAGAAGGCGTTCCAGGAATTCCACCTGGCGTTGAGGTCTTGGTTTCAGAACAAGCGATTCGACCAGCGGGTCATGACGGAGCTCGGCGGGCTCGTGAAAGCCCCCTTGGATTTCCACTACAACGCCACCGGAATTCTGGAGATCCGACCCGGGCAACCTTACCGGAGCTGCGCTGTGGTGGGTAACAGCGGCATCCTGCTGCTCAAAACCCACGGACCGCTGATCGATTCCCACGAGATGGTAATCCGACTCAAAAACGCCCGCACCGATGGTTTCCAGGACCGCGTGGGCTCCAAGACCACTCTCGCATTCATCAACAGCCATACTCTGCATTCCTGCGCCAGCAAACCCGAGTGCTTCTGCCATCCATACGGGGAAAACATCCCAATTATTACGTACATCTGCCAGGTCCTTCATTTCATGGATTTGGCCCCTTGCAACGCCTCCCGCAAGACCCCCCTGCTTGTCACGGATGCTCGATTCGACAACCTTTGTGGCAGAATAGTGAAGTATTATTCTCTCAAGAATTTTGTGGAGACAACCGGGAAGCATCCGGACAAATGGGGCGCCGCGCACGAGGGCCCCCTGTTCCACTACTCTTCCGGAATGCAGGCGGTGATGCTCGCATTGGGTATTTGCGAGAATGTGAGTCTCTTCGGCTTTGGCAAGTCTCCTCACGCAAGCCACCATTACCATACAAGTCGGATGAGCGAGCTCGCGCTTCATGATTACGAGGCTGAGTATCAATTCTATCATGATTTAGCTGCGGGCTCACAGGATATACCTTTCCTAAGCGAGGCTGGCATCAAGCTTCCTCCGTTGCAGATTTATTTATGAGGTTTTTTCCCTTTCTCTCTGCTGAGTTTTCTACGGTTTCGGGATTCCTGGATTCTTTCTCAATGATTTATGCGTTATCTGTTTTTATAGTTATGAAATGATGCATTTCTGGTCGTTTTGGTCTACCCAGTTTTCAATGTTGCCTTGTAAGCCGGGAGCAATCTTCAACGCAATATTAAGAAACCTGAACAAGAAGAAACGGATAAGGAGCAATCTTCACCGCAATATGAAGCCGGAAGGATTGCACTTTTTAGGAGCCGGCAATATTGGAATCAATGTGATACAATGAAATTTATGCGAGTTTAGTGGATAGTGCGTTGTTATTCACATAATTATTAATCTTGATTAAGGATTAATGATAATTGTAGTTTAAATGTTTTATGTTTTTATTTTATATTTTTTTGGATATTTATTTAAACTTTGATAGATTTATAAATTTAATGATTTGAATCTTTAATTTTGTATAGTTCGATAATGTTACATATATTTTAATATACTGAATCTATTTTTACATTTAAAAATGCAATTTAAATAATAAAGAATTATGATTTTTTATAAATTTATATAACCAATTTCAAAATAAAAAAAAACTAAAACATAGAACAATTAAAAATATTATTATAATCATTTTAACATCTTAATAATGTAAAATAATAAAAAAATTTATATAAATAATAATGAGAAAAAATACAATTAATTGTTATTGTATCTATTTGAAGAAATCATATTGTCCATTAGAAATAATATATATGTAACTGAGATAAATAACAACAAAGCTCGACGTCCTTCTCTAAGAAGTTTAGATGACATATAAATACTCGATACTCGGTAGAGATTAGTTTTTTCCTATCACAATGGGAAGATTTTCTAAAAACTTATCAATACAAGATATGCCATAACAATTTTTAAGTGTTACTTGATAATTTAATTAATTGTAAATAAAAGTAGATGTAAATTATATGATTATATTTATTTTATGGTTTCAATTATTGATATATTAAAGTAAGAATAAATTTATTTTAATTTTTCTAAAAAAATAGATCAAATAAAAAAAAAAGATTTTATATGATTAAAATCATAATATGAAAAATATAGATTATTGTTGATAGTGATGATGAAAAACATTTATTGAAAATGAATTTGCTTTATTAATTTTTTAAAAGGTAAGGGATTATTAAGATTTTTTTATAATTTTATTTATGTGCTAACTATGAAGATTGGTATTGTGATATATCTTTTCATATTGAGATATAATCTTGGTATATGTTAGACATTCTAAGAGAAAGTGTTTTTCATTTTTAATAGTGGTAGTGTGAGAAAGGGAAGAGATTATTTCATCTCACCAAGGTTTGAGAATTGTCTAATGCCCACTTTCACTATGGAGCTTGTGATAATTTGTTCTTATTTTAGCAATATTGATTTTCTCCTCTACATTAGTCAAAACAAAGAGATATTTTTCATCTTCTAGATTAGAGTTGATCACTTCTTTATTATCTTAATATTCTTTTGCCCTCTAACTCTTTATCCTACCACAATTTCTCTTTAAATTTATATGTAATATTATTTTTAATATTATCCTTACTTCGTAGTATGATCTCTTCTTTTATCCATATCTCATCTTGGAGTGGGCATCTATATGCCATCCTTACATGAGGAGAAAGTGGTTTTGGCTGGAGTTTGAAGCAATTTTGAGAAGCTTAGTCATAGCCATTCTCTCAATAAGGAAAAGATTTTCTTATATGAGAAAGATAAGATGAGATAAAATAAGATGTATTTCCTACAAATTAGAAAATTATTTTGGATCTACTCTATCTTTTTTAATTAATATTTATAATAAAATTATAGATGTCCACTCTATTTTCCTTTTTTCATAAAAAAAAATCCCTCTTAAATGAAAAATGAAAAATCATTAAACTATACCATTTTATAAATTAATTAATTTAATTTTTATATAAACTAATATTCTTTTACATTTTAGGAAAAAAATATATACATTTATTTATTTACATATTTACAATATAAAAACTAAAAGGATTAAAAATAATTAGTTACAAATAGTGAAATAGTGTATGCAAACATTAAATTTTCAATAAAAAATAAATAACATTTATTTCATAACTAAATATAATTTTTGTAATTAAAGAATAATTTTTTTATTAAAAAAACAATAAAAATGATTATAATTTTTTTTTTATTAAAAAAACAATAAAAATGGTTATAAAATATGGAAAACACCACAACTTTTTGGTATGTAGTTATGATGTATTTTTATTGAACTTTAGAAAAATATGTTATGTTATAAAATTCTATGAACTTTGGAAAAATATGGTCTCAAATCTAATGATACATAATTTATAATTTATAATTATTTATTTATTTATTTTAATATAAATGATATTTAGAAATTTTTTAAAATTATTATTTTTAATTAAAAATTTAAATATTATAGCCTCGGATGGGGTGACATGCAGCGAATGGATGCCACGCGGGAGCTAGCCGGGATGCAGCATTAAAGTATCTACCGGCCAACATCCCCTCATAACATAACTCGCCATGAATAGCAGCAGGTGCACACACCCGACGAGGCTTCTCGCTCGAGGGAGAAGTACCAGCCAGGAGTGCATTATCCAGCCAGTCATTAAGGCCACGGTGGTTTGGCTCGCAATAATTTTCAATGCCAGGGTTGATAGTGCGAAGAGCTAGTCGCTTTGGGCAGCCTCTGCTATAGTGGAACCGCAGCCTCGTCGTCGTTTCTCCGTCAATTCGCTGGCACAGGTGCTGCATCCAGTGATATTGTTAGTGCTTAGGAGTAGAGCGACCTTTTGGAGAAGCACTCGGGCATTCCACCAGACCTCCGCCATGCCTAGAGCGCGAGGGAAGCCACGAAGGGGAGCGGCATGGTATACTGCGGAATCACGACGACAACGGAAACAGAAGTTCAAAAAAGCCATAGCAATGGCAACCCGTCGGAGGAAAGAGAAGCCACGAACGCCACCCATGGCGTATGTGGACGAAGAGATTCCAGAGGGCGGCGTGGAAAGCGTCCCCGAGCACTTGTTGTTTATGGTACTAGAGAATTGGAACCCGCCTTCGGATTTTGGTCCAGATAGGAGGCCCTCGTTTGCAGGCAATCCGGCAGGTCCCAGCGCCACTCGCACCGAAGAGCCTTACTCCACCTATTACGTTGTAGAGGAGCCACCTCCAGTACCACCTAGGGAGGCGACGCGGGACAATCAACAGGTGCACAACCAGGATTCAAGCGACAGCCATAGTCAGGAGAAGTCGTTCTTAACAGACTGGGGGTGCCTCAATCTCATTTTTGAGATGAGGAACCTGCTGGACGACCAGATCTTTCGGCTTGCGCGGATCGACCAGAGACTTGACATGCTCTTTGCGGCGCATTCCAGAACCCTTCCCAAGCGACAATGCCCAACTTGTGCGCGCGCATATGCGTTCCCAGCAAGATGGAAGCTGACAGAGGACGAGCACAAGTGCGCAGGCTACCAGGTCAATTGATGTTCAGAACTGGATTTTGTTTATGCTATAAGTTAGGTTTTTAGGCCAACTAGTTTACAGTTTCCTTAGCAGTAGCTCATGATACTCAATTACATTTTCATGACTGTAAGTTCTGGTTTCCTTCGGGCAGGATGTTGCATGGTGAATTCTGTCAATTTTGGGACTTGGGTGACACATGGTAAGGGATGCCCAACTGTCCTGGTTTCCTATTCAGGCGGGACAACTGGCATCCCAAACAGCGATTGTTTTTTGTTTAAAGTAATATAACAGGCCCCACCCCTTTTTACTTAAAAAAAAATAAAAAAAAAATATTATAATTATTTAATTATAAAACTTTTATTTACATAAAACTTAATAATAAAATCAATATATTTCAATTCCAACACTAATTACAAAAACAATTTACAATATCTATAATAACTAATAAAAAAACTTAACTTATATAACAAAAATAATATAATGATTACAATTTTTATATCTTTATAGGATTTTTAAATATATGTTATTATTTAATATAAATTTTTTTAAATAGTAACATAAAATAAGAAAGGATATTAAATAAAATTATCTAACATATTATATAAATTTCTAAATCAAACATATATGATGATGATTAATGTCTACTAAAACTAAGATCTACTTTTTAAAAAGTTATAAGTTCAAATCTAAGAAATGTACTGTTAAAAATTATTTAAAAAAAAAATATCCAACCCAAAAATCTTACCACATTAGTTTATATATTTTTAAAAACTAACCATTCAAAAATATAAATTCACAATATGATTTATATGTTTCTAAAAGATAATCATTTAAAAACATAAACTCATATAAAACTTCTTTAATGAAAATTTATTCATCTCCAAATGAATTCTAATAATTTAAAATTAATTATTTATATTATTATAAATAAAATAAATAAAATAAATAAAATCATATAAAACTTCTTTAATGAAAATTTATTCATCTCCAAATGAATTCTAATAATTTAGAATTAATTATTTATATTATTATAAATAAAATAAATAATATATAATGTAATAAAAACTCATTAAACTTATTATTTACATTTTCATTAAAAAATTAAAAATAAAAAAATAAAAAATAAATAATTACTACTACGACTCGTTCTTTTCTTTCCGTTTCATAGATTAAAGATGAAAGGAACACATTCACTTCAAATCACATATGTGTTACCTTCTCTCCAAGAAATTATTGCGCGGCTCTCTCTTCGTTGACTTTGTTTTTCAAAGCATCCTTTATTTAAGAGGATTCATTTCCGACTCGTGAGGGCACCTTGGGCTGTTCTTTTTTTCCTTAAAAAGTTCGTGTCAATCAAATGTGTATGAAGAGATTGATAGGCATGGTCATGGTTCTAACCTAATTGATTGGTTTCTTTCACTTTCAGTTATAAAAAGTTATTTTTCAAAGTATACAAGTTTCTCATGATGACGACGATGATGATGGTGTCTAACATTTTATAAGATCAAATTTGTCAATAAAACCCTAATAAGAATAAGGAATTATTTAGTTTTCCTTAGAATTTTATTTCTATGCTCAAAAAGATTTAAGAGAAGTGTTCCTAAATCACCATATTTTTGCTGAGTTAAAAGGTTAGTAAGGTCAATATTGTAACACATATTTTCTAATTGTGATATAATGTGGGTGTACCAAGACATTCTAAGATAAAATACTTTTCAATTTCAACTCTCTTAGTGTCACAAAGATGACAAATTATTTCTACCCGCAACCCTTTAGGAATTTTCCAATGGTCTATTTCTCTATGAAGCTCATGAGTTTTTTCTTCATTGATTAATGTTGATTTTCTTCTTTCAACTAATCAAAACAAAGTGATACTTTTTGATCTTCTATATTATGATTGATCACCTCCTTATAGTATCTTAATTTTCTCTTATCATCTAATTCTTTACCACACCATAATTTCTCCTTAAATTTAAATGTAATAATATTTTTAATATTATTGTTATTCTATAGAGTGACATTTTCCTTAATTCCCCAATTATTTATCCAAGACTTGTCATGTTTATGCCAATCCTTCTTGAGTTGTAGGTAGTTTTGTTAGGAGTTTGAAGAAATCTTAGGAAGCCTCTTGTCTTCCATGTTGTTTATCTTGTTCTTCTACTTTAGGTACTCGATCATAGTCATGCTCTTAATGGGGGAAAGACTCACTTTTATAAGGAGGATAGGATATGGTGTATTTCCTTTAATTTTAAGGTTATAAGTTATAAAACACTTTTGGATTGGCTCTATATTTCTCCATGATTTTCTAGAGATGTTGTTTCCCCTAACTTCACAACCATATAAGATAAAATGAGGGATGAGAGTCTCAAGGAGGAGTTTCATCTTATCCCATTTCCAAATGCCCACTAATTTAATTATATTTTCAATTCCATAATAATATTTTACACCCTTCATTTATCCTTTTCTCAATGCTATAGTTTCAATTAAGCTTGTGATGAAAATCAATTCAGATATATTTGTATGAAGTCACACATCCTCCAAGTTGTTTTTTTCATACATGAAATTAGTGTAAGTGATATTTTTGGATTTAATTATCGTAACCTTCATTTTGTTATTGTTAACATCCCTATCCATGCTAGAGAAAAAATCCTTGAGAATTTTTAGTTGCTTGTCAAGATCACAGAGAATTCTCACCATAACAAAAATATCATCAACATAAAGAAGAAGGATGACGACTATACGAGTTAAAGTTGGGCCAACACAACCTACTTCTTCTGAAAAATCATCTAACTTGTCAATGCATATGCAAAAAAGGGTAGGGGACAAGTAACAATCTTGATTAACTCCTATACTAAAATTAATTTCTTCTAACTATACCTTAGTATTCCTTAACATGAAAATAAATTTTCTCATACAAGCTTATCGTAGTCTCTCTCAAATTGAAATGATTTTTTAGCTCTTCTAATCTATTCCAAAGGTTAGCTTTGGGAATCATGTCAAAATATTTTCGAAATTTAATGAATAAACATAGGATATTGGTTTTATTATTGTGACACTCTTCTAGAATGATTCTAAAAATAACAAGGTGGTCCAGAACTAAATTTTGGTAGCTCCTTAACCCTACCTAGCCTTTTCTTTTTTTCCATAGCTTTCTAGCCATGTGTTGATATTCTTTAACAAAATAATTCCATATGCCCACTTGTCAGAGTATGGTTCCTCCTATTTTGTAAGCTAACAAGCATAATTATCAAACCTCTTATTCCATACAGAGGGTAAGAACCGTGGATCCATGTGCTTTTAAAATTTATATAAACATTTTAAAACCATCTTTGTCGATGGAAAATGTCATGAGATATATAATACTATTAAAATGTAAATTTAAAAGAAACCCAGTTGAGCTTAGAAATAATCAAATCTTGGTCTATACATTAAAACTTTCATAATTTTAACAAAATATGAATGCCCAATTTTCCTTCTATTTTTCTTGGTATCTCGATGATCGGTTCATTTAAGACATTGTTACCCAACCATATTATATATTTTGTGTGCTTCCTACACTCCTACCTCGAATTTCTTATGCCATTTTTAATAAATATCAAAGAGAACAAAAGGGAATTTTGGAGTGATCACACAAAGAATAGATACATTCCATACATGAATTTAATAAAAAATTTAGATCAAAATTCTAATCGACAAGTATACTTCACATATAAAATTTAATTGTAGATTGTAAAATCTTAATAGATAAACTACTTCGACTAAATTTTGTTTGACATGGACCAACAAAGTAATCCATGACACTTGTGAAGGATGAAAGGGAAAGTTAAGAGCAGTTGCGGCTATAAACTCAACACAAACACACAAAAAACCAAAATATAAGAGCTACGACTCTCTAAAACTTAATGCTTTCATTGATTCTTGAGAGGTAGTTAAATACAAAAAACTTGCTAATAATAGGGCTCACAAAAATAGCTAATGCACAACTAACTGAAACTATTCTAGAGTTTAAAATTAACACTTTCCAAAAATAGTTACAGGGGTAGTTATTTTCTAACACCCCCCCTTAAGTACTACCACTAAACGCTTTAGCATTTACAACACCTCGATTCTGTCTATTAACCTCAAAAAAATATTTTACCAATGGTTTTGTAAATATGTCATCCAATTGATCTTTTGGTCTAAAATATTCCAAGTAGATTTCTCCATTTCTTACAATCCCTCTAATAAAATGATATCTAGTATCAATATGATTTCTTTTTTGATGGAAAATATGGTTCTTTGACAAAGCTATTGTTGAGTTGTTGTCAAAATACACTAGAGTTGGTCCCTCTTTTCCTTGTATAAGATCACTCAATACTCTATGTAACCAAACTACTTGACAAGATGTTGTTGTGGCTACTACATACTCAACTTCAGCTAATCAAATCATCACAATGGGTTGTTTCTTGGATTCCCATGAAATCACACCTGAACCAATATGAAACACATATCCTGAAGTACTCTTCATGTCATTAAGGCTACCTGGAAAATCATTGTCAGTATATCCAATCAAAAAATCATTACTAGTGATGGAATATAATATGCCATATCTTGTTGTTCCAATGATATATCTTAGAATTCTTTTTCCAACTTGCCAATGTGAATCTTTTGGGGATTCCACGAAACTAGAAATCAAACTGATAGAATGCATGATGTCTATCCTAGTCACAGTGAGGTACATGAGACTTCAACCAATCTCTTGAATAGTGTTGGATCTATATTGGATCCCACATCCTCTTTACTAAGATTTGTCCTTGTTGAAATTGGAGTTGGTACTAGTTTTCAATTCATCATCCTGAACCTTTTCAACACATCCATGGCATAGCTCGCCCGAAATGAAAAAAAAGCCTTGAATCTAATTAAAGAATTTCAAGACCAAGGAAATATCTCATTAACCCCAAATCAATTATTTCAAATCCATGTTTCATGACTACTTTAAACTTGTCCACTGACAAATTTCCTATGAAGATCATATCATCAACATATAAAAAAACTATCAATATTTGACCTTGCTTATTCACCTTTGCATACAATGTGGGCTCATTGTTTCTTCTATTGAAACCCATACTGATCAAATATGAATCAATCCCTCTTAAGAAAGCTATACCACTTTGAAGGAGGAAGGGGAGCGTTCAAAGTAGCTGTGACTGTATAAACTCAACACAAACAAAAAAAAAACCATTACACAAGAGTTGCGACTCTCTAAAAATTAATGCTTTCATTGATTCTCGAGCGATAGTTAAATACACAAAAATTTCTAATAATAAGACTCACAAAAATATATAATGCACAACTAATTGAAACTATTTGAGAGTCTAAAACTAACACTTTCCAAAAATAGTTGCGGGAGTAATTAATTTCTAACAACTAGTAGTGCAGATTAACCCATAATTTGATGAAGTTGTCTGAAGGTCTCTAATCAATTTTGAGATGCAACTGATACATTCATTGTATTTTATGTTTGATATTCATGGATGGAATTATTGTATATTTTTTTATTCCTTTGAATAATCATTTAGTTGATAATTAGGGTTAGCATAAGTCAATATTTAATTAAATTTCAATAATTATATTGCCAACTAAATTGTTATTTTCCTTGATAAATAATTTACTGATAACTAAATTAGGGTTGTATACGTACACCATCTAATGTGATAAGTTCACTATATTACCATCTCACTTGTTCACCACTTAAAGACTAAACAATTTCCTGAGCCAATCTGTGTCTCATATGATCGCGATACTCTCAGGAGTCTTATTGGACACCAAGTAGTTTGCTATATCTTCTGGATTAGAAAAATAGATCCCCACCTTGCCAAGATTCACGAAGAGATTCTATTTGAAATAAAGCATGGAAGCAGAATTTGAGGAGGTTTTCCCTTTTCTTATGACATGGTGGGTTCTCTTGAAATCGGGGAGGCAGATAAAAAAACACATGTTTTAGTGAAGACCCAAGAGGTGATTTCCCACCACATTTTTCTTACCAGTCCTTTCAAGGAATTGTAGTTCAAAATCTTGCAATTTAACAAAACCTATTGTGTGATCCTCATGTTAATGGAGTCACCTATGTTTCTGGTAATATAGGAAAGAAAATATTTCACTACTAATGACCAGGGGTTGAGCCTGTATCACCACCACTGTTTTTCCACCGAGACCAAGAGTTGAACTCTTATCACTAGATTCACCACCAGTCCAGTTCAACAATGCCTTTATGGATGATGGATGAAACATCGAATCTAGGTAGGTAATAACATTTATTAATTGAGAATCGTTCTTTAATTATTGTTCGTGATACATGAAACATACTGTACTATTGATTACACTTATATTAATGGATGATGGATGAAACATCGAATCTAGGTAGGTAATAACATTTATTAATTGAGAATCGTTTTTTAATTATTGTTCGTGATACATGCAACATACTGTACTATTGATTACACTTATATTAAATTATTCTTTTAGGACACTTGCGTGCAAGTGATTTGGATATAGTGCATTATGATTTTGTTTCAATTATGAGTATATGTGATGTTGTTGATGTATTGTTATTCATTTTTACTTTCATATGTATATGTATTAATAGATATTATTGACAAGTTCTCCTGAGTGTACAGGACAAATGACAAGTGACAAATGTTGATGGCATCAATGGACTTCCTTGGACTCCGGATTGAGTCAGGGAGTGGATTGTATTTTGATTGAGTATTTCATTTTACACACATGTGATATATGATTGATTACAATATGATTTATGTATATGTATTACTGACGCTATTTTTTTCAAGGGATGGAGGCTTGACGGTGCTTGCTAAAATGATTCGCATAAGGAGTAAAGGGTCACACACAGAAACCAAACATTTGAGGAAGAGGTGTGGCAGCTTCCTTGTCACATCCTACTAACGCTCTCATCATGTCCCAAACTGTAGGTTAATGATTACCTAGTTCTGAGGTACACGATGTCGTGAGGGAAGACTGAGACAATTGCTCATGAGGAAATCTAAGAGGCATGCAATAATGAACAATCCTTATTCCTTAGAAGCCCTTAGTCTCTCTCAAGGTCCATCGAGTGGAGAGTGACTCCAAGGGTCAGACAAACTTCCAAAACCAATCAAAGGTGAGTGACACCCTTGGAGCATGGAGGTGCTTCTTGAAGGGCACGTCACGTAATTAAAACATGAGCCAAGAAATCTAGGTGGCCTATAAAATATTAAAAATGTTTAGACCTTGTTAGAATAAAATTAATTAATAGCAGTAAATTATAAACTTAGAAGCCTAACAAGAGTCTAATCCTAAGTCTAGACTAAGTCTAAGTCTAATTTTGATTAAGGGATTAACTAAAAATATTAAATAAATTAAAAGAATTGAATCAAATCAAACTCTAGGAAAAATGTGAATAAAAATTTAAAGCTTGGAGAAAATGCACATGTGTGCATGAAATAGATAAAAGGGATTTTTTAAAATAGAAAGAAATTAAAACTTGAGAAAATAGGTGTGCACATAGAATGGTATCTTGAGTTAAATTTTAGCTAAGTCTAACTAGAAGATGACTCCTAATCCAACTCTAATTAAGATCTAGTTAGGAGACACTCATTAAATGAGAATTTGAGGAATAAAGGGACAACTAAAAACAAAAATAGGAACACATTGGGGAATGTGAGGAAAATGGATTTTTAAAATAAAATAAAAAGGGTAATTACTTATGACTTGGGGAGAGTGTAACAAGTGTGTGAATGAATAATATTAATTAAATTAATTAAAAAGTTAATTACTTGTGGATGTGGAAAAGTGTCATTGAGAAATTACCTAAAAAATAATTGGAGTAGAAGGCGAATGAATCTCACTTTTGGAGAGTACTATTATGATGCAAAAATTTAGTTGAATGTGTTTTACTTGTGAGAGTTGGGAATTCAAGCTTTAGAAAGAGTGGAATCTCTTCCTTGGGAGACAAGATTGAGATATATTGTGCTCTGGTTTTGTGCTTGGCCCATTTGCGGATCGAGAGATAAGGGAAGAGAAGATTACCCCTAGCGTTGAGTGGTAGGTACCGGTGAAGTCTTGGTTGAGAAAGAAAGTGGAGAGAAATTGCGCAAGTATCCAAGTCCAATCGAAGATCGCCATGAAGAAATTCGTCACTTCTATGGTTACAATACTTTATGCTAAATTTCTCATGTTGTAGAATATTATTTGTTGCAATCATGTACGAATTATATTCAATGTGTAACCTTGTTAATCAATTCAAACTATGAAACAATCGAAATTCCTCATGGTAAAATATTGGTTAAACTAATTTCTGAGTAAAATCGCGGTTGAATATAAACGCTTACATTAGTACTGTAGATATTCAAGTTATTTTAATTGTTGGACGAACGATACATGATCAAAAGTTAGTTCTAGATGTTAGATATATTTGTTAATCCGATTTGTTTTATATATATATTAGTAATAGTTATTATCACCACCAGTTATACAATTATTGATTATTTCCAGATCATAGATCAGTGGGATTACTTTAAGTTTGGTCTTGTAATATATTGCAAATCAAAACCAGAACTTTGTCCTGTCCTTGTAAACTTATTGCAATCCCAAATTTAGGAAATTTGTAGGGCCGTTGTCTAGTTTGCAAAACTAGATGGTAGAATTCGATGGATCGCTGTAAATTTATTTTACAATTCCATAATTTGAATTGCTTATTAGCTACAAATTTAATTCATACATTGGAATCGATTTTTATTTAGTCGGCCTCATTATGATCATGGTGTATTTAGTTGAATTTCTGGAGACAAGAACCTTGAATGGTCGTTGTCAAATGCATTTTGAAAACCTAGAAAATTCGTGTGTCTCTATTACAAAGTTAGTTTACAACCTTGTGGACTTAAAGTCTGATATGATCACTGCATTTCAGATTGCATGACGGAAATAAAATATTAGGGTTATCCATAAATTTACTTTCCAATCCTGATCTAGAAATTCGCTTAACAACTGTCGTTATATTTGCACTTCTGGATTTGAATTGTATGGTAATAACTGAGCTGTTTGTATGGTTATTACAGTCTGAGTGGGCCTAATAGTTAAGAACATGTGTTTCCTCTTAAGAGGTCACATGTTCAAATCCAGAAGAAGGTAGGGTATGTATACCTTCATAGACTTTACCAATCAAATCGCTAGACGGAAAAAGATAACATTATGCTACAAATTCACTCCCAGTTAAATCTTGTTTAAGATCAATCGTAGTTTATACTACACGACAATTTATTGTATCCTTTAAATATTTTACAATTTTATAAATCTCACTAATATTTAATGTTGAACAATTAAATCTAGGTATAAAAAGTCACTCACAAAAGTTGCGAAAATAACAAACTCTCATTCAATGTCATAAATCTTACTTATAGAAAAATAAACTCCTTGCATGTTATATAGAATGATAGAGTTGGTAAAGTGACAATTGAAGCTTTTATTCTTTTGGTGAAAGTGAAATAATTGTAAATAAATGAGTTTTAACACCTCTTTTATAACATCTTATTCCCTTTGATCGATTTCAAAGATTAGTATGATCAAAGGATTAGTTGATCTACTTAATGGGTAATAAAGTTTATGAATTAATAATTATTGAACTATTAATTGATTTAATTACATAATGAACATAATGAGATTATATATACAAGTGTGTTAGCGCGTAAACTCTAGGGGTAATAAGGTTATGATTTAAAAGTAATAATAAATGATAAAGGGTGATGTTCTTTAGGAATATTGCTCAAGGAGTTAAAACAACTATTTTGATTTAGAAAACCTTCTACTATAGTAAAAGAAATGATGTCATATTTTTTACTCAATAGAGATTAAATTATAAATAGAGATTAAATTATAAATGTAATGATATTTTAGAGAGGGTAATAATTGGGTTGTAAAAGTCTCTTGGAAACCCCATAATTAAGTTGATGTTTGATCCAGGTGGATATCGGTGGCCACCCACCTTTTTCAGCTGGCTCAAAATAACTTTTTGGTAATTTTGGTAATTTACTATTTTAAGCAGTTTTTCGGGACCTGAACTTCTAGAGCCGTTTTGAGGCCCTAAACGATGTTTTTTTGGGTATCTACCGATGAAAAAATTTCATCATGAAATTTTCGACATCAGTTGTATTCCTCCGATAGATCTTTCAAATGGGTTATCGTGCGCCTAAAATAGAGATTGTATGCAAAAGTCACAACCCTGGGAAGTTGATGTACTTACTTACCCAAACGAGGCCCACATGACTTTTGGCGCTTCATCTCCTAGGGTTACGTTTTTGGATGTATAAGGTTTTTGACACTCCTGTTTATTGTAAAAAGGCCTTCAGAGCCTTATGGCAATCATCTTCTTACAAACGAGTGCAACCGTCACATCTCTTCTTAGAGATAAGCCGCCACCATTCCAACAAGCTTGTTTTCTGCTTCCAACAAGCTTGTTTTCCGTTGCATTTTATAGTTTCAACTTATTTCCTTTTTTAATAGAAAACCAGTTTTATTGTATCTCTGGTATTCTGTGTTAAGCATATACTAATAATCTGTAGTCATTTCGTTCTTCTCATAAAATCCAGATCAGAGGTATCAGAGTGGTCTTCTTCTTGTCGTCTTAATGCATGTCCCCAACCAGGTCAAAGTACAAAGAATTGGGTCTCGAGCTTGTTTCTCTTGAGGACCAAATATCTCACACACCCAAGTGACCTCTCATGGCAGGAGAAAAGAAGGATGACGAGACATGAGATCATTTCAAAATGTTTCTTGATGAATCCCTCACGCAACAGAGGAACGAGATGATGGATAGTTTCACGAAAATACTTTGGCGAATACCAACAGGTGATCCATATTCTTTGAGCAGAGGCACTGCCCCCTTCGGGGTACAAATAAACTTCGATATTCCTGTATTTGAAGGTCAGAGAGACGCATATGGCATAGAAAAGTGGTTGAATCTACTAGAAGCGTATTTTTCTATCAATAACTTTTCGAATAAAAAAAAGATTACTTTTGTTCTCCTCAAAGTCATTCCCCATGTCAAAGATTGGTGGGAAAATTTCTATGAGCAAAAGGAAATAGAGGAACCCTCATTATTTACAGTCATAACCACCTGGGAATCCTTTAGGGATGTTATTAAGGAATAATACTACCCTGCTGAAAGTTATCACGACTTGTATACCAAATGGACCACACTGTGGCAAGAAAGAGACCAAGCAGTGTGAAATTTCAAAAATATCTTCCATACCGTGCGCACCAAGCTGGGTATCAAATATTCAGAGCGACATATGGTGCTCAAGTATTGTGGTGCTCTGCATAGATACATCCAAACTGAAATGGAATTTCTGGACATCTCATCCTTGGGCGCGGCCTACCGATATGTCGTCAAAATTGAGAAGAAGCTCAAACAAAAGATGTGGAAATTTGGGCCCGAGAACCCCTCACAACAAAATCCAGGAAAAAGTGGCCCCAATCCACAGAACAAAGGATAGAGAAAAGATGGACAGTATCAGGAAAACCAGTCCAAGCCGCAAGCAAATAAGGACACCATAAAGACAAAGAAAGATACTGGGAAGTGGTGTGAATTCCATAAGAGCCCTATAATTGATTTAAGATACTATATTTCGGATATAAGATATAGGCTTAACTACACAATCCATGATAGAGATTGATGTGATAATTTTCAATGTGTATCTGGTGAGATTTTTATATACTTCGAAGTAGGAATTGCCTATTTTTAACTATAGATTTTTGTTAAAAATTATGGTTAGAGGTGAGAATTTAATGTAAATTGCGAGTCTATTTGAATATAAATTGGTTATTTTCAATGAGTTCTTTATGTACATTGTTATGTTAGAATCAATATTAATTAAATGATACCATTATCCATGATGAATTGTTAAATGTTGATTTTACAAAGTGGATAGTAATACTGACATGTATTTTTTAATAGCGATATTTTTGTAATGAAATTTAACCAATTAATAGAGTATATCTTATAGTGCAATTTTTACGATGTTTTGTGAATTTTGTACTAGTATAATGAACTATTGAATAATTTTGATTGCGTTGTGATTAAGCACCTCACCATCAAATACAGTCATGAGTCTAGGTTAGAGTTAGTTAAGGGAATTAGATACTTCCATGTTCCTCAGAAAAATCACCAGTCTTGAGACCTTAAATGATCAAAATCAATCGGATGAATCCTGGACTTGAGTGTTGATTGTGTGTCTTGGAGGTCCTAATTTTGCAGGGTAGGTTGGGTAGGTCGATATCTATATTTATATTTATGTGATATAGGCCGAATAACAACTATGTTGTATCTGGATATTATGTGCAGTGATATATATGAGAAGATAATGTCAATTTTGATGTATTTCATTTCGCTTAACACATGTTGTAATTAAAGCTTAATTTTTTTTATCACTAATATCTACTCACATTTTTTTCTTAAAGAGAGGTCGTTACATATGATATCAGAGCGGGTTGTAATGAACCCTCTGCGAAGACCTAAATGTAAGTGATTACAATAGTGGTAATTTTTTTTAATTTTTTTTTTCAACATCGGTTAGGACAAGTGTTATGTGAAAATAACACACAACAATATTTATACATTTTATTCTCATCTATATCACTACACAACAAGATTCATATACAAAATCCTTTTTATTGTAATATCAACCATATCACATAAAGATAACACAAGATGTTTAGTATTTACCCACCCAACCTACCCTGCAAGATTAGAAACTTCAAGACACATAATCAACGCTCAAGTCCAGGATTCATCCGATTGATTTTGACCATCTAAGGTCTCAGGATTGATAACTGTTCTGAGGAACATGAAAGTATCTACTCCCATAACCAAGTCTAACCTAGAATCAAGACTAAATTCAATGGTAAGGTACTTAATCATAATACAATTAAATTCATTCAATAACTCATTATACTCGTACATAGTTTGTCAATTCATCATTCAATTTCACATCATAAGAAACTACTCAATTGTTTGGTTTTATTCCATTACAAAACCATAGTTATTACCATATACATGTCAACATTATAATCCACTTTGTAATCTCAACAATTAACAATCCATTGTGGACAACGAAATCATTTAATTTAGTACCAAATTTAATTCTTAATAGGTGAGTCATGTTCCGAAGTATATAAAAATCACACTAATTGCATACCGAACATTATCACATCAATCTCTATCATGGATTTCTCAATTAAACTTTTATCTTATATCGAAGGCATAGTTATTTTATATCCATTGCATAGTTGTTGTTTAACACTTATTAAGGTAGTCAACATTTATTGTTAAGAACCAACTTAATTCTAATGCTTCAAGACAATTTACAACCCATTTACTTACTAAATTTTAATCCACACTCTAAATTGCATCCTTAAAGTTATAATTTAAATTCCTCTTGAGTAAATTATATAATATTATCTCTATTACTATAATAATACGATATTTAAAAGTTGAATTTGTTGCTTCAACTCTTCGACCATTCTTCCTAAGTGAACACCACCTTTTATCATTTAACAAGTTTTACCATATTCTTATTAACCCACACGATCATACTTTAATACTGTTAATATAAAGGATCTTATTATAATCATTATCTAGTTGCTCACTAAATAGTGCAATAACCATTAATTCATAAACATTCCAAAGCATTTCAGAGTTACAAAACGGTTCTATAGTGACTAAAAATTCTAGTTTTCAGAGTTACAAAACAATTCTATAGCGAATAAAAATTCTAGTTTTCAAAGTTACAAAACAATTATGTAGCGATTAAAAATTCTAGTTTTCAGAGTTACAAAACAGTTCTGTAGCAAATAAAAATTCTAGTTTTCAGAGTTACCAAACAGTTTTGTAGCAATTAAAAATTCTAGTTTTTAGAGTTACCAAACAGTTATGTAGTGATTAAAATTCTAGTTTTCAGAGTCAAAAAACGATTCTATAGCGATTAAAAATTATATTTTTCATAGTTACAAAACAATTCTGTAGCGATTAAAAGCTCTAGTTTTCAAAGTTACAAAATGGTTTTGTAGTGAATAAAATTTTTAGTTTTCAGAGTTACAAAACAATTATGTAGTGATTAAAAATTCTAGTTTTTAGAGTTACAAAACGGTTCCGTAGAGAATAAAAATTCTAGTTTTCAGAGTTACAAAATAGTTTTGTAGCGATTAAAAATTGTAGTTTTCAGAGTTACAAAACGGTTCTGTAGTGAATAAAAATTCTAGTGTTCAAAGTTACAGAACAGTTCTGTAGTGATTAAAAACTCTAGTTTTCAGAGTTGCAAACGATTATGTAGTGAATAAAAATTCTAGTATAAAAATTACTCTTTTTACAATTTAAAATTCCAGCAAATAAAATACCAGAGCATATGAAGATGGAGAATTAAGGAATTTGTCAATGTCTTGCGCTCCTTTCTTATTTCTTCTTGCTAATCACAAGGACTTCACTGGTACCTTCCAACCAATTCTATGAGGACTCTTCTTCACCCTTAGCCCCCTGATCCACAAATGGGCCACACAAAAGAAATAAAAAAACCGTAGCTCCAAACTTGCCTCGCAAGGAAGAGCTTCCACTCTTTCTCCAATCTTGATATCCCAACTCTCACAAGTAAAACATAGTCTGCAATAATTTTGGTAGCATAACCTTACCAAGAATAAGAGAGATCCATTTCCCTTCTACACCATTTGTTTTATAGAAATTTTCTCACTAACACATGTCCACATGCACAATTAATTAACTTTTTAATTAATTTAACTAGGATTATTCACCCACAAACTTGTCACACTCTCCCCAAGTTGCACAAGTAATTACCATTTTATTTTATTTAAAAAGAGAATTTCCCTCACATTCCCCAATGTGTTCCTATTTTCTCTCTTAGGTGTCCCTTTGTTCCCCAGACTCTCATTTAAAAAGTGTGTCCTAACTAGATCTTAGATTTGGAATAAGAGTCTTCTTCTAGTTACACTAGTGGTAGATTCACTCTAGATACTATTCTATGTGTACACATATTCTCTCATATTTTATTTCTTTCTATTTTAAAAATCCCTTTTTATTATTTTCATGCACACATGTGCAATTTATCCAATCTTTATATTGTATTCCCCTTTTTCCTAGAGTTTGATTATTCTCTATTGTTTTAACTTATGTCATAATTCATTTAGTCCCTTAATTAAATTTAGACTTAGACTTATTTTTAGACTTAGGATTAGACTTTTATTGGGATTTATAATTAACAAATTCATTGTTTAATTAATAATTTTAATCCAACAAGGTATAGTCATTTAAATGTTTTCTTGGCCACCTAGATTTATTGACTCAAGTTTTTAATTACACAACGTGCCCTTCAATACACACCTTCGTGCTCCAAGGGTGCCACTTTCCTTTGAATGGTTTTGGAAGTTGTCTGAACCTTGGATTCAACACTCCACTCGGCCGACCTTTTGAGAGACTAAGGGATTCTAAGGAATAAGGGATCATAATTATTGCGCGCTCCTTAGAAATCCTCGTGAGAGACTATCGTAGTCTGCCCTCATGAAATCATGGACATATCAAACTAAGTAATCATTAAAATACAGCTCAGACCACGACGCGAGTGCTAGTAGGATGTGACAGGGACGCTTCCACACCTCTCCCTCAATGTCTGGTTTCTGTGCATGGCCCCTTTACTTCTTATGTGAGTCGGATTAGAAGGAATTGTCAAGCCTGCATCCATTGATAAAAACCATGTCAATAATCCATATACATAAATCATATTGTAATCAATCATATGTCATAAGTGCGTAAAATGAAATACTTAATCAAAATAAAATTCACTCCCTGACTCAATACAGAGTCCAGGGAAGTCCATTGATGCCATCAACATTCATAACCTATCATGTGTCCTTCACACTCAGTAAAACTCGTCAATACATATGCCAGTATATATACATCAACTAATAATAAGTTACAATACATCATCATCATCATGTATAATCCAAAATCGAAATGAAATCACAATGTACCATAACCGGATCACTTGCACTCAAGTGTCCTCAAAGAATAAGTCAATAAAAGCGTGTTTAGTAGAGCAAGATGTTATATACACCCCATCTTGTTTTAAACTTTGTCCTTAATTTTTTACAGTATATATATGCAAGAAAACAAATGTATATGACATAGATCTATATGTCTAATCTATCAAACAAGTAAGGAAATTGTTGACACATCACATATGCGTCCTCCCAGGTAGCTGAGTGTGGACTATAATTTTTCCACTCAAACTTGACCTAATCAACTATCTGATCTCATAGTTTTTGAATACGATGGTCCAAAATGTGGATTGGCTCTGCCATGAGAGCACCCTCATCCTACACCTACAAATAACTCATGTCAATTACATGTGAAGGATCATTAACATAATGTCTCAAAACAGATACATGAAGTACATTGTGCATACACCTCAAAGAATGAGGAAAGGCTAGTCAATAAGCCACACATCCTTTCTTTTCCACAACTTTGAAAGCTACCACAAACCTAGGAGAGAGTTTAGCACCCTTTGCAAATTGATAAAACTCTTCCGCGGTTTCACCCATAAGAAAAATCTATCGCCAACTTCATAACTATGATCAACGCGATGTGCATCGACATAAATTTTCTACCGATCTTGTGCTTATTTAATCCTCTATATTATTGATTGCATCTGTTCTTCCATTTCTTTAATCACTTCTAGTTCTACTAGGACCCTATCCTCAAGTCGATCCCAACTCAATGATGTTTGACATGGTCACCCGTAAAGAAACTAAAACTGTGCCATCTTAATGTTACTCTAATATTTGTTGTTGTATGCAAACTATACTAGTGGCAAGAAATATTCCCAACATTTTTGTTGATCCATTACATACATACACAACATATCCTCCAATATATGGTTCATTCTCTTTGTTTGTCCGTCTGTCTCAGGGTGATACATTGTACTGAAATTCAACTGCCTTCCCAAAGCCTCTTGGAAACTGGTCCAAAACTGTCTGGTAAACACTGATCCTTTATCGGATATGATCCTTCTTGGTACTCCATGTAATATCACAATATCACTGACAAATACTCTTTCTATGTCTGGTGCCTGATACGTCATACATACTAGGATAAAGTGTGCACTCTTCGTTAGAGTGTCCACTACCATGAAAATTGAATCATGCCTCATTCCCTTCAATGGAAATCCAATGATAAAGTCCATCAAAATGAACTCCCGTTTCGATTATAAAATAACATGTGGTTGTAACAATCCTACTAGATGTTTATGTTCATACTTCACTTGCTGACATTATAGACATCTCGACACATAACTAACTCTGTCTTGTTTCATTCACTTCTAGAAGAATAAAGGATTAAGGTCTTCCTTCATCTTTGTGACTCCTGGATGATCCATCTACACTACTCAATGCACTTCACTTAATACCAAACTTCTTAATTCATCGTTAGGCGGTACACAAATTATTATGTTAAATATCAACAATCCATCGTTGTCTAATGAATAACTTTCATACTTTGGTACCATCATGGTATCTTGTCCAATATTATTCTTAATGTCCTTGTACCGATCATCATCTATTTTTAAAGTTAGAATATTTTCTTGAAGATTCATCTCAAGCGGTATTATTGAGAATATGTGTGCTCTCCGACTCAACGCATCTGCCACTATGTTCACCGTTCCTTTAATGTAAGTAATATCAAAGTCATATTCGCTAAGTAATTCTGACCAACAACTTTGTCGCGCGTTCAAGTCACTCTGTGTAAATATATGCTTCAATCTAGAGTGATTTGTCTTTAATTCAAATTTTCTTCCAATCATATAATGTCTCCAAACTCTCAAGGCATATACAATTGGAAATAACTCCAATTCGTGTGTTGCGCAGTTCTCCTCATTCTTTCTCAATTTCCTTGAAATGTAAGCGTGTACTCAATCGCATTGCATCCAAACTTGACCTAAAATTTCCTTGGATGCATCCGTGCCAATAATTATTTGTCCATGTCACAGACCTTTATTATTAGGGATTTCATCAACAACTCTTTGAGATTTTGAAATGCTTTTGCGCATTTCTTAGTCCATATGAACTTCTTGTTCTTCTTCTACAATTACGTGATCAGATTTTCTATCTTCGAAAAACCTTCGACGAATCGTCGATAATATCCTGCTAAACCCATAAAGTTACGTACCTCTTGTACGTTTTTTGATGCTAGCCATTCCATAATAGCCTCTACTTTCGCTGGATCCACAATGATACATTCACCAGATATGATATGTTCCAAGTAATGAATCTTCGATTGGTAAAAATAACATTTCAATAGTTTCCTGTACAATTTTTTTTCTCGTAGACACTGTAGGACCAATCTTAAATGTTCGTCATGCTCTTCTTTCATCCATGAATAAATCATTATGTCATCAATAAATACTTGAACAAACTTATCCAAGTATTCATGGAACACCCCATTCATCAAACTCGTGAATACTCTCGGGGCGTTCGTAAATACGAACAATAAAACTATAAACTCATAGTGTCTGAACCTCATCTTAAATGCGGGCTTAGGGATATCTTATTCTTTAATCCGTAATTGTTGATATCCCGATCTCAAGTCAATATTCGAAAACACCATCACTCCTTTCATTTGATGAAATAAATTGTCAATCCTTGGCAATGGATATTGGTTCTTTATCGTCGATTTGTTCATTTGACAATAGTCAATACAAAGTTTCCACAATCCATCCTTATTTCTAACAAATATCATTGGTGCAACCCAAGGTGACACACTTGGACATATAAGTCCCAAGTCCGACAATTATTTCAATTTCATTTCCAACTCCTGTAATTCAAGCGTTGACATCTGATATGGCGTTCTCGCTATCGATTTAGTTCAAGGCTTCAAGTTTATTGTAAACTCCAAATCTCTTTCAAGCGGTAAACCTGGTAACTCTTTTAGAAACACGTCCACAAACTCTTTTATTACAGGAATGTTTTCTAATCCTTTTTCCTCTCCCTTTTCATTTAGCGCTAAGATTGCATAAAACTTGCATCCCTTGCGCATACTCTTCTGTAGTTGTAGGGAAGAAATAACTATAAAGTACACCCCCTAGTTTCTTCATACAATCACTCTACTCTTTCCCAAATAATCTATCAAACTTAACCATTTCATCTTACAGTTAAGTATCGCATCATGTGATTCCAACCAATCCATACCAATCACTATGCCATAATATCCTAAGATCATGACATATAGATTGGCCTTCATTACAAAATATCTCAAGTTAATGATACAGTGTATTAGCACTAGAAGTCACCTCCAGATTGCGTTGGAGGTAAGCCCAATACCCATCATAGTTTTATTTCATAGGTTGGTTTTAAAGAGGTCAAATGGGTGTAGACTCAAGATGATATCGTTGTAACTCAGAAAAATGGACTGGTATGCACCTGTAGGTGAGGTCTTGATCAACTTTAGTCAGTAAGTTGGAGTAAGGGTGAATAGAGGGAATACTTTGGTGAGGAGAGTTTAGAGGTCTGTTGTGGACATCAAGTCTTCCAACAACCTAAGGAGGAAAAAATTAAACACAAGATCCTCTTGAATTCAAATCTCAAAGAAACTGAAAGAAATTATAACAACACGATAATCAAACATTCATCATAATACAGTTACAACAATCCATGTGAATCAGTCATTCATGAACTCTCTCAGTATTAGAGGCAAATAGGATGAAAAGGAAGCTGAATTTCATTAAACAAGAAGTATCATATCAAAATACATAACCAAAGAACCATGAACTTCATCAAAAGTTTACAAAACAGGAGCACTGCTCAACCATCGACCTTAACAAAATATCAAAACTGTCTATAAATACCCAGCAATGTTGCAACCACCTAGACTGAGATCAGACCACTTCCTTCAAAGCCTTCATTCAGTGCATTCTCTATCATATTGTGCAGGTTTTCTCATGTCAGACGCGAGATAGGTGCAGTTATGTGCTTTACAGGAAAAATTGTCCATAAGGAAGCTTCAGATCGTCAGCGTGCCTTCATCACTACTCTCTGCAATGATTTCCATTTATGGGGTGAGACAAGGTCTCAACTATTGCCCCCAATCTTCAATAACTACCTTCATTAGGATCAGGATGAGGCCTGACACCCATGAATGCTTCAGGCAGTGCCCACGACTTCTGATATTCAATCCCGACACCTCGAGGCTCTGCAGATATTCTCACGTGACCAATACGAGTGCTGCAGGTGGAAGGATGATAACATATGTGCTTTAGACAATTATGTAGCACCATAGTGATACAAAATGTCTATGTGATTATGTGGCAAGAGAAAAATGCACTGAGGTGGGGTGATGTGGAGTGGCATTGGAATAGATTTTGAGGGTGCTTGAGCTATTCAGACCTCAACATTTTCATTATTCTTGTGGAAATCATGGGCGGAATGCCATATGATTTACACCATAATGCTCCTAAGGGTAAATCTCAGTCATTGCTTGATTCCTATGAAGCAGGTGGCAAATTCATGTGTTAACATATAGGCTCCATGGGGGATAGAAACCTCCCTGTGAGGCTCTAAGAAATCTTTTTGTAGCTTCAGTGCCTTAGTTTTGGGTTGTGGAGTCACTTATAAAAACCAAAAACAAAAGAAAAATGATATTTACAATGACATGGGAAGCCACTCACGACTTAATTAAAAAACTTCTTCAGAAAATGCCTAATTTACAGGGCTACCAAAAACTTCAGCATCCTTCAAATCCTGCAACTTGTAAGTGTTATTTGAAAAAACGTTATAAATTTTGAAGAGGCCGATCCACAAGGCCTCAAATTTACTGTGCTTGCCTTTATTTTTCTTAGGTGCATCCCACTTGAGTACTAGATCTCCCAGCTGAAAATCCTCTTTGTTCACCTTCTTGTTAAAGGCCTGCTTGATCTTCTGTTGATGATCATATGATTTGTCCAGTAGTTTCTTCCTCGTCTGCTACACTTCTACCAGCTGTTGCATTCTCCTAATCATATCATTTGGTTCTCCTTGGTAGTCTTGGAAGAATTTCACCACAGGTAAGGCAAGATGAGAAGGAAAAATGGCTTCAACTCCATATACAAGATGGAAAGGAGATATACCAAGAGGTCTCTTTGTTCTCACTCTGTCATCCCATAAAGAAAATTTAAGCTTCGAATCCCATGCCTTCTTGTTGTCGTCTACAATCTTTTGATGATATTAATAAGGATATTTTTAGAGGACTCTTCCAGTCCATTCCCTCGAGGATAGTAAGAAGTAGAGTGAATCAATGTGATTCCAAACTGTTCAAAAAAATTAATCAATGGTTTAGCCTTGAAATTTGTAGCATTATCAGTGGCAATTATGTTTGGACAACCACATCTTGCCATAATATCTTCAAGAAAACCAATTATTATCTTATGGGGATGGCCTCTATCCACTTAGTAAAGTAGTCTGTGGCAGTCAAGATGACGTAGCCCCCCCTACTTTGACAGGTTCTGCTTGACCTTCCGGTCTAAGGATCGTTCCTAATCTCCCCTTGTGTCAAAATGGATCTTCGATTCCCAGCTGGAATATTTGCACTTGTAACCACAGGTCCCTTTCAGGAGCTACGCCTATGCAAACAAGCACTAGGCACGAACTCTTACCCACACAACCAACCAATGTGACCACAACCTTTATCCGAAAAGGTATTTCGCGAATCAAAATTTTGGGGGTATTGGTGTTATACAAACCCAACACTCCAAATCCACGAAACCTCGAAATCCTATGTGGGACCTCTCCCCAAGAATATATCTGATGGTCATGTGCCTCATCCTCGATCGACAACCACGATCACATTGTGACTTCACTTTTCGTGATGTCGGGACTATTTGTGTAATGCAAGCCCAAAGCTCCAACTCCCGACTTTCGAAATTCCAAGATCTGAACTCCAGAGATCAATGAATCCCATTGATTCGGATCCAATGAATACTATTCCTCTTGGGTTTATGAGCACTGAAAGGTTATCAACCTTTTCCCTTTCTGCTAACCTACTAGATCCAACAACTCACGTAATTTTGGTATTCCTCCATCTGAGAAGTTCCACCGTCCGTTCAGATTTTCAATGACTCCAAGCCAAAGGACTTGGCATCAATTCTTCTGGGGTCAACCTTTGTGAGGTGACTTCAACCTTCTTCTTTTATTCGAATCCCTTGAAGTCTCTATCCCTTCTGAGCTTGGCTTCTACTGCAAACTCAATAATTCCAAGGGTTCTTTGCACGCACTCCTTGTGGCACTCATGATAACCTTTGGTTATCTGACGTCTTCCTCTTCTGTGCACTCCTTGCAACAAAAATCCTTCAACCCCTCACTTGGGTTGGAAAAGTATAAGACTTCAACCTGCCTATGCATGCCTTGCACGGCTTTGTGCCACACTCACACTTCTATTGGTATGAGAACAACAATATCTCTACTGATCTTTTCTGAGGTAAAAATCAGAACCTGTCAACGCACACTTTGCGCGACCTTCACTGCACCCCTTGTAGGAATTCTCAAGACGAGAAACAATTGAAACTCATTCTCTCCCTCTCAAAGACTTCATACATTCAATCATGAAATCATACATACACAGAGCATTGAAACAAATGCATAACAAAGACCAGAATTAACTGTAAACATACCATTGAATAGATGTAAACAAAATTCATAAACACACCATGAAATTTGGATCAAAGCTTCCTTATATTAATCCAAGTGCATCTGTACATGGGTTCTATAGCATCAACTATCTGCTTATACACTCTTCTACAATCTCTGTTCTTCTATTCTCTCTCTCTACAACTCTCTAATTCTTACCATGAGAATAATAATGATACAATACAATACATGTGAGGGAGATTTCTAGAGTTTTCTCTCCTACATCTCTAAGCTATCAAATTGAAATAAAAGCCTACATCTAATTTACATTTAATATAGTAAATGCCTCCAACAAACAGATGAGAGAAACCACTCAAGATTTGTATTAAAACTCAAAACATAAATGTGAATGCATCCTTTCAAGATATTACATTAATGTCTTATCCTTTCAAATTCAAAATGCTTTCAAAATGTGCGTTGGTGCATATCCATTTGTCCTCTGCTCTTGCACTTACTTTTCTGGTTTGATTACGATGCTCTTGCATCATACTCCTCTGGTTGAAAAATTCATGAACTCCTGTTCATGAGCTCCTGCACCATCTTCCCATCTGTTTGAGGGTGATATGATGAGCTAAAAGATAAATTAGTCCCCAGCTTCTTCCACAGTGTCCTCTAGAAATGACCAACAAATTTGGTATCCCTGTCTGAAACAATATTCTTGGGTAAGACATGAAGTCAAACAACTTCTTTGAAAAACAGATTTGCAATGTGAGTTGCATCACTGGTTTTCTGACATGGAATGAAATGTGCCATTTTCGAGAATCTGTCGACTTCCATGAATATGGAATCACAACCTCTCTATGTCCTTGGCATTCCTAACACAAAATCAATGCTTACCGCGTCCCATAGCCTCTCTGGTACTGGAAATGGTTTATATAATCCTGTATTCTATCTCTCCCGCTTTGCGTGCTGGCAAATTCAACATTTGTTGAAAAAATTCCTGACATATGTCCTCATCCCTGTCCAATAATATAAACTGTTCAGTTGCACGAACGTTTTGTCATGGACGAAATGTCCAGCCAATCCTCCACTATGTTTTTCCTTCGGAAGATTCTCCCTCATAGAACTCTTCAAGATACAAAACTGATTTCCTTTGAATAATAATCCATCATGGATTAAGTATTCAATCCAATGGATTTTGTCTCTCAGAACAGGATTTTCACATGCTTTGTAAGCATCCCTAAAATCTAAATCATCCATGTACATATCTCTAAGGTTATCAAAAACTAAGGTCTTCACACGAAACTCCTGCAGAATCAAACATTTCTTGCTCAATGCATTAACAACCTTGTTAGCATTTCCAAAAATGTGCTTTATAACAAAAGTAAAGTTTTTCATAAATTCAACCCATTTCGCATGTTTCTGGTTCAATTTTTCCTGTTTGGTTATGAATTGTAAAGCATGATTGTCGCTATACAAGACAAACTCTTTTAGAACCAAGTAATGCCTCCATTTCTTCAGCGCCTGTATGATTGCATAAAACTCTTTATCATACGTGGAATATTTCATCTTGGCATCGTTCATCTTCTCACTGAAGTTTGCAATCAATCTATTGTCTTGGCTTAAGACCACTCCAACCGCAAACCCACTTGCATCACATCTCACTTGAAATGTCTTACCAAAGTCTGGTAGAACCAGAACTGGTTGTTCGATTATCTTCTCCTTCAACAACTTGAAACTTTTCTCTGCTTCCTCTGTCCAATGAAAAGATTTGTGTCTTTTCTTGACTGTGTCCATCATTGGCGTAGAAATTCCACTAAAATTTCTGATGAACTTCCTGTAAAAATTGGCTAGTCCATGGAAGCTTCTGACTTCAAAGATATTTCTCGGCAATGACCATTCTTTGATTGCTTTTACCTTCTCTAGATCCATCTTCAACTCATTCGAAGAGATCAAAAAACCCAAATAAATGATTTCTTTCTTCATGAAAGATGACTTCTTCAGATTTAGCAGCAACTTCTATTACTACAACCTCCTCATTACTAGAGTTAGGTGTTTCAGATGTTCTTCTTCAGTTTCACTGAAGACCAGTATATCATGAAGATACACAATTACAAACTTCCCAATGAAATCTTTCAGGACTTCATTCATTAACCTCATGAAATTACTTAGCGCATTAGTCAAACCAAACGGCATGAAAATCCATTCATATAATCCTTCATTCATCTTGAATATTGTCTTCCATTCATCACCTTCCCTCATTCTAATTTGATGATATCCTCTTTTCAAATCAATCTTTGAAAAAAATTTTGCTCCACTAAAGCAATCCATCAAGTCATCCATCCTCAGTAAAGGAAATCTGTACCTGATGGTGATTTTGTTTATAGCCCTCGAGTCTCTACATATTCTCCATCCACCATCCTTCTTTGGACTTAACATTGTTGGCACAACACATGGACTCAAGCTTTCTCTAATCAACCCCTTATCCATCAAATCCTGGGGTTTCTTCTTAACTTATTCATTCTCATGTGGCATCAATCTGTACGTTGATTTGTTTGGTAAAATCGCCCCTAGTATAAGGTCAATGTGATGGCTTATACTTCTGATGGGTGGCAACAAACAAGGTAAATCGTCCACCACTATATCAGCAAAATTATCCAGCGTTTCCTGAATTTCCTCCAGTAGATCATCTATCGAAGTATTGGTTAAAATGACTCTAGGTTTACTTACCACAAACTGCATTTCTTCACCCTTCTTGGCTTCATCTAGAAGTTCCTTCCCACTCATGAGTAGTATAGTATTGCTTGTTTCTTCTTTCTCCTTCTTGTATTCAATTGGCAGCAACATGTGCATCCTACCATTCTTCTCCAAGGTATAGGTATTCTTTCTCCCATCGTGAACAAAATTTCTGCTATATTTCCACAGTCTTCCCAACAAAAGATGACAGACATCCATGGAAATAGCATCACACAAAATATCATCTCTATATCCCCCTATCTTAAATTCAACTAAACATTATTTAGTGACAGTTACCTGATGGCCAATTTTTCTTTTGCCTTCAGAGCAATCTAATAAGAATCTTCCACATTTCTGATTGTCACCATGCTCATCTCATCTTGAATGTCATATCTTAGACCATTCATGTATATGGATACCTTTTCATCATCACTCTCGCGATGACCAGCTCTGATATTCAGTTGGTAAAATTCTTCAGTGTATTCCTTTACTGTCATCCCCTTCTGTCATCCCCATCTTATACCTTTGGTTATCTGACATATTCCTCTTCTATGCACTCCTTACAACATAAATCCTTCAACCCCTCACTTCGGTTGGAAAAGTATAAGACTTAAAATTTCTTGTGCACTCCTTGCACGAATTTCTGCTATACTCGCACTTATGCTGGTATAGGAACAACAATATCTCTCCTCAACTTTTCTGAGGTAAAAATCAGAACCTGTCAATGCACACTTTGCGCGACCTTCACTGCATCCCTTGTAGGAATTCTTAGAATGAGAAACAATTGAAACTCATTCTCTCCCTCTCAAATACTTCATACATTCAATCATGAAATCATACATACACACAACATTGAAACAAATGCATAACAGAGACTAGAATTAACTGTAAACATACCATTCAATAGATGTAAATAGAATTCATAAACACACCATGAAATTTGGATCAAAACTTCCTTATATTAATCCAAGTGCATCTGTACATGGGTTCTATAGCATAAACTATCTGCTTGTACACTCTTCTGCAATCTCTGTTCTTATATTCTCTCTCTACATCTCTTTAATTCTTACCATGAGAATAATAATTATACAATACAATACATGCGAGGGAACTTTCTAGAGTTTTCCCTCCTACAGCTCTAAGCTATCAAATCAAAATAAAATCCTACAACTACTTTACATTTAATACAATAAATGCCTACAATAAACAGATCAGAGCAACCGCTCAAGATCTATATTACAACTCAAAACATAAATGCAAATGCATCCTTTCAAGATATTACATTAATGTCTTATCCTTTCAAATTCAAATTTTTTTCAAAATGTGCATTGGTGCATATCCATTTGTCCTCCGCTCTTGCACTTGCTTTGCTGGATTTCTTACGATGCTCCTGCATCACAAGATCCACCTATGCTAACCACTTGAAGTAGTATTAATTTCCCCAATAAAATCTAGGACCCACTATTGAAAGGGTCTTGAAGCTACCACAGGCTTTAATGGCAAATACTTGAGTTGTTGCTTTCCAGATAATTTATGACACTTGACACACAACTTGATCTTTGCACAGACATCAGTGAAGAGACTAGGCCAAAAATTCCCAGCCCTGAGAATCTTGTAGGCTGTGGTTCTCCAGTAGTGATGCCCCCCACATAAGTTGTCATGAAAATCATACATAATATTTTGGGCTTCCTGTTGGTATAGACATGTCAAAAGCACTCCTAAAGGGTCTTTCCAATATAAAACTTGATCAATTAAAAAATATTTAATTGATTTGAGCTTCAAAGCTCTTGCCTTGATCTTTCCCATGCCATCAAGAGGCTGTAACTTCTGTAGGAAAAATATAATGTCTTTTTACCAAGTGAATCCTACCATCGGGGGTGTGAATTTAGGATCTTCATTAAAGAACTCAACTTGCTGATTCTCTGAATAGCTGTTGATGAAATTGACCACCAAGGATTTATAATTAGATTCAGCCAACAACTGAGCTAAAACTTGACCTTTAACCAATTTGGTAGGGTTTATGTCAAGATCAAATTCAAGGATTTTGGCAATCCACTTGATCCTTCTTCCATCTATGTTAGGATGAATGAGGATCTCCTTCACAGAGGCTGAAGGGACATATGCAATGACTTTTGAATGTAGCACATAAAATATGAAATCTTTGAGATCTTTAACCAAAGCATAGGCCTGCTTTTCCATGATGTCATACTTTATTTCAGCATCTCTCAGTTCCCTATTGAAAAAGGAAATGGGTTTCTCTAACCCTTCGACATTTTTCTGCAATAAAACAATTGCTACAGTGTCAAATGAAGCAAAGGAGAAAATCAGAAACTCCTTGGATTAGTTAGGAACGATGAGCACAGGTGCTTCAGTCAAGGCCTTCTTTATTTGGTCAAAAGAGTTATAGATTCAAAAGTCCAATTGATTTCATTTACTTTCCTCAACATGGTTGTGATAAACTTCACCAACTCAGCAAAATTTGAAACAAGCCTTCTCAGAAAATTAATTTTCCCCAAGAAATACTGAACTTATTTCTTGGATCTAGGGAGTGACAAAGTTTGGATAGCCTCTACCCTTCTTGAATCAATCCTTACTCCCTTAGCTGACACAATGTTCCCCGATAATTTCTCTTCTTTCATGGAAAATAATGAATTTTTTGGATTTAGAAAGAGGCCAAATCTTCTACACTTCAAGGAGACTCTTTTTAGATGATCATAATGTTCTTTATTATATTGTGAGAACACTGTTATGTCATCCAAATAAATGACTACAAACTTGTCCTTCTCTCCAATAAAAGCTATGTCCATGGCTCGCTGAAAGCTTTCTCCTACATATTAGCATACATGAATGTACCCCAAGGAGTGGTGAAGGTTGTTTTCTCTCTGTCTTCAGGTAAGACAAAGACTTGATTGTAGCCAAAGAAGCCATCAATCATAGACATCCAGGATGCACCCGTCACCCACCGTAATATGTGTTCCATCTTGGGCAAAGGGTAATTATCTTTCTTAGAGCTTTTGTTCATATTTTGGAAATCAACACAAAGTCTGATTTCTCCATTCTTCTTTCTCACTGGGACCAATTTGGCCACCCACTCAGAAGATCTCAAAGGAACGATAATCTAGGAATCCAAAATATTTTTTACCTTTTTCTCCATAATAGGCAGTAACATAGGATTCATTTGTCTCAATTTCTGCCTAAATGGTTTGGCTTCCTCCTTCAGTGGGATCTTATGCTCAATGATACTTGTGTCATATGTTTTGAGGTCTTCATATGTCCAGGAAAAAACATCAACACATTCTTTTAACACCTCAGCGTATTCATCTCTTTGTTCCCTTGACAGGCTGCTTGACAATTTGACAAATTTTGGGTCCTTCTATGTACCAATATTACACTCAGATACATCAACATCATCAGTTGAGCCTTTAAAATTTACTGCCACATCGTTGCCATCAAAAAATATTTGCAAAGGAACTAGTCCCTTTGGAATGTGGTTGGCAGGGAGCTGAACAATATGGTGATTGGAAATTTTATTTAAAAATACATCAGCATGAGGGTTACTTTCAGAATCATGATCCTGATCAATATGTAATGCAAAGAACTCATCAACGGACTCAATAAATTTTTTGATCTCAAGATCATCCTCAAACACCTTCCAATGCTTGACATTGTCAGGTATAGAGTGTAATTTTCCCAAGCCATTATGCCAGGAACATCACAGTTTTGGGTGTCTTTTAAACTTTACGTGGTTGTGGAATTTCGTCAAACACTTTGCTGATCTACTTGTTTACATGTGTTATATTGCAGGATGGCCTCTTGATTTCAGCCTTAGGGTTTTAGTTGATGATATATATGTGTTTTGCAGAAACAAACAAGAATATAAAATCATGGAACATACCTCAACCATATGCAATATCAACAACATTATAGACAAGCCAAAACATCTCAAATCTACTTTTATTCATAAATAGAGAACCTGCTACAATGAAAAGGCCGATCTAGAATGCTCAACAGATGGATCCAATAAAGAAGATAGAAGATGCTAAAAAATTATCCAATAGAAGATACTATAAGCCTCTGAAGGCCAAATACTCATTGAATACCAATGCAAGAGTAGATCTGGGCCGCAAGAAATGCTAACCCCCCAAGCGGGAAGATGCCACGCCCTACTGAAATGATGAAGACCCTCAATAATTTGGCCTTGCTAACAAAGACCTCCAAATTATATGTTGAATATGTCGAAATTTATATAGGGATGAGTAGAATCCCCTCCTAAAATATCAAACATTAATACCAAGGGAAACTCCTCCAAATGTTGAATCCTCCAATGGAGCTGCACCCTCCTAAAACTATCAAACCTTGTAATTTAGGCCCTGATGAAGGAGACCTCCAAATGCTATGCTGAAGATGTCGAACTGTATATCGAGATGAGTAGAATCTCCTTCTGAAATCTCAAACCGAAATACCAAGGTAAACCCCTCCAAATCCTCTAATGGAGCTGCACCCTCCCAAAATTGCCAAACCTTAGAATTTTGGCCTTGATGAAGGAGGCCTCCAAATGCCCTGAAAATTGCTAGAAAGATAGATTGGGACACTGCAAGTCACTAGGTGAAGTCTCGGGGTCATATATGATGTATAACCTTCTCAAACGAAATATATCTGGATCTCCAAAATCTCCTCCTTCTCTTCAATTCGTCCCAATGCTCTAGGAAATAATTTGTACCATAGAAATCTCTCAAGAGGCACTAGAAATCATGGCCAAGGCCCTACAAGTAAAACCCAAGTGCTCATATCTCCAAGGGATCCCTCAAAATCCTGCAACGAACCTTCCTTCAATAAATGGTGTGCCCTCCTTCTCTTCATGTGCCTGTGGCTGGTGTAGAAACCCTCCTGCACTGAGTAGATATGGAACTAGAATGGTGTGGGAGAGTATTGAATCTCCAAGACAAATCTTGGGACAATATAGGTGGGATCTTTCACCATCGAATCGTCCTCTAGGTTTTGTTAAGTCAAAACCCTCAAAAACCCCAAGAGATGGGCCCTCTAGCTAGAAGCCATCTATCAAAATGATAGACATACATGAATGAATGAGTAGATGCCCTTGCCTTTCCTTTATACTTTTTTCTCACCTTGTCCCTCTAAAGTGACTTTCATTTTATTAATAATTAATTAATTAATTAAATCACTTTAACTAATTAATTAACCTTTTTACCTCTGGAAAACACCTTATCTCTCATTGTGGCTTCCCTGGCCACTGAAATTCACTTCTCGTCATCCTATCCGATAGTGTTGTTCCTCCTAATTCCAATGAGCTATTACACTGAGATGTTCCTCCAAGTATAGTGCCCAAAATGACCTCTTCAGGGAATTTAATTGACTTATAGCAAAAAATACTCAAAACCCTAGAAATCGTTGGAATGCCACGAAACCAAAGCCAATTTGTGTGGAATGGATCATAATGATGAAATAGGATGAGTAATGCAATATAGACCCCACAATTCCTCTCAATAACCCCTGTAATCTCTATAACATCCATCTGGCTACTCTGGTCATCATAAACCTCTACACTATGATGATGTCCCAAAGTGGGGACATTACAGTCCTCCCTGTTAGAAAATCGCTTGTCCTCAAGCAATAACCAAATCCCCTCAAATAAAATACAAGGATCCCATGTCCACTTGTGGGATACACAATAGAACCCATCCAAAGATGAACACTCATACACTCTACCCCCTGGGTCCCATGTCAAGTCATGAACTGCTAGCCCCTGGGAAGCATAACCTTGAAATATACCAACTCCAAGAGTCTCCTGCATATGACACATGGCCTCATCTCAGAATGAATCCATCCTCCAAGTCTCGACCAAGATCCATACAGCCTCCATCAACTGCACATGTTGATGCCAGAATGAGGTGCTGCAAGACCTCTGCGAGACACCCGCAAGTGATGCGCTCCTCTCAACACTAAAGCTCAATGGAAAGTTAGAACAACTTCCCCCTGTAAAGGTCCACTCACCTCTGTCAGTCAGTGAAATTCCCAAACCTGCAATCCCTAGGTCCCATGCAAATCTCTGTCGAAGATCACAATGTTGGCCTTGCACTACTCTGACCATGACTGTCTACCCCTTTCATACATACTGGACCCTCTTCTAATGGATCCTTGAGCTGAAATACCTGTGACCACCGAACCTTCTATCCAGAAACTATATCTGTAAAGACACCTATGTATAAGAAGTACCTGTCCAACCATCTCCATGCCTGATCATAATGATCAAGATAGAGAAATTGCCTCACTCCATAGGGTAAGTCCCTGCAGGACCACTCCAAACCAACCCAAGGTGGAGTATGTGGTTGTTGGCCCTTAACCAAGTTTTGAAGAATACTTGGTCATAATTGACCGTTTTGGGACTGTGACAGCTTGCCAAAGATGGAGTGCAACATGAAGCAAGCAAGAACTATTTTTGGGTACCTTTCAACGTTTTTGGGTTGATGTAAATGGAAAGGGATGTCGGCCTGTGGGTTTACCCATGCTTAGGCCCATTTTGTAATCTATAAATAGATACTTAGGCAATGTAAGAGGTAGTAGATGTGATTGCTTAGTGCAAGTAGCTGGATCTATGTGATCGGATGTATAATGCAAGTGCTCTGTGCATGATTGTAAGGGGATTGACAAGCTAAGTGAAAGTTGTTGTAGTTTTGTGTTGAAGTGCAAGGAAGAAGGATCTGGCGAGCTGCACAGATCTTTTGTCCTGTGTGAAGTAAGGGTCACTGAAGCTCTATGTTGTAACCGCTTGACCGAGATAACATAAAGAAGAAGACTTTGTGGACGTAGCCCCAGGGTGGGGGTGAACCACTGTAATTGTGTGCATTGTTCTCTGAATGTGTTTATCTCCTTCTTGGCTAAGTGCTTGTTGTGATTAAATAGATCTAGCTCTACTCTGTTCTTATGATATATGAATGAATGTTAGATATGATAGATTCTTAGGGCTTGATCTGCTGAATCTAATCTATATTTTTGTGGCTAAGTACTGAATCATCTTTAGTCTAAATATTCATTGCGATGCTCTGTGGTTTCTATGAAGTGCCATAAGGGATAAATATTGATGAATGATCTATGCTAAGTACCCTGTAAAAGATATAATCATAGATCGGTGTCCCAGCTAAGGTTGTAGACACTTGAGTTCTGCAACCACCCCTGCCTCTACCTCGGGTGAGACTTCATCTGCTTCGTAGGTGTTGTCGAAAGGGCCAGTAGTTAGGGTTTTGTTGGTGTGCTCTTGAGCGTTGAAACTTGGGTCTGCACCTGTGCCAACAAATGGTTCCATTGCTGGGACCGGAACTGTGATTGTTGGGAACTAAAGAAGAAAAAGATTTGTGCAAAATAAGCTCTGTGCATAGATCTGTTTCCCTAGTACGCAGTATTCTACTTGACCTACGAAGCTTTGTGCTGAGAAATAAAGGTCATATATGAAGGAAAGAGGTCGCACATGCAAGAAAAGAGGTGGATACTAAAGAAAAGAAGTCAGATATGAGCACTCTATGCTCTAAGAAACATTAAAGTGGAAGCTTCTAATTCAGATCTACAGAAAGAGGTAAGATCTTTAAGCTTTGTGCTCTAATAAAGGTAAGAATAGTTCAAGTGTTAGATCTAAAATCTTTGTGCTCTATATAGGAAAGATAAGTGGAAATGTTTTGTTTCTGAAGCATGAATCTAGGTATGCTTGATAGATTTTGTCCTAGCCTGAAAACTAGGGCATTGTTAGATGGAAGAACATTTGATAGATTTGATAAGAATAATGATAGATGTGTTATACCTATGCATAGAAATAATTTTTGGACTAATCAATGGATGCAGGATCCTAGAAAGAAATTTTGTAGGCTAGCCACAATGGCCATAGTGCGTAGTACAGAAGAAGTTGGGGGTCATTTAAAAGAAAGAGAGGATTGACCCTATGTTACAGTTGCAGAAGACCAGGACATCTTTCTAAGGAATGCCCTGGGAGAAACCCTAGCTACCTCTGTTGTAAAGCTATGGACCATGAAGTATTGGATTTCCCTAGAATGATTGCTAGACTTGAAAAACTGAATATGGAACAAGCAAACTTTGAAGGAGATCAAGAGACTAAAATTTTGGAAGAACCCCAGAAAGAATCAGAGATCATGTTACTGAAAATAAAAGAAACCCTAGATGATCATAAGGATGTTAGTTTGTCAAATATCTTCAAAGAACGGGAAAAAATCAAAGTAAGAATAGGAGACTTTGACATTGACTGTGCCCTGGATGAGGGAACACTGTTGAATATTATGATAGAAAGAACTTGGGAAACCCTAGGAAGGCTTGCTCTGGTCCCTTCACTAGGAACCATCGGATTATTTAAAGGCAAAATGGTAACCCTATGTGGCAGACTTACCTAGATAGCTATGAGTACCCATGGAACCTCGACAGAGGAGGAGTTTGAAGTCATTAGATTTATTGAGGATCGTTCCCCATTTCCAGCTTTGTTAGGAAAGATCTGGATTGAAAAAGACCATATCTAGAGGAAAGAAGAAAAGGAAGCCCTAGAACAAAAGAAGCAAGAACTCATGGAATTTATGACTAGAAGGATTGCCTACTTGATGGAGGAACAAGGGAATAGATCTCCACTGTTAAACACCAGGGACCTGGATGTTGAAGCTATAAGAGCGTTAGAGGAACCACAAAAGACCGAAATATCTAATCCATATGATGAAGGAGTATTACCCTTGGATATGAGGAAATATCCTAGGTAGCGCGAAGTGACTACGTCAAGAGAAGATAAGATTCAAAATGGAAAGAGGGTGACCGAGACCAAGCTCATTGGGAAAAAGGCTAGGAAGCAAAGTAAGAAGAGGGCCAAAATTGGAAAGTTACAGAAGACTCCAGAAGGAACTTCACAGAAGGAAAAATCACAAGAATTGAGCTTCACCGAGATATCAGAACAAGGACATCTCGCACTTCGCCATGGCACACCAATATAGTCGTTGGACTGATATACTCGTTTGACTTCCGCCTCAAACGGGTCGAAAAGCAATTATGGGTTCCCACTAGACCCTTGGATAGCACCAAAATGGATAGAACAGAGTTAATGCAGGCCCTCATATCCATTGCAAGTAGACCGTTGCTAAGTTTCCCTACTTAGTCCGCCGTGCCATGCACCGAGAATAATTTTTGCTAAGTGAGAATTTGAGCCTGGAACTTGAGATTAATTCACTCTGTGATCATTGCCTTTTTCCCATATTGTTCATCATTCATTTTCACGCCTGAGCTAATGGACTCAAGATTGTATGTCAGACGAGCTCAACGCTGTTGAGAAAGTAGTTGAAGAAGTTTTGATTGACCTAATGGATGAGAGAGTGATGTCATAGAGAAGGATGTCTGCAAGTGTGAAAGCATCCTCGACAGAAGGAGCCCAATCTTCTCCCTCCACTGCTCGCGGCGCAGGACTTTCTAGAACCATGATCGAGACAAGAACAAAGCACAGAGACGATATTGCAAATGCCAAACTGATCCCACACATTTTTCCAGTTTACATCCCACCTTTGAGTAGCAAGATTAACCACGAAAGTGTACCAAGGGACTTTGAGTACACCCTGATCACCGTGCATCTTCTGAAAGGGGTGCACGCAGTACGTGTTTACCAGGATAAGCTCGCAACACCGAAATTTAATGATTTTAACCTTGGATATTGCAAAACCTACAACATGTTAGCTCCACATAAATACCTAACCAATACCAAAGGAAGAAATCCTAATATTGTCCCATAGTCCTGGACCTAGAACCTCGCGCAGTCCACACTGCTCAACGTAATGAAGATCCCTCATTTCGGCAGACACCAGAAAGTCAATGCATGTGTCAGGTTGCTGCTGTCTTTCTACCACGATGGATACTTATGGTTGGACCTCTGCATCACTGTGGATCTGAATCTGATCAATCAGATCACAGGACTTAGCATGCAAGGCCCTGACCCACATGAATTTTACCCAGGCAAGACCTCAGACCGAGCACTAGCACAACGAATAAAGGAAACTTATGGCGATGTAGAGAAGGGTACACGAGGCTACAAGGTAGCCTCTATCCAGAGCAACGCAGTGCGCCTTGCATGTCAGTTGATCGTGGGAAAATTAGTTCGTAAGAACAGACCAACACAGGTGACTGGATTCATAGTTGACCTCGCAGGGAAGTGCACCGAGGGACTATAGATGAATTGGGCATAGTATCTTGTAAACCATTTAGAGATGGATTGCAGAGGAGTGCAAGACCAAGGGTATGAGTTCCACTTTAGTTGGTTACTTATACTCATCACTTTCATCGCTTGGGAGCTTCCAGAGGGAGCCACTTTCCCGAAGATCAAACCTTTAGAACCACTAGCCGTGAAGTTTTGTACGTTGTGATACTTCAGTGACATGAACAAGCAGTGGAAGTTCAATGCTGTCTTCCACACCTACTTCAACCAACTGAAGAATGCAATTCAGTCTACACTGCGGATAACCCCAAATGTACTTCATCGGTTTAGAACTTTGATGAAATTTAGCGCAGATCACCACTTCACCTATATTACAGCACACGGTGACGAGCATAAACAACATCTCCAATCCTACTACAAGTTGACAGAGGATGACTTGGAGGAGATTACCAAGGAATGGTCGACAGACCTCCTTGTTGCAGCAAACCTCGCAGACATGTCCGATGAGGAAAGCCCTGAAGCTATGCTGATACACCTGGGCCGAGCAGGACTAAGAAGGATGATGAAGTCGAATATGTCCCTAGCACATCCATGAATACTACATTGATCTCACCTGCACAGGGAGGCAATGATGACGAGCTAGGCGGTACAGAAGTTGAACAAAACAGAGGCTAGGTTACTCCACCTAGAGAGGAGGAGGATCCCTCCATGAAAAGAAACATGACACCATCAAATCCCTCCTCCCAGAAGAAAGCTAAGGCCACTCGGACAATGCTTAAAAATACCCTTACCCTGGATGACTTCGACTTCCTAATTTCCATGTTGAACGATGTTTCACTTGAGCTCGCAGAAAAGAAAGAAGCAAAGAAGGAGGATATCTTCAACTGAATCAAAGGCGAACTCAAAGAAGTGCAGCAGGCACTCCAGTCCAGCCAAGAAGTGTCTACGACACCCTTAACAAGTGGACCATCAGGAATAGGCGATGAGCCCACTCAACTACACCAGATTGCTAATCAAGTCGAAGCTCACCTTCGACGAGCTCAAGAAGACACTACACAAGCCACCCAGGCTTTGATGAAAGAACATAAAGAACTTCTAGAACAATAGAAGGAGGCAGAAAGGTAAAAGCTTGCCCTAAAAGTGAAGTGGGACGAGGAAAAGGCACATTTTCTAGCAAAGAAACTTAAAGTTCAGGAAAGGATTCACAAAGTACTGCACTCTGTGACAGTGATAGAGGTGAATATGGAAGACCATCTCCCACATCAGGTGACCCAACTAGAAGAAGCAATCCAACAAATCCAACAACACATCAGTGATTTGGAGCTCTGCATCGTGCCCGAGACCCCTCGGGAAATAAGAGATCTAATAGAGGCCACTTCTCAAAGCACAGTTGGCCGATTAAAAACCTTTTCTTTGGAATGCAAGCAGCTGAGCGCTAGAAGCACCCAGACTTATGAAACCCTCGCAGAGAATCCAGAATTGTAGACATTGGAGGCACAACTCCAAGAAGAAAAGAAACATACAGACATGCTACAAGCACGGATTAAGACTTTGACTCCAGTTGAAAGAATGAAGAGGTTCGCAGAACAACGCATAGCCCAACAATAGGTACATACATTGCAAAGTAAAGTGATGGAAGTTGCCCAACGACTTTAGCCAATCCAAGAAAGGGCATGCCAACTGTTTACTGAACTTGAAAGCCAGGAATCTGAACTCGAACAGGTTGTCCTCACTACAGAACAACGCCTAGAAGGACCGCTCAACGACACAGTGATCCAGGACTTTACTGAGCAAGAGGCTATCGCACTGTAGCAGGTTGAAGCAACTCAAGGCATTCGAGGTAGAATTGATCAGACCTGAGTGAATCAGGATGAGTCACAGGTGAGTGTTGGGGGAATGTTGGCCCTTGACCAAGTTTTGAATAATACTTGATCATAATTGACCATTTTGGGACTGCGACAACTTGCCAAAGATGGAGCGCAATGCATAGCAAGCAAGACCTATTTTTGGGTACCTTTTAGGGTTTTTCGGTTGATGTAAAGGGAAAGGGATGTCAGTTCCTGGGTTTACCCATGCTTAGGTCCATTTTGTAATCTATAAATAGATACTTAGGCAATGTAGGAGGTATTATATGTGATTGCTTAGTGCAAGTAGCTGGATCTGTGTGATCAAATGCATATTGCAAGTGCTCTGTGCATGATTGTAAGGGGATTGACAAGCTAAGTGAAAGTTATTGTAGTTTTGTGCTGAAGTGCAAGGAAGAAGGATCTAGCGAGCTGCACATATCTTCTATCATGTGCGAAGTAAGGTTCACTGAAGCTCTATGATGTAACCGCTTGATCGAGATAATACAAAGAATAAGACTTTGTGGATGTAGCCCCAGGGTGGGGGTGAACCACGGTAACTGTGTGTATTGTGCTCTGAATGTGTTTATCTCCTTATTGGCTAAGTGCTTGCTATGATTAAATAGATCTAGCTCTGCTCTGTGCTTATGATATATGAATGAATGTTAGATTTGATAGATGATTAGTGCTTGATCTGCTGAATCTAATCTATATTTTTGTGGCTAAGTATCGAATCATCTTTAGTCTAAATATTCACTGCCATGCTCTGTGCTTTCTATGAAGTCCCGTAAGGGATAAATATTGATGAATGATCTATGCTAAGTACCATGTAAAATATATAATCACAGATCGGTGTCCCAGCTAAGGTTGTAGACACCTAAGTTCTGCAACCACCCCTGCCTCTACCTCGGGTGAGACTTCGTCTGCTTCGCAGGTGTTGCCAAAAGGGACGGTAGTTAGGGTTTTGTTGGTGTGCTCTTGAGCGTTGAACCCTGGGTCTGCCCCTGTGCCAACAGTGGCTCTCTGGTGTAACCTGGGTCATCAGGTAGTGGAACATCCTGCTAACAAAATGAAGTCTTGGATCCCATGGAAAGCTTGGAAGTTTATCACTTCCAGTCTCCACTGGCTGCTCCTATGTCATATTTATCACTGTCGAAAGTCCCGCATGATCATCCTCATGAGTATCTGTATCTGTGTTGACCTCTGTGTTGTCTACTATCATTTTTCCTATGATTCTCATCATCACACACAAAGCCTCAACTGTCTTCCGATGATCACGACCCACCTATGTCATGTTGTATGCCGTAAAGGCACTCATGTCTGGTGGTTTCGGCCTAACCACTCTCCATGTCTCATCTCCCATGCAACTATTGATACTGCGAAGTTGATATCTCATAGCTATGGGCTGCTGCAAAAGAGAGGCATCTACATTCTCCCTGAAGTGTGTCTCCTCCCTGCACATCAATACACCCCTATGGATCTCACTGTAAACCTATGCATGTCTCTCTGAGTCATCACTCACCACTTTATGCTCCTACATACTCAGGTAGTCCCCTGTATACCCTTGCAACATCATGGATCTTGGGTGTACTACTAGATCAACCTATACATGAAGGTCAATCCCTCTCGGAACACAAATGGAAGTATCATCAAAACTGCCCCTAGCTCTGGAGCCCCCATGTGTAGGTGAGTGCCTGACTGTCTCAAAGATCCTATCATGTGCCCCCGGACCGTAACTCTCCATACTCATCAGTGATCCTATGCACACCTCATGCTCCTCCATCAATTGGTACTCCTCTTCTAGACCACCAACATCCTCCAGTGATGTGACTGCATGATGTATCTGGGTGTCCACCAAAATAGGTGAAGTGGATATTTGACAAAACTCCTCAAGGATATCCTCTGATATGGACTATCTACTATACAAGGGTCACTATCCTCCTAAAGTGTGCTAAAATCATCATCCTCTGTGCAAGAGTCACTATCACTAATCCCTATGAAAGAGTCACTCTCATCATCGGATTGCTATAGATAAGCATCAATCAATCCATCCTCACATGCCTCATCATCACTGTCATAGTGCACCTCAATAATATGATTCTTACCCTTACCCCTTCACCTATGATCTGGTTCCCAAGGCACCTTGCAACTATAGCAAAGTCGTGTGCTCCTAATGGGTGTGGGCGTGGGGTTTCTTATGGAAGGATGCTCCGATTTCCTCTTTTTCCTTGAGCCAACATGAAATCTTCTTTTTTCTCTAACTAGGATTTTTATAGGATAGGAACCATTTGAATGTTATTATCCCTTTGAAATTATTGATGGTTTCATATTCCCTATCACACTCCTCAATCCTTTTAACAATATCCATCTCCTCTTATGGTAGACCCTTCTATGGCTCTGCATGCATGTGTTAATTCCCACTAGCTGGCAGGAATCTAAGCTCTGATACCACTGTAATGTTCCCAAGCCATTATGTCAGGAACATCACGGCTTTGGGTGTCCTTTAAACTTTACATGGTTGTGGCATTTCATCGAACACTTTGTTGATCTACTTGTTTACATGTGTTATATTGCAGGATGGCCTCTTGATTTTGGCCTTGGGGTTTTAGTTGATGATACATATGTGTGTTGCAGAAATAAACAAGAAGATACAATCATGGAACATACCTCAACCATATGCAATATCAACAACATGATAGACAAGCCAAAACATCTCGAATATGCTTTTATTCATAAATAGAGAACCTGCTACAATGAAAAGGCCAATCTGGAGTGCTCAACAGATGGGTCTAATAATGAAGATAGAAGCTTCTACAAAATGCTCCAATAGAATATACCATAAGCCTCCGAAGGACAAATACTCACTGAAGACCAATGCAAGAGTAGATCTGGGCCATAAGAAATGCTAACCCCCCAAGATGGAAGATGCCATGCCCTGATGAAACCTTGAAGACCCTCAATAATTCAGCCCTACTGTCAAAGACCTCCAAATTCTATGCTGAATATGTCGAACTGTGGATTAGTATGATTAGAATCCCCTCTTGAAATCTCAAATCAAAATACCAAGGGAAACTCCTCCAAATGTTGAATCCTCCAATGGAGCTGCACCCTCCTAAAACTGTCAAACCCTATAATTTCGGCCCTGATGAAGGATATCTTCAAATGCTATGTTGAATATGTTGAACTGTATATCGTGATGAGTAGAATCCCCTCCTGAAATATCAAACCAAAATACCAAGGGAAACTCCTCCAAATGTTGAATCCTCCAATGGAGTTGCACCCTCCCAAAACTACCAAACCCTAGAATTTCGTCCCTGATGAAGCAGACCTCCAAATTCCCTAAAACTTGCTATAAAGATAGATCGGGACACTGCAAGTCACTAGGTGAAGTCACAGGGTCAGATATGATGTATAACCTCCTCAAATGGAATATATCTATATCTCCAAACTGTCCTCCTCTTCAATTCATCCCAATGCTCTAGGAAATAATCTGTACCATAGAACTTTCTCAAGAGGCACTAGAAATCATGGCCAAGGCTATGCAAGTAAAACCCAAGTGCTCAAATCTCCAAGGGATCCCTCAAACTCCTGCAACGAACCTTCCTTCAATAAATGGTGTGCCACCCTTGCTGGAAACCCCCAATGGTGCGCCCTCCTTCTCTTCTTGTGCCTGTGGTTGGTGTAGAACCCTCCTGCACTGAGTAGATATGGAATTAGAATGGTGTGGGAGAGTATTGCATCTCCGATATCAATCTTGGGAAAATCTAGGTGGGATCTTTCACCACCGAATCGTCCTCTAGGGTTTTTTAAGTCAAAACCCTCAAAACCCCCAAGAGATGGGCCCTCTAGCTAGAAGCCATATATCAAAATGATAGACATACATGAATGAATTAGTAGAGGCCCTTGCCTTTCCTTCATACTTTTTTCTCACCTTGTCTCTCCAAAGTGACTTTCATTTTATTAATATTTAAATAATTAATTAAATCACTTTAATTACTTAATTAACCTTTTTACCTCTAAAAAACACCTTATCTCTCCTTGTGGATTCCCTGGTCACTGAAAGTCACTTATTGTCATCCTATCCTATAGTGTTGTTCCTCCCAATTCCAATGGGATATTACACTAAGAGGTTTTTCCAAGTATAGTGTCCAAAATGACCTCTTCAGTGAATTTAATTGACTTATAGCCAAAAATACTCAAAACCCTGGAAATCACCAGAATGCCATGGAACCAAAGCCAATATGTGCGGAATGGCTCATAATGATGAAATAGGATGAGTAATGTAAGCTGGACCCCACAATGCCTATCAATAACCCCTATACTCGCTATAACATCCATCTGGTTACTTTGGTCATCATAAACCTCTGCACTGTGATGATGTCCCAAAGTGGGGACATTACATAGAGGGTCTATATTTCACCTCTACATCATACTTGAGTTTAGGTGGAAGTGGGACTCAGAAATGGCTTGCTGAAATAGCCAAATAATCACCCATGGAATAAATTAAATGTTGAAAGCCAAGAAGAAACTATCAACTAGGTCCCACACTTCGTTTTTGTAAGATCTGAGCCTAGGATTCTTAGCTTGGTAAATACTTATGGTCTGATGAACAATTAGCTGTGTATCTCCAAATACTGATAGCTCTTCTATCCCCATGTCCTTTGCAGCCCTTAAACCTAAAACAAGAGCTTCATACTCCACCACATTGTTGGTAGCTTCAAATTCTAACTTGTAGGACAAGGGTATGGTCTCTTGACACGGTGAAAAAAGGACTACTCTAGCACCAAAACCTTCCTTAAAAGGGGCTCCATCAAATAAAATCTTCCAAACAAGGGTATTTGGAGGAAGGATTTCACAAAAATCAATGGATTGTTTTCTGATTTCAAGAGGAGGTTTAGGAGTATCAGTCAGCTACAATATGTTGGATCCCAAATCAGTGTCAAAAGAAAAAATAGGATGGTTGGTGGAGTTTTCTTCATCACTGATGATGTATGCGATCTGTGCTTCCCTGTAGAGTCTCCTTTGTTCACCCCCTAACATAGGAATGGTGGCGTATGAAAGGGCCATCTACAAGGTTCCCCCCAGTCTCTTTATCCAAGATCTAGATAGGAGCATCTTGAACTTAAGGGGAACATCAACCACTACGATATCCATGACTATGCTCTTCATTGGCAGCTGGAACAAGGACATGACCAGGTCTTTGATAACCCCAAGGCACTTCACCTTTATGGAGTCGAAAGAATATAGGTCGTGATAGGTTTTTGTAACCTCCAACCCGAGCTCTTCCATGGAAATATTAGGCATAATATTGTGAGATGCCCTTGAATCCATCAAGAAGTTATGCAACACCTTATCATGGATGTTCAATGAAGTGTAGAATGGTGGGGAGGAGTCATCTCTATCCTCTATCAAAGGCCCTAACATGACAACTGGATTTTCATCTTGGAGGTTAACCAAGTCTGTGGAGTGAGATGCAGGTGTGGGATGGAAATTTTTTTATAGGCACCTTTTGAAATCCTTGTGCTTGACTAACTCTGAGATAGGCATAGGGATCCTAATATTTTGAATCTCTTTCTCAAATCTATAAGAGGAGGGAGGCTTCAAAATCTCCTTCACCTCTAGGATAGGACTTTTGACCACTGGTGGGGGACTGTGTGATTTCCTCTCTTTGTTGTTGTCTGCCATATCTTTAGCAGGTTTCTTAGCTCTAGCACGTCGCTCAAGAATGCCAAGATTTGCTTCTTTCTTCTTGGATCTGAGGTTATATCTATTCGGATCGCTGCTGGTCTTTTATCCTTTTCTTAGCAGATTCATTTGATCAATTATGAGGGCCTCTTCATATGCAAACTGAGTTAAATTAAGGGACGAAGAGGTATTTCCAAGGCAATGGATCTCAGGATTGATATCTTCTCTCTCTTCATTTTCATCAGTAACCAAGTTATTTTGGAGAGGAGTTTGGATTTTTTGATCATCTCTGTCCCTGTTTCTTTGATATCTTTGGATCATCTTAGGGGCATTAATTGGTCTTTTGAAACTACCCCTATTCTTAGTATTTTGGGAATTCCTATAGCTCTGCTTTCCTTAAAATTCAATATTTTCCATTCTAGCATAAAGTGATTTTAGTAGCTTGGTCACTTCATCCGTTTGAGGGGGGGCAACAAAGGAACTATAATTTAGAGTTTCTGACCTACCTTTTCCTCTGTCTCTATTAGCTTTACTCATAAGTTTGTTAGCTGCCAATATATTGGATTCTACTTCAAGGGTTGCATCTTGCATATAAGCCAAGGAGGTAGCTCTTCTTTCTCTTAATAGGAGGCAAAAATCAAGTTCGAAAGCATTAACATAAGTCATCTTGGAAGAGGTTTTTGTAGGTTTAATTTCAGCGGGAATCTTTTATACATCTTATTAAATCTCTTTGATAAGTCTGAAACAGATTCCCCCTCTTCTCTCTTAAGTGCCCCAAATTCTGTAATATAATAAATGAGATATTTTTTATTCCCCCAATGTCTTAAGAATGAATCATCCAGAGAAGCAATCCCATCAATAGATCTAGGAGGCAAGTCCTTAAACCAGTCCTTGGCATCACCATGAAGGATTTGTACAAAAAATCTCATCCACACATCTTCATTTTCGATGACCTGAATCTCTGCAAATTTATAAAAGGATGCAAGGTGCTCTTCTGCAGTCAAGTCTCCCTCCCCTATGAACTGGGGCATGTACTTAAAGTAGTCCATGGTTGGGAGAGAATTCATAGGCTGAGGTAAAACTAGAGGGGCGTATCCGGCAACCAATATCTCAACCATCATGTTCCTAGGAGGATTAGCACCTACCATTTGAACGTGAACTAGAGGAGAACTGGGAGGAGATGGAGTTCAGAAAGGTGAGTCTGGGGCTGTGCTTCTGGGAGAAAAAAGGAAAAGGTTGAGCGTTTGGAGATAAATATCAGGGGCTAGAGGTAATAGAGATTTCCCCTTCTGTAACTGCAACAACTCTAATAGGAGGAGGAGTAGTAAAGTTTGGAGTAGGAAAGTCTTCTAAGGTCAAATCTCTCTCCTTCCACTTCACAACTTCGAGGAAGAAAGGGGTGTCAAAGCTCTCTCCTTCCAAACCAAGAATAGGAGGTGAGAAATCGATAGTAAAACTCCCAAAACTTAAATTTATTGAAACTCCAGCAGTTTGTATAATAGGAGAATCATAAACAGTTACTAAAGTTCCTCCAACCTTCTATTTGGAACCTGATTCCATTTCTACATATCTGAACTCGTCCTACTTGACTTCTATTACATTAATTCTCTTTAGCGTTGAACTAGAGATAAATCTCTATGGAGCACCTAGATCTATCAAAATAGTAAAATATTGGTCGACAATTGTACCTGATGTCTCAAGCACAGTGGACTGGTGCTCATCCTAGTGGTTGTTCACCATTGCATGTATCATGTGGGTCTTGCCTAAAACTCCAACTGTATTGGGTCCTGATGATCCGACTGCTCTGAACTTCTCAATCGTATAGTCTCACTGGTAATGTGGCTCTCCACATGTCCAACATCCAGTCTTCGATCCAATGCTCCTGGTCCCCGAAGTAGAAGTAGTGTCCTAACAATATGTGATCTTGGTTTGTTCTGCTGAACATGCCTAAAATGTTGTTGTTGCTGCGGATGATGTTGTTGCTACTGCTTTGGTCCTCTGTAAGGTTTCCTCTGCTGAGGTGTCTATCACCGTGGTGTCATGAACATAGGTCCTCTAGGTGTATATCGATGCCTTGAAGTATTTCTGGATGGTTTTTTAGAAAGAATCTTTCCCTGACCCCGACTATCCTGCTCTTCCTCAACTATGAGGGTCTTCCGAACTACATCATGAAATGTCTAAGAAATTATAATCCTCACCTTTGCACGAATGTTGAAGTTAATGCCAAACACAAAGTTGTTGGCCTTTAACTTCTCTATGTTCAGATGTGAAGAATACCTAAGTAGCTCCATGAATCTAGCCTCATACTCTAGCACCGTACTACCACCTTGTCATAAGGCATTGAACTCATTAAGCTAGTGCTCAATGAATTCCTTAGATAGGTACATCTTTTTGAACCATTCCTCTAACATCTCCCACATCACGTCTTTGATGACCATGTTTAGTTGAGGTAGGAGCGTCTTTCGCCATAGAAGAGCACTCCCCTTTAGCTAAAATACTACCATGAGGACTTTCATGTTGGAGGTGTAATCACGAAGTGTGAAGCGCATTGCCATGTTCTCCAAACATGCCTCAGTGGCTAAGCCGTCCAGGGCACCCTAGAACTCAAGAAACTTCAACTTCTTGAGTTCTATGTGTATACTACTACTACCAGCCGGAGCACGTTGTGGACCCTCATCTTGATCTAGGCAGTTGATCAATGCCTCTGACATTCTCTGGAAGGATATCATCATACCTACCACATCTCCCACAACAACCTTCTTCTGCTCAGTGGTTTTTTCTTCTCTCTGAGGGTTAGACCTATCTAGCATGGATACTATTGGAGGTGTCACACCTCTTTCTCCAACACCACATCATCTACTTCCCCTGCATCCTCTAACCATGATTACCTTCATGTACAATTTCAAAATTTAATTAGCGATAAAATTTTAATCAATCATTTAACACAGTGGAAGGCATAGCGATCCAATGTCGTAGGATTGAACCCGATCTAATACCATATGTAATGACCCCTCCATTAACACATAAATGTAAGTGAGCACTATAGTGGTATTTTTTTTTTTTTGAAAAATCAGTTAGGACAAGTGTTATGCGAAAATAACACACATCAATATTTATACATTATATTCTCATCTATATCACTACACAACAAGATTCATATACAACATCCTTGTTATTCTAATATCAACCATATCACATAAAGATAACACAAGATGTATACTCTCCCAACCTACCCTGCAAGGTTAGGACCTTCAAGACACATAATAAACGCTCAAGTCCAGGATTCATCCGATTGATTTTGACCATCTAAGGTCTCAGGACTAGCGATTTTTCTAAGGAACATGAAGGTATCTACTCCCATAACCAAGTATAACCTAGAATAAGGACTAAATTCGATGGTAAGGTACTTAATCATAACACAATTAAATTCTTTCAATAACTCATTATACTAGTACATAATTCGTCAATTCATCATTCCATTTCACATCATAAGAAACTACTCAATTTTTTGGTTTCATTCCATTACAAAACCATTTTTATTACCATATACATGTTGGTTTTATAATCCACATTGTAAGATCAACAATTAACAATCCATTATGGATAATGATATCATTTAATTTAGTACTGAATTTAACATAACAATATACATAATAACCTCATCGGAAACAATCAATTTCTCTTCAACTTAGACTTACAATTCATATTAAATTCATACCTCTAACTGTAGTTGTCAACAAAAATTCTATAGTTCTTAATAGGAGAGTCATGTTTCTAACTATATAACAATCACACTAATTGCATACCAAACATTATCACATCAATCTCTATCATGGATTTTGCAATTAAACTTTTATCTTATATCCAAGGCATATCTTATATCCATTGCATAGTTGTTGTTTAACACTTATTAAGGTAGTCAAAATTTATTGTTAAGAAGCAACTTAATTCTAATGCTTCAAGACAATTTACAACCCATTTACTTATTAAATTTTAATCCCCACTCTAAATTGCATCCTTAAAGTTATAATTTAAATTCCTCTTGAGTTAATTATATAATATTATCTCTATTACTATAATAGTATGGTATTTCTAAGTTAAATTTGTTGCTTCAACTCTTCGACCATTTTTCCTAAGTGAACATCACCTTTTATCATTTAACAAGTTTTACCATTTCCTTATTAACCCAAATGATCATACTTTAATACTCTTAATATAAAGGATCTTATTATAATCATTATCTAGTCGCTCACTAAATAGTTCAATAACCATTAATTCATAAACATTCCAAATCATTTCAGAGTTACAAAATGGTTATGTAGCGACTAAAAATTCTAGTTTTCGAGTTACAAAATAGTTCTGTAGCAAATAAAATTCTAGTGTTCAGAGTTACAAAACAATTCTGTAGCGATTAAAAATTCTAGTTTTCATAGTTACAAAATGGTTCTGTAGCGAATAAAAATTCTAGTTTTCAGAGTTATGAAACAATTCTATAGCGATTACAAATTTTAGTTTTCATAGTTACAAAAAAAATTCTATAGCGATTAAAATTCGAGTTTTAAGAGTCACAAAACGGTTCTGTAATGATTAAAATTTTTAGTTTTCATAGCTACAAAAAAATTCTTTAGCAATTAAAAAATCTAGTTTTCAGAGTCACAAAACAGTTATGTAGCGAATGAAATGTATAGTTTTCAAAGTTACAAAACAATTTTGTAACGATTAAAATTTCTAGTTTTCAGAGTTACAAAACGGTTCAGTAGTGAATACAAATTCTAGTTTTCAAAGTTACAAAATAGTTCTGTAGCGATTAAAAATTCTAGTTTTCATAGTTACAAAACGGTTCTGTGGTGAATAGAAATTCTAATTTTCAAAGTTACGAAACAACTCTGCAGCGATTAAAAACTCTAGTTTTCAGAAGAAAAAAAAATTAAATAAAAAAAGGTATTTCCTATTACTTTTCTTTTATGATACAAAAATGCCACATGCCATCAGTCTTCCACCTGTTATGCCAAATTAGTGGAAACTAGAACAAGTGGCACAATGTGATACCTTTAATCAAAAGAGCTATCCGACATCTTCCATGCCAGATGGAAACCAAAGGAGGTGGAAGATTTATTTTCTTACAGGTCTGCTCTAGGAAACCAAGACAAGCTACCAACTGAAAAAAGAGAAAAAAAATGTAAAACTACATCGTTCCAGAACAGAGAGTTGGGTAGAGATTGTGTGAGGTATCCATAGGAAAGTACCAAAGATTACACATTGGAACCTAGGGGTATGTCTTCGGGAGCTCCGGTGAGAGGGTCGTCCCTGGGTTGGAGCACTAAAGGCCTCACATGGGTCGAGAAGCGCTGAGTTGTTGGTGCATTCGAGAATGCATCATAAAGCATGTTGATCCTTTGACTCATGAGGGTGTCCTGGTGGATCTGGTCCACTATTTGGCTTCTTAGCCCAAAGATGAGCTCTAGCTGCTTCGGATTGAAGAAAGGTGGCGGAGTGGAGCAGAATTCTTGGAGTGCCTTGAGCGGTGGATGCGCCAACACAGGGCATCCCTACATTGCGACCTCAATGTCCTCCTGCGTAGCTCCAAATTCCTCTGCCTTGTCCAGCTCCTCCTTGTCCATATCCTCCTCTGTTCCAATTTGGTTGTCGGTGTCCTGAATTGAAACATTTGAATAAAAGTGGAGTAATTCCCCTAGGAATTCCTCCTCCCCTATACAGGTAGCGCCCTCCATGACATCTTGGGCGCTTGTTCTCACTGTGTTGCGGCTGGGGAATGGAAAATCATCTGGAATTGTGAAGAGGAGGGATTCCAGAGGAACCTAGATGGGTTCCTCTGGAATCACCTCCTCGACATAAGCGATTGGTGGAGTTATTGGCTTCTCCAAGTATTGAGTTCGGGATATGGATAGGGATCTTTCCAATTACTGCACTCATTTTTGTGGGGCTACTAAACTATACCAGGTTGGGCCTCACCTCAGCTTTCCCCTCTCCCTCGACATGGCTAGCCTAGGGGGGATGAGAATTCACTGAGTTATCACAATGAATACCCACTGCTCACTGGTCCTATTCGCAAAGAAAACAAGGTGGATGAGCACAAAGGAGAATTCATGCCAACCTCATCCAAGCGGGAGAGATAAGCCCCTAACCGAAATGACCCCTGTACTCTCCCAACATCTGTCATTAAACCTTGGTGCCGCCATAATCCTTACTCGAGGGAGCTATCCTACCCATCTCCACAGGCAGTACTGGTCACCCTTCATTCAAGATTGAGGTTAAGGGTGACGACCTGTCATATTAATGGCTTAGGTCCTGGGCAGGCTACATGGCCTCTCGTTGCTATGTGGCACCCCATCTGGGACCGAATAATCCTTTCGGGGTAAGTCCAAACAACAATCTGATAACCTGGACAAAGGATAGGTATGCACATTCCAGTGGATCAACTCATCCTTGGAAGCCACACCCTTGTTTTCCATAGAGTTAGATAAATTTTTTGCCTCTCTTTTCACATGGGAGGGTATAAGGGTGAGATTAGGATTTAATAAGTATTTGAAATCTTCCAGCAATCTCGAGAGTCTCCAACTGGGTGAGACCTCCAATGGGTGTGACCCATGAATGATTTTAGTGATAGGATGTATGATTATTTGGGAATCTCCCTCCACTATGAGATGATGTATGTCATGATCTATTGCAATCTTGATCCCTTTGAGAAGGCTCCAGATCTTTGCTGCATTATTTGTGTTGAGTCCTTGATAGCCTGCTGCATAATATAGATTTTTCCCCTCCTCATCTCGGAGGACCAAACCAAAGCCTGCCGGTCCTAGATTCCCTTTTAACGCTCCATCAAAGTTCAATTTAATGAAACAAAGGGGCGGGGGGGACCAAGTGCACGGGCTGTTGTTGGTCCCAGTGATTCCATTATTCTATTTTTCACCAGTGAGATTAAGCTACCAAGCCTATAGGATATGAAATTCTCCAGGTGTGGAATTAAGGTCCTCCTGGGTCAATTTCCCAGTTCTAATCGTTTCCCGAATCAGGTTCATAATTATTTCCCAGTTTGAGAGAGGGGGGGAATACATCGAGCGAAAAATCCTTTTGTTTCTTTCTTTCCATATTTTCCACACTGTGAATCCAGGTAAAAGATGCCAAATGAAAGAAAAGATTGGATTTTGATAGGAAATTGAGTCCCAATTATCCACTATGCTTATGATACTAGCTCAATTTCTATTGGAGCATTGCATTATTTGTGCTCCCATGTCCTAGATGATCTCACTATAGTTACAGAGGTTAAATAGGTGCTACATCATTTCTTCTTGTTGCTGACATAGGGGACAGATTGAGGGGCCCGCAAATCCATGTTTCCCAATATTGTCCCAAGTAAGTATGCATTTTTGGGTGATAAGCATAGGAAGATTGACACTTTCGGCCAGAATTTTGGATTCCAGATCTTGCCCCAGATGTGCTCTCTTGGTTTCTCCTGGTAATTTTCCTATAGATGATAAGCTTCTTTGACTGAGAAACAACCTGTTGTGGAGTGCCCCCATCTGAGTATAGTCGGGCCCTCCCTGGTGTGTATTTTCCTTTGATTTGCACATTCTTTCTAGGCTTGTAGGTCCAACTCCATTTGAATGTAAAGTTCATGAGGTTCAGTCTTCCAGCTACGCCAGGGATGATGCTAATCATTTTCTTTCCATAGATCCTTTACATGCAGGGAGTCCCTAGACTTCATTTGTTGATGTAGGGGGATGAGGTATTCAATGATGGTTAAAGGCGGTTGTTGTTTCTAGGAGTCTTTCCAGAACAAGGAGTGCTCTCCATTACGGATTTCCCAGAAATCATGCTTTTGTATGAGAATTCAGTTGTTTCAAGCCGTGTTCCAGATATTGGATCCCTGAACACGGTCGTTGAATCTAATTAGATGCTCTTCTCTGGTAGTAGGCGTATACTTTATTTTCTAGATTCTAGCCCAGAATTTTGTGGAGTGCTTTAGCAAACACCACCAAAGTTTTTCCTGCATTACTCGATTGAGTTTTCTTGGATCTCTAAGCCTAGTCCCCCTAATTTTTTAGGTCTGCAAATTTTATCCCATCCTACCAACACCCACTTTTTGTTTGGGTGATGCCCGTGCCACATGAAGCTTTGTTGGATATTTCTAATGGCTCTAATGATAGACTATGGTGTTGCTAGAGCAGTGAAGAGGTATGTTGGCAGATCTTGAAGGACATATTTTAAAATAACGAGCCAAGATTCTAGGTTAAGAGATATAAAGCTCCAGTTGTTGAGCCTATTGGAGATGGAGAGCAGTAGACTGTCCCAAGAGATATTACGAGTGGTCACTCCCATGATGGGAATGACTATGACGAAAGGGAGATATTTGGGATACCCATAAGTCTAGAGATCTAATTTTGAATATCCAGTGGGGTGTTGAAGAAATAGAGTTGTGATTTATCAAGGTTTAAGGCCATTCCCGAGGCTTCAACGAAGTCTGTTAGGATTGAATTGAGCTTGGTGGCTTCCTGGGCTGTCGATGTGTTCATCAGAAGAGTGTCATAAAAAAATTGGCTGTGAAAGGGTGTAGGCTAGATATTGTGAAGAGGTAGGCATTTAAGGGATCCTTCCTGAACTGAGGCCTTGATGTAGCACCCCAATCCTTCCGCCAAAATAAAAAACAGAAAGGGGGAGAGGTGGTCCCCTTGTCGAATACCTCTGGAGGAAGAGAAAGGTTGAGAGGGCACCCCGTTGATAAGATAGAGAAGAAAGCTGAGGAAGTGAGCCTCATGATCCAGGCCACCTAGAGACTATCGAAGCCAAAGGCCTCAAGGAGGGAATGCATGTATTACCAGTTGATTCTATCAAAATATTTGGAAAGTTTGAGTTTGATGAGTGCACCTAGATTTCTTGTTGTTTTTAGTGAGTGGATGACTTCATGGGAAAGGATGATACTGTCCATGATTTTCCTACCTTCCACATAGCCAACTTGCTCTTTGGAAATGATGTATGAAATAATTGGTTTGAGACACATGGAAATGACCTTAGTGATAATTTTTTCAATAACATTGCAGAGAGATATTAGTCTGTATTGTTTAGGATGTGTTTCCCTTTATTCCTTTGGGATGAGCGTGAGGAAGGTGGCATTGAAGGCTGAGAGAACTTGCCCTAAATTTCTTGATTCCTACATCGCTTGCCATACTTCTTCTCTGATCATTGGACAAAAATAGTGGAAGAAATCTGTTGTGAACCCATCTGGACCTGGAGATTTACCTGGGGCCATTTCCTTAACTTCTTGATCCACCTCCTCTTGGATGATGGGCCTCTTCAAGGCTTCATTTTGTTCATGAGTGACTAGGGAGGGTATATGCCTCGTGATTTTCTGGATCGTTGGCATTCTGTCATCAATGGGTTCTGTTAGGACTTCTTTGTAGTAGTTGGTCAGTTCCTATGCTATTCTATCATGATCCCTCATGGGATTTCCCTGGTCATCCTCCAATTGGGTGATTATGTTGATGTATCTTCGATGCACCATGGATTGATGAAAGAACTTGGTGTTCTTTTCACCCTCTTTAATCCACTGTACTCTAGATTTATTCCTCTAGATTATTTCCTCCCTCTAGTTTTCAGAATTACAAACGGTTCTGTAGTGAATAAAAATTCTAGTATACAAATTACTCTTATTAATTTAAAATTCCAAAAAATAAAATATCGAAACAAATGAAGATGGAGAATTGAGGAATCTGTCAATGTGTTGCTCTCCTTCCTTATTCCTTCTTTCGAATCACAAGGAATTCATTGGTACCTCCCAACCAATGCTAGGGGTACTCTTCTTTCCCCTTATCCCCCGGATTCTCATTTAAAGAGTGTCTCCTAACTAGATCTTAGTTAGAGTTGGAATATGAGTCTTCTTCTAGTTAGACTAGTGGTAGCTTGACTCTAGATACTATTCTATGTGTACACCTATTCTCTCATATTTTATTTGTTTCTATTTTAAAAATCCATTCTTATTATTTTCATGCACACATGTGAAATTTATCCTGTTAGCGCTCTGTAATTTGCCCAAGACTGTGGAGGCAGTCACAGAGGCAACATCAAAACTGCTTTGAGTCAAGGATCTATCCCTCCAGGACTCAGAGAGGGATCTCTCTGTCAAATTTAGATTTGTTTGAGATAGGATATTAGGCTAGTTATGTAGAATAGGTTATTTTCTTGGAGTTTTCTGTAGATTGGCTGGAAAAGGTTTCACGCTTCCATTGGGCTATGGGGTCTGTTCATAAAGATAGAGATCAAAGAACAATTTATAAGAAGTCTTTTAATAGGGAGAGCTAATGCATCTATTGGATTCTTTGGGAATAAGCGATGGATTAGCAGAAAATGTGAGATTATCAATCACAGTAAAGAAGCATTTAAGAATTTCTTCACTATAACATCAGAAGACAAACATTTAGATTTTTAAAAGTCAGAAAACAGGTTATGAAAAGATAAATCCTTTAAATTTAACTCCTTTTAAAAAGATCAGACAGAAAACACAATGATAACAAAGGAAGATACACATTCAACGACGAGGGAAAAACTTCACCAATAGCTAACATACATGAATTCTGTGAAACATTTCTTTATATTTCTGGAAAATCTCTTGATAGAAGTTACAGTGCTCATAGCCTTCTTGTGTGTGAGATCAACCTCTTTTACATTAAAATCATATGAATAAATAGGATAGATCTCCACATAAGTTTTGGAAGTCATATTCAACCACCTCGGCCAAAAATAGCCACAAATCCCCAAAAATCCTGAACTGTCCACCATGAAAGATGGGTCGAATTTCTGCGAAAAAGAGGTCCACTCAGACATCTGTTTTTCTTTAATTATGACACTTGGGAAAAAAATGAAGGATTTTATTGTAGAAGGGCATGTGATGGACAAAAACCTCCTTCGGTTTTTCCAAATTCTCCTCCAACTCGTCGTAACGTCTCCCGCAAAATTGGGACTGTAATAGAAAAATGAAAAACTGGAAAAAAGGGTCTTGAAGATGGCTTAGATTATCCTTGTTCATGGCACCTATGAAAAAAATGAGAGAGGTTTTTTTTCTTCATCCCGTTACGGAGAAAAAAATCTCTCGATTTCTTAAAATTTGTTTTCTTTAGCCCGGAATCGGTTTCAGAAGAAGACATACTGAACAGGGAAAAATGGACGATTTTTTTAAAAAAATGGGAAAAGTGGTTTTTTTTTTGGGCGGAGGAAGTATTCCGGACCCCCCCTGAGGTGGTAAGTGGTTTTAGGCGGTGTGGTCCGCTGGCTTGTGGAGCTGACAAGTGTCTAGGGGGTGGTTTTATAATACAACCATTCTGGACCCCCCCCCCCCCCCCCCCCCCCC
>JASDQU010102001.1:101053-148548 GCA_032191745.1 Picea mariana
CGGAATTTTCCTTATCCGTTGATTTAATTTAATGGGATATGATGTATACGTGAGGTTTGGGTGGGTATACTTAGGGTAGTGTTAGTTTTTATGTTTTTTAATTTTTGTTTCAATTTCTTTTTAATTTTTCGTTTGTTTTATTTGTTTTTATATCGTTTGCTTTTAATATATGTTTTTTGTATTTTATATTTTTAATTCTTATATTTAATGTTTTATTATGTGTTTGTTTACGTGTTGTTTTTTTATTTTATTTAATTGTTTTATGTTTTATGTTTTATGTTTTATTTAATATTTCATTTTTTATTCTTTTTAATTTATATTTGTTTTATTATATTATGTATTTTAACTTGTTTTGTTTTAATATTTGTTTTTAATGTATATGTTTTATTTAATGTCTAATTAATAAACACTAACCTAATTGATAATGTAACCACTAACTTAATTATTAATTAATTAATAATTAGTCTAACATATTTTAATTAAACTAGCTATACTGATTTTATTACTAACATTATTAATCTATTGTTTATTGTTCGTTTTAGCCTAAGTTTGTTTATGTGTGGATGAGTGGCGGGCGAGAGGTAGTCAATGGGACAAAAGGACAACGGAGTGAGGGTGCAACATGGATGAAAGATGTAGCAGGGTGATGGAGGATCGAGCGAAATGAATGGAGGGGAGAAACGAGATCAACCGAGCCAGACTTCATCATCATGAGAGAAAGCCAAATCAACAGTCAAAGAATCGAGTTACCTATAATTATAGGTCCCCAACATATCCAATCTTTAGATTTTATTCCCCTTTTCCCTAAAGTTTGATTATTATCCAATCTTTTAACTTATGTCATAGTTAATTTAGCCCCTTAATTAAATTTAGACTTAGAATTAGTTGCAGGCTTAGGATTAGACTTTTATTGGGATTTATAATTAATAAATTCATTTTTTAATTAATTATTTTAATCCAACAAGGTCTAATCATTTAAATGTTTTCTAGGCCACCTAGATTTATTGACTCAAATTTTTAATTATGTGACGCTCCCTTCAAGACGCACCTCCATGCTCCAAGGGTTCCACTTTCCTTTGAATGGTTTTGGAAGTTATCTGACCCTTGGAGTCAACACTCCACTTGTTTGACCTTGTGAGAAACTAAGGGCTTCTAAGTAATAAGGGCTCCACCTTATTGTGTGCTCCTTAGAAATATTCATGAGCGACTGTCTCAGTACACCCTTATGACATCATGGACATCTCGAACTAGGTGATCATTAACCTATAGTTCAGATCACGGCTGGAGTGCTAGTAGGCTATGACAGGGATGCTGCCACACCTCTCCCTCAATGTCTGGTTTCTGTGCATGGCCCCTTTACTCCTTATGTGAGTTGGATTAGCAAGCATCGTCAAGTTGTATCCACTGATAAAAATCGTGTCAATTATCCATATACATAAGTCATATTGTAATCAATCATATGTCACAAGTGCATAAAATGAAATACTCAATCAAAATACAATTCTCTCCCTGACTCAATTCAGAGTGTAAGGAAGTCCATTGATGCCATCAACATCCATAACCTATCATGTGTCCTACACACTCAGGAAAACTTGTCAATAACATATGTCAAATATATACATCAACTAATAATAAGTCACAACACATCATCATCATCATGTATAATTCATAATAGAAACAAAATCACAATGTACCATAAAAGGATCACTTGCACGCAAATGTCCTCAAAGAATAAGTCAATAAAAGTGTGCTCAGTTAAGCGAGATGTTACACAGGTTCAACCATGCGACATTGGATCATTACACCTTCCACTGTGTTAAATAAGATGATTAATGATGTATCACTAATAAAATTGAAATTATCCATGTCGATAATCATGGTTAGAGGATGCAGGGTAAGTAGACATCGTGGTGTGGGAAGAAGAGGTGTGCCTCCTCTCATTTTATCCACTCCAGAGGGATATAACCCTCAGGGAGATGAGAGGACTACTGAGCAGGAGTAGGTTGATGTGGGAGATGTGGTAGTTATGATGAGATCCTTCCAGAGGATTTCAGAGGCATTGATCAAACACATGAATCGAGATGAGGGTAGAGTGTCTGTGCCCAATGAGGGTTCATAGTGCGCTCCACCTGGTAGTAGTAGTATACACATAGAACTTGAGAATGTGAAGTTTCCTGAGTTCTAGGGTGCCATGGATGGCTTAGCTATCGAGGCATCGTTGAAGAATATGGCAATGTGATTCACACTTCATGATTACCCCTCCAACATGAAATTTCGCATGACATTATTTCAACTGAAAGGGAGTGCTCTACTTTTGTGGAAGACGCTCCTACCTCAACTAAACATGGTTCTTGAAGATGTGTCATGGGAATTCTTTGAGGAATGATTATAGGAGAGGTACTTTTTCGATGAATTCATTAAGCATCATATTAATTAGTTCAACGCCTTATGACAGGGTAGTCATATGGTACCAGAGTATGAGGCGAGGTTCATGGATTTAATTAGGTATTCTCCATATCTGAACACAGAGAAGTTAAAAGTCAACAAGTTTTTGTTCGGATTTAACTTCAAAATTCGTGCAAAGGTGAGGATCCTAATGCCTCAGACATTGCATGATGCAATTCATAAATCCCTCATTGCTGAGGAATAATTGAACAATGGGGGTTAGGGAAAGACTCCTTCTAGACAGACTGGACAGATGACACCAAGAGCACAACAACATCATACATTAGCCAGACATACTTCTAGGAAACAAGATACAACCAAAGGACCTATGTTATCGACACCGAGATGACATAATCCTCAGTAGAGGACTACTTACAGATCACCACAACAACAACAACAACGTCATCCACTACAACACCAACATTTTAGGCCTGTTAAACAGAACAAACCAGGATCACAGACTGTTAGGCCAACAGTTTCTACTTCGGAGACCAGGAGCACTAGACTGAAGAATGGATGTTGGACATGTGGGGAGCCACATTACCAGTGTGACTTTTTGATTGAGAATGCCAAAGCGGCCAGATCATTAGAACCCACTACAGTTGGATATCTGGGCAAGGCCCACAAGGTACATGTAGCGGTGAACAACCTCCCGGTCGAGCACCGGTCCACTATGCTCAAAACGTCAGGTACAATTGCCATTGAAAATTTTAGTATTTTGATAGATCAAAGAGCTATAAATAGATTTATTTCTAGTGCAACGCTAAAGAGAAGTAAATTAAAGACAATCAAGTAGCATGAATTTATATACGTGGAAATGGAATTGGGATCCAAACACAAAGTTGGAGGAAAGGTTATGGACTATAGCATTAACTTGGGTGATTTTGTAACAAAGGCCAACCTTTATTTCAGGGTCTTAGTATATTACGACATAATGATTGGCAAGGACTGGTTGGAATTGCATGATGTAATACTTAATTTCAAGATGAAACAATTAAGTTTGATGAATGATTTGGGGCAGAGTAGAGTGATTGTAGGAAGAAACCAAAGGGTATCCCTAAGTTTTATTTCTTCCCTACAATTACTGAAGAGTATGCGCAAGGGATCCAAGTTATATGAAATCCTAAAAGTTAATGAAAAGGGAGAGGTGGAAGGATTAGGATACCTTCTAGTAGTATCATATTTTGCAGACATATTTCTGGAAGAACTATTAGGTTTGCCACCAGAAAGAGAACTTGATTTTACCATAGGTTTTAAACCTGGAATTGAACCTATTACAAGAAATCGCTACCGGATGTCGACACCGAAATTGTAGGAGTTGAATATGAAATTGAAGGAGTTGTTGGATTTGGTACTTTTACATCCAAGCGTATCACCATGGGGTGTGCTAATTATTTTCATGAGAAAGAAGGATGGATCATGGATACTTTATATTGACTATCACCAATTGAACAAAGCAATGATCAAGAACCAGTATCCATTGGAAAGAATAGATGATTTATTTGATCATATGAAGGGAGAAATGATGTTTTCAAAGATTGACTTGAGATCGGGATGTCATCAATTACACAATAAGGATAAAGATATCCATAATACCTCATTTAATAAAATATTCAGACACTATGAGTTTACAGTTTTACCATTCGGTTTGACAAACGCCCCGGGAGTATTCATGAGTTTGATGAAAGGGGTGTTCCGTGAATACTTGGAAAAAAAATTTAAGTATTTATTGATGACATACTGATTTATTCTCAAATGAAAGAAGAGCATGAAGAACAATTAAGATTGGTTCTTCAATGTCTAAGAGAAAACAAATTGTATGGGAAGCTATCAAAATGTTCTTTTTACCAATCAAAGATTTATTACATGGGACATATCATAACTGGAGAAGGTATCGCTATGGATCCAATGAAAGTAGAGGCTATTATGGAATGGCCACCAACAACGAATGTATAAGAGGTATGTAGCTTTATGGGTTTAGTAGGATATTACCGACGATTTGTTGAAGTTTTTTCAAAGATAGAAAATCCAATAACAGAATTGCAGAAGAAAAACAAGAAAATCGTATGGGTAGAGAAATGCATGGAAGAATTTCAAAATATTAAAGAGTTGTTAACGATAGCACCAATATTGAAGGTCCCTGACATGGAAAAAGAATTCTTGGTATGCACGGACACATCCAAGGAAGGTTTAGGTAGAGTTTTGATGCAAGACGTCGTGATCGGTATGGACAGGTTGGATTTACATGATGTGATACTCAACTGTAAGACAAAACGATTGAGTTTGACCGATGACAAGGGACAAATAAGAACGAATGTAGGAAGAAACCAGGGAGTGTCATTGGGGTTCATTTTTTCCCTACAGCTACAGAAGAGCATGCGCAAAGGATGCAAGCTATATAAAAACTTAGCACTAAATGAAAAAGGTGAGGCATAAGGATTAGAGAAGCTTCCGGTAGTATGATAGTTTACTGAGGTGTTCCCAGAAGAGTTACCAAGCCTGCCACCCAAAAGAGAGTTGGAGTTTACGATCGACTTGAAACCTGGAATAAAACTGATAGCAAGAACATCTTATCGGATGTCGACACCTGGGTTACATGAGTTGAAAATGCAACTGAAGGATTTGTTGGACCTAGGACTTATACGTCCAAGTGTGTCACCTTGGGTTGCGCCTTTTATTTTCATAAGATAGAAAGATGGGTCATGGAGACTCTATATTGACTACCGTCAATTGAATAAGGCAACGATCAAGAACCAGTATTTGTTACCAAGAATAGATGATTTGTTTGATCAAATGAAAGGAGTGACGGTGTTTTCAAAGATCGACTTGAGATCGGGTTATCACTAGATACAAATTAAAGAGGAATCTATTCCTAATACCACATTCAAGATGAGCTTCGAACACTACGAGTCTACCGTTTTACCGTTTGGACTGACAAACGCCCCGGGGGTATTCATGACCTTGATGAATGGAGTGTTCCACGAATACTTGGAAAAGTTTGTTCAAGTATTCATTGATGACATATTGATATATTCCCGGACGACAGAAGAGCATGACAAACATTTTTTCTTAGTACTACAGTGTTTATGAGAAAACAAATTATACGGGAAATTCTTGAAATTCTCTTTTTACAAATTGAGGATTCATTACTTAGGGCATGTTATAGCTGACGAAGGCATCCTTGTGGATCCAACGAAGGTAGAGGATATTATGGAATGGCCTGCACCGACGAATGTACTAGAAGTATGTAGTTTTATGGGTTTAGCAGGATATTACTGACGGTTCATCGAAGGTTTTTCTAAGATATCAAATCCAATCACAGAATTGCAGAAGAAAAACAAGAAGTTTGTATGGATCGAGAAATGTGCGGAAGAATTTTGAAGGCTCAAGGAGCTGTTGACGACAACGCCGATACTAAAATTCCCCGACATGGACAAGAAATTATTGGTATGCACATACGCATCCTAGGAAGGATTGGGCAGAGTCTTAATGCAAGACGATCGAGTGATTGCTTACATCTCAAGGAAATTAAGAAAGCATGAGGAGAACTACGCCATGCATGATTTGGAGTTATTGGCCATTGTGTATTCCTTGAGAGTGTGGAGACATTATTTGATTGGATGGAAATTCGAATTAAAAATAGATCATTGTGGATTGCAGCACATATTTATGCAGAGTGACCTGAACGCGTGACAAAGGCGTTGGTCAAAATTGCTTAGCGAATGCGATTTTGAGATTACTTACATAAAATGAACAATGAACAGAGTGGCAGATGCGTTGACTCAAAGACCCTGCATATTCTCAGTGATACCTCTTCAGACGAATATTTGATAAAATATTCTAACAATACATTTCGATGATGACTGGTATAAATAGGTTAAGGAAAATATCGGACAAGACACCATGATGGTACCAAAGTTTGAATAATATGCATTGGACAACGACAGATTGATGAGGTATAGTAACCAGATTTACGTATTACCTAATGACGAATTGAGAAGTTTTATCTTAAGCGAATCCCAGAGAGAAGTGTACATGGGTCATCCGGGAGTCATGGAGATGAGGGAAGACCTTAAGCACTTATTCTTCTGGAAAATAATGAAGGAGGATATAGTTGTTTTTAAGTTTCTGTGGTGAGGAGTTTCGCATGTGTTTTCGGATAATCCACAGTTGGTGTCATTTTGGCGTCGACGTTTCGAATATGAATCAGGATTCATCATGAGGACTAAGGAGGATATAGTTAACTACGTGGAAAGATGTCTATAATGTCAGCAAGTGAAGGATGAACATAGACATCCGATAGGATCACTATAGCCACACGTTGTTTCGGAATTGAAATGGGAGGTCATTTCGATGGAATTTATTGTTGGAATGTTGTCGACGGTAAGGAGGCATGACTCAATTTTCGTGGTAGTTAACACTTTGACGAAGAGTGCACAAATATCCATGTGCGTATGGTGTATCGGGCATCAGACATAGCTAGAGTTTTTATCAATGAGATTGTGAGATTACATGGCGTGCCTAAAAGGATCATATCCGATAGAGGATTGGTGTTTACAGGAAGATTTTGGACTAATTTCCAAGAGGCCTTGGGGACACAACTGAACTTTAATACAACATATTACCATGAGACCGATGGGAATACAAAAAGAATGAACCAAATTTTGAAAGATATGTTGTGTATGTTAGTAATGGACCAAAAAAAGCATTGGGAAGAGTTATTTCCACTGGTAGCGTTTGCATACAAAAACAACTATCAAAGTACCATTAACATGGCGTCGTTTGAGTTTCTTTATGGGCGACCGTGTCAGACACCATTGAGCTAGGATAGACTTGAGGAAATGATCCTGGTAGGGCCATAAGCGATCCAAGAAATGGAAGAAAAAATGCAATCGATAAGACAAAGGATTAAAGAGGTGAAAGATCGACAAAATATTTATGCTGATAGGCATCACGTTGACCACAATTATGAAGTTGGTGACTGATTTTTCTTGTGGGTGAAACTGCAAAAGAGTTTGATCAAGTTTGGAAAGGGTGCTAAACTCTCTCCTAGGTTTGTGGGACCTTTCGAGGTTGTGGAAAAGAAAGGACCCATGGCCTATCAACTAGCCTTGCTTGATTCTTTGAGGCATATGCACGATGTTTTCCATGTATATTTTTTGATACATTTTGTTAGTGATCCTACACATGTTATTGACATGAGTTCCTTGCAGGTGTCGGATGAGGGTGCAATCACGGTGGAGCCCATCCACATTCTAGACCATCCCATTCGACAACTACGACATCAAACAATCGATTAGGTCAAGGTCAAATGGGACAATTATAGTCCACACTCGGCTACCTGGGAGGATGCATATGATATGTGTTAGTAGTTTCCTTATCTGTTTGATAGACTAGACATTTAGATCTTGTCAGTTACTTTTATAACTGCATTTATATATAATGTACAACTTTGGGTCAAAGTTTAAAACAAGAGGGGGTGTATGTAACATCCCACTCTTGTGACCACATGTTATTTACTTTTCTTTGAGGACACTTCCATGCAAGTGATCCGGTTATAGTACATGGTTATTTGTTCCGCTAATGGATTCTTATGATGATGTTGATGGATCATGATTTTTATGTTATTTGTTATATGCGTATTGACAGATGTTATTGACGAGTTTTCCCTGAGTGTGCAAGACATTGATAGAGTGTGGATTTCGATGGCATCAATGGACCTCCTTGAACTGTGGATTGAGTCAAGGAGTGGATTGTATTGGTTTGAGTATTTCATTTATTCATATGTGACATATGATTGATTATATTATGATGTTGTATATGGATCGTTGAAATTGTTTTATTAATGAATGGAGGTTGACGAATGCTTTATAATATGACTCACATAAGGAGTAAAGGGGCCATGCACATAGACCAGATATTGAGGGAGAGGTGTGACAGTGTCCCTTTCACAACCTACTAGCACTCCCGCCATGGCTCGAATTGTAGGTTAATGATTACCTAGTTCGAGAGGTCCAAGATGTCGTGAGGGTATATTGAGACAGTCACTCATGAAGATTTATAAGGGGCGCACAATAAGGTAGGGTCCTTATTCCTTAGAATCCCTTAGTATCTCACAAGGTCACCTAAATGGAGTGCTCACTCCAGGGGTTAGACAACTACCAAAACCAGTCAAAAGGCGAGTGACACCCTTGGATGCACGAGAGTGCGTCTTGAAGGGCACGCCACATGATTTAAAAGGAAACTTGAGTCAAAATATCTAGGTGGCCTAGAAAACAATAAATTAACTTGACATTGTCGGATGTAAATTAATTAATTAATTAGTGAATTATTAATTATAAATCCCTATAAGACTCTAAGCCTTTTCAAATAAAATTTAATTAAGCCTAAGTATAAGTTTTGTAAAGAGTCTAAACTGAAATTAATAACTAAAGAAAAGGGGGAATGAGGTAAATAATTTCAAGAATTAAGTAAATTGAAATAATCCTAATGATTTTATTTAAGGCACATAGGTGTAAGAAATTATTAAAATGGAGTTTTTAAAATAAGAAAGAAACATAGAGGAGAGAATGTGTACGCATAGAAAAGAATCTAGAGTCTAATTAACACTTAACTAGAGAATAATTCCATTTTAAGTAAACAAAGTTTTAGAAAGACGTCAATCATTAATTGGAAATAAGAGAAATACAGAGACAAATAGGAGTGATTTAAGGAGCACTTTTAGGAAGGGTGAAGTAAATTGAATTTAATTAAAATAAAATGTGGATTTACTTGTGCAACTTAGGGAAAGAATGACAAGTGTAAGGGGGAAATAATTCTAAATTATTTATTTGAAAAGAGGATTAATTGTGCAAGTGGGGATGTGTCATGGATTAATTCTTATAAACAAATGGCTTAGATGAGAAATGGATCACACTGTTTATGGGTAAAGTTATGCTACAAAATTTCCGATTGGTTTTACTTGTAAGAGTTGGGATACCCAACTTGAGAGAGAGTGGTGGCTCTACCTTGCAAGGCAAGCTGAGAGCTAGAGGATTTTTGGTTGTGTGTGCGCTAAGGGGGAAGAAGAGTACCCCTAGAGTTGGCTGGGAGTTACTGATGAAGTCACACAATTATCAAGGGGGAGAAGGGAATGAAAGGGACTCGAGCTGCCGAAGATCATCTTCAAGTTTCATTTTCACCGAATACATTATTTTTCATTCGAGAAATGTAGTTGCATTAAGTTTACATTTTTTTATATTGTTCTAGAAATTTAGTTGTAGTAAAGGATTTATGATTTATGATTTTCGAGTGTCCCTTATGTTTTATGTCATATAAAAAGTATGGTTGCCATCCCATTTCCAACTTAGATTAATAGAATTTCTTTATTCACTGACCTCCATTTACAAATCCTTGGAAATCTACTTGTTGCTGCAATCTATATTGTATACACCCCCAGAATACAAATTGGGAAATAACTATGGCAGGATCACTACCTATTGATGATACGTTCTGGAATTATTAAAGTTTAAAAATGATACCATTGGAGCGGCGCTAATATTTTAAAACTAGTATTCCAGTTACAGTATTTTACATTGTTTAGTTATGATATTGAATATGAATGAGGATGTAATATAATGACCTTCCATGTATATATAAAATGTCCTATTTTTCTTCTGACAACATTTAGGAAATTCCAATTCTGTTGAATTTGCGCTTACATGAATTATTGAATATTCACACCGAGTGAACGATGGCGATAACTTCCGAGACATATTTTTTGTATTACTTTCCTTAAGGCATGCGTGGATGATTGATTGAATCTGTATTGTTATGTTTGATAGTAAGCAATTTTTAAATCTAAAATTCAAGCTCCTGATGCGATCTGTTAGGTAGTTATTCCATATCGCTTGCATGGTTTTCCTATATTTGAATAGATCGATCTAGATCTAAACCTATTGCTTGCATGGAAGAGGAACAACAAGATTGTTTTCAAAATGTTGTTGCGTTGAGATAGGTTTATTCTATTGAAAAATTCATGGACCAGTTCATTACTTGAGGAAAATCTCTTTGTTTATGAGGAACTTTTGCTACAGTCTGGATATGTGTTTTCTTTTACTGGAATAAACCCAACGATGATCATCACTTAAGCTACGAATTGTGTGGGTTTTCACTCATCTATTTCATTACCTACCTCTGCACCTTAAGCATGATGAATTGCCTTACCTCTACGGCTTAAGCCTGATGAATTTTCTTCCTCTACGACTGCATGGAGTACCCTGCATTTTCCTTGGTTTTACCTTGTGATTTCCACCCAACTTACTCAGCAAATTACATAACTTACTCTGCGTTTTTCCTTTAAAATCGCCCAACGTTTTTTCCTGGATTTTACTCAGCATTTATCGATCTTGCCTTGCGAATCTTCCTGGATGTATTCACTGCGTCTTCCATTTAAAATCGCCCAACGTTTTTTCCTGGATATTACTCATCATTCTAGATCTTACCTTGTGAATCTCCTGGAGTATTCTCTGCATTTTTCTCTTTAAAATCGTTAGCGTCTGCCACCGAATTACTTGGGTTCCTTGCAACCCTAACTGACTTCTCTTACTGTCATGGTGTTCCTTTACTAGTTGCCAGCTATTACCCTGGGCTCTTTGCAATCGTTCAGAGGATGCCAATGATCTCTCCTTGTTAGTTTTCACACCTACTTAGACTGAGCGTCGATCAAGATTTCTTTAAATATTAGCGTATCACTTGTCCACCCTAACTGTAGATTGAAGTAAATTTTCCTCAATTTCCCTTACTTAAGGTTATGACAACTAGCTTTTAATTCCTTAATCAAAATTAATATGGATTAGCCTTCTTAGTCCCATAATGGTTGGGTGATTGGTTGAATTCCCAATGTTTTAATTTTTGATTGATTTTGATTTTTCCCTCAAGTTATTTTAAATGGGAATATTCTAGGAGTAATGATGTGTAGCCCACCTATCTCAATAAGACAAACTCCTTTTAATAATACATTACCCCTAGTTTTGTTGTTTAGTTCCTTACTTATTGACTCTTAACGGTTGGAGAATTTACTCTTGTAAGTGGACTCATATAACCCTTTTTTAAGAAGCAAGGGAAACTTTAGGGGCATATATTTTACACCACATTTATTTTATTACACCATGATGCATTGTTTGTTGACATCCTATTGTAACACACCCACCTACGGCATAATGTATTTTTCGCCTTTTTCTCTCTCCTTCTCGAGGGACAGAATCCCCGAGTTCCTACGAGGTCCTAGTGCAAGCTAGCTCTTCCTGTCGAAACTTTTCCCAAGCCAATCTGCTGGTTCTTTCATTGAAAACCCGTCGTGTACAACTCAAGTACCAAGTGCGGGCTTCACCTCCATGTGATCATCGGTTATGACCTCGAAACCCGAGATCGTGCCTTCGTTGAGATCGACGGCTGTGAATCTCTCTTCTGATCCGATGATCCTGGCCGTATCATGATTTCGGTAACTGGGAGTTCGAAATGCAAGAGAGTCGAGTCTCTCGACTCTTCAAACCCCGAACCTCGAAATCCTACCTTTGGTGATATGGACGGCTGTGAATCTTTCCCCTGATCCGATGGTCCTAGCCATATCGGGACTTCGGTAACCAGGGGTTCGAAAAGCATGAGAGTCGAGTTCTTTGACTCTTCAAACCCTGAAACCCGAAATCCTACCTTTGGTGAGATGGGCGGCTGTGAATCTTTCCCCTGATCCGACGGTCCTAGCCGTATCGGGACTTCGGTAACCAGGGTTCAAAAAGCAAGAGAGTCAAGTTCTTCGACTCTTCAAACCTTGAAACCTGAAATCCTACCTTTGGTGAGATGGATGGTTGTGAATCTTTCCCCTGATCCGACGGTCTTAGCCGTATCGGGACTTCAATAACCGGTAGTTCGAAAAGAAAGAGTGTTGAGTCCTTTGACTCTTCCAACCCCGAAACCCGAAATCCTACCTTCACACTAAGACAATTTGGAGTTTCGAACTACGGGACTTTGCGACCTACGAAGACGAGGGTTATTGCCCTATGGTTTCCTGGGTGTCGAAACGCCGAAAAGCCAAAACCTATTCATACTAAGCCAATTCTGAGTTTCGCACTCCAGGACTTCACGACTTGCGAAGACGAGGATTATCACCCTATGGTTTCCCGAGTGCCGAAACATTGAAAAGCCGAAAACTATTCCCGCTAAGCTGCTTTGGGGTTTCGTACACCGGGACTTCGCGACTTGCGAAGACGAGGGGTCTTCCCCTTTGGTCTCCCGGGTGCCGAAACGTCGAAATTTTGAAAACTATTCCCGCTAAGTTGCTTCGGGGTTTTGCACACTGGGACTTCGCGACTTGCGAAGACGAGGGGTCTTGCCCTTTAGTCTCTCAGGTGCCAAAACGTTGAAATGACGAAAACTATTCCCACTAAGCTGCTTCGGAGTTTCGTACACCGGGACTTTACGACTTGCCAAGATGAGGGGACTTTCCCTTTGGTCTCCCGGGTGCCGAAACACCGAAATGCCGAAAAATATTCCCGCTAAGCTGCTTCGGGGTTTCACACACCGAGACTTCGCGACTTGCAAAGATGAGGGGTCTTTCCCTTTGGTCTCCCGAGTGTCGAAACGACGAAATGCCAAAATCTCTTCACACTAAACTGATGGTCCAGATCACTCCTGGATCAACGACTACGATCATGTCGCGATTTCACGAATTGTGAGTTCATGCAATCCTACCCTTTGACCACTCCAAGTCGCGGGTCAGCAAAATGCTACCCGATTGCCACGTTTCCTGTGCTGATGGGAGGTTCTGAATACTTCGGGATTTTCAGGATGTTGCCAAATCCACCCTCCAGCCTATGCAAAGGTTAAGGACGACAGACAATAGAGCTCCAACAGATCCTTCTGAGGTTTCCTAGGTAAATTATCCCTAAGCTTGGTGACCTGACTAAAGCCTTCCTAAATCGCCGAGCTATAAACTCTGCGGTAGGGGTAAAGTAAACTCGCGGATTTACTATCATGGTATCCCTTTCAAGGGACTCACTCTGACTCTAGGGCGCGAGGGAAATTTGCAGGAGAAATTCCTTCAAGAAATTAAGCCCGGGCATAGTGCGGGCCAAGTAGATGGAGCAATTTTCCAGAGCACAAACTCGTATCCTGAACCTGTTCATTCTCTACCTAGACCGATTATGGTCATATAAGTATAAGCACGCATCCATTGTTTCAAAAAAACAGGCAAACACTTCCATACAGAAAACATTCATGAGCGTATAAACATGAGCATGCATTCAATTCAAAATACAAGACATAACACTCATCAGAAAACACCAGTTGTGTTGCGACTGCTGAGAGGGGTGCTCATTTCCACCCAACCGTAGGCTCAGTGAATCTAGATGAATTTACCACTAGCCACCCCCGAGCTAGACCACGATGCTTGGAGAATCAGTCTCCCCTTTTCCACTATTTGGGACTCTCTGTCTCTCCAAAGTTCTTTCTGTCTTCCCCTTCTGCGATCCCTGTCGCATGTCCTCTCTCTCTTATCCCCCACACTTCCTTTCTTTCCTTGTTCTGCAAGGTTGTGTCTGGCATGAATTCCCCTGTCCATGTTCAGGTCTGAGGGCTTCTACGGATGGGCGGTTCACCTCCATTCGCTCATTAACTCATGAGGAGCCTCCCCACCTACCATCCTAGCGAGTAATTCATTTCAGGGTCAGAGAGCTGCTTTGGTCTTTGAGTCAGTAAAGACCAATACAGTATTGGTTCAGTGGAAGTTAACGCCACCATTCTAGGTTCCTTCCACCACCTTTAATTAGCTATCGTGGTCTCTTTCAGCACATCCCCCTCTCAGCAATCATGCAACACATATTCATAACATTATTTACATTCATCGACCTTTTATACAAAGGTCTGTCAAATCAAACATTCACATCTTTGAGTTTGTCATAGTTCTTGGCCCATATAGTTATTTTTACAAACTAGGGGAAACAGGGTGTTACACCTATTGTAATGAATCCTCCTAGTGTGTACATGGCTTAAGATGATCACCTTGACTTATCATCACTTATATTAAAGTTGGTACATCATGATCTTGTATGGAATAAAGTAAATGTTTTTATTTTAATGACGTTAATAGAGGATATTAATAGTTCAATACTAATGTCTTTATTATATGGACATGGTTAGAATTAGATCTGTTCCAACATTAAGTATATTTCTCGTACGGTTCTCGCTACTCTTTTTGTAATTTCATCTTACCCACTCACTTCCATTATAGCTCGAAGATCTCTAAGTGTGATAGAATATCATGTTGCCTCATGATTAACTGATGATTAGGTGAGAAGGATGATCTAGTTATTTGGGTTTATGTTGGATTTCTTCCTATTGGTAATTGTGTCAGTGGAAGTGATGTATGATTGGTTATAATATTAGATTTATTTTGTGCCATGAAACAAAATTGATGATCACTCTTGCGCCATGAAAACAAATATGATGATTTCTCTTGCCCCATGAAATTAAAGTTGATATATGATTGATTAAATAATAGATTTTCTTGTGACATTAAAATGAGGTTGATGTAATATTGATTGAGTAAATAGATTCTCTTGTGCCATAAATAATGTTTAAGTATGACTGATAAATATAGACTAGAGTATGAGTTGTGATTGATTAAGGGAACTAGACACCTCCTTGTTCCTCATAATAGTCGCCATCCCTAATGTTGGCATATTTATTATGGGCAGACAGAAGGCATAGTATTTGTTTTTCATTGATGGCAAGCTCAGATCGACGATGACGAACAAGAGAAAGTGGCAAGACCAGCAGCGCAATGATGATCGCATGGCAAGATCAGAAGTGTAATCTCAGGAGGAGGAGCAACAGTGATCATTGGATCACCCATTCAGAATTACCGATGACCATCAGATCTGGATTCAGAAAGAAGGAGCATGATCTTTACGTGCAAGATAAAGCATGCCTACAAAATCCCGAAAGTAGGAGGACCGTCCATCTTCAAGAAGTACACGTGGCTAGTGACTAGAATTTCGTTGACCTGCACATTGGAGGAGTCAACGGAACATGGTGTGGGAACTTGCGATACATGAAATCCTGAGAATTGATCTGGACCTTTGGATCGAGGTATGTTGTGGAACGTTGGATGTAGAGGGCACATGGCGAGCGATTGGCATTTCGCTGACTAGAAAGTAAAATAAAGAAGGTGCTCTATCCTATGAAATCGCGAAACGCAAAACCATGACTTAATCTGAGTCGTTGATCAAAGGGATATCATGGACCGTTGATCAGGCATGATGAAGGCCCATGAAGTTGCGAAATTGTGATAAGATCTTGACCGTTGATCCAAGAGGGACATGTGACGAGGGATTAAATTTTCATTGACTGTAAAGTCAAAGGAAGGAAATGATCTAACCTTGCAACTCGCAATATGTGAAATCACGATAAGGTCTGGCTCGTGGTCATAGACAAGGTCGCATCGTCAAAGGATTAAGGGAATGAGATAATTTCTAAGCTCCATTTCGAGGATCGCAACTTGGAGTGTCGAGACCCTTCATCACAGGAATCGCAATATGTGAGATCACGAAAAGATTTGGATCGTCAAATCTTCAAGATTGTAGATTGTTTATCTGAATCCTTTCGGAGTTTCGGATACCAGAAGTTGGAGGTGTCAAGGACACTCACAACAAGAATGCTTAAATGCGAAATCACGAAGCACCTTTTGGCGTAGCCTGTGGTCACTATCGATGGTCACGTGAGAGGGAGGAGCTAGCAGAGCTAAGCTCCATTTCAGGGATCGCAACTTGGAGCATCGAGACCCTTCGACACAGGATTGTCGAAATGTGAAATGTGAAACACATCTTGATTAGGCCCATGGTCACAACCAGTGGGAATATGGGATAAATGCAAGACCCTATGGATTTAATCCAACAGTGTTGTTTATTTGAGCATCTGATCGAAGGGCTATTGATCTTTACAATTAACTGTTCAATTACGATTCAGTTAGCAAAACTGAATCATGGTTCTTGGACGGTTGGCGATTGAGTGGCTGAAGCATTGTTGGCCTAGATATTTGAGGTGTAACTGAAGTTGTGTGTGTGAATAAAAGGTGATATGAAGTGACTATGTAATGTTGGTTGTTCTGAATGAAAAATGAGTTGAACTGTAAGAAAGGAAAAATTACTGTATGTGCAGTGTGAGACCGACAGTATGCGCAGTGTGAGATAAAACTCAGAGATGAGTAACAGATGAGGAATAGATAGAAGCAAGAGAAGAATTGTAGAACAACTTGAAGCAGAGCAGAATTGCAGAACAGATAGAAGCATAGAAGAAATGCAGGACAGAAGAGAAGTGGTAAGAATTGAAACACCTGTGTTGTTGGTTATTCAATCATTTTACTTATAATCGGGGAGGTAGGGTGGTTCTAGGGAGGATTTTGGTCCTCTGATATTTGAGTTGGTGCTTGAATATTGGGAGTTGTAGCTTCCATCTAGTTTTGTCTAGAAAATAGGGTGGCAGGGTGGTGCTTGGGAAAACACAGAGTTTTATGTATGCAAGTTGGTTCTTGTATAAGTGGAAGTAGGTGCTTCCATTCAATCGGTGCTGGAACACTTAGGGAGTTGGTGCTAGAGAAACCAGAGAGTTGGTGCTTTCAATACATTGGAGCTTGTAAAATAGAGGTAGTAGCCTCACTTTGAGTTGGTTCTCAAACATAGATGATGTACAGAACTTAAAATATTGCCTATCATTTAGAAGAAGAAGCAGTTTTCTCCCTTTATGGGTTTCCTCGTAAAAATATGTCTCTGTGTATATCTTATGTGTGATTGATGCTCATTATTTATGTTGTGCATATGATGTATAATATTGATGTCACTTGATGAATAATTAAAAATGGTTTAATAGACTTAAAATTGTTTAAGCACAATAACAACTGATTCACCCCCACTCTTAGTTGTCTTAGTAATTTCAATAATTGGTATCAGAGTGAGTTCCTTTTATTTAAAGGTAGATCTGTAAGATTAAACATGACAAGTCATGAAGGGACTTCAACCAATAAGCCTCCTCTATTTGATGGAACAAATTTTGTCTTTTGGAAGGTTAGAATGAGAACATACCTAATGGCCTTAGGTGTTGATGTTTGGAATGTAGTAGAGACTGGATATACAAAGCCTGTTGTGCGGGCTTCCAAGGATGACAAGTTAGATTTTAGCTTTAATTCTAAGGGAATGAATGCTATCTTGAATGGACTTGCAAAAGCCGATTTTGTAAAGGTGATGCATCTTCAAACTACCAAAGAAATGTGGGATAAACTTATTAGCAGCTATGAAGGAAATGAGAAAGTAAAAGATGCCAAACTTCAAACATTTAGGTTGAAGTTTGAACAACTAAAGATGAATGAAGATGAAACAGTTAGCAAGTATTTTTTAAGACTTGAAGAACTTGTGAATGCCATGAAGGGTCTTGGTGAGAAGATTGAAGAATCATTTTTAGTTTAGAAGATTTTAAGATCTTTGCTTGATAAATGTAATCCAAAAGTCTCTGCAATAGAAGAACGAAATGATCTTAAAACTATGTCTATTTATCAAATCCTAGGAGCTTTAACTGCATATGAAATGAGAATCAACAAAGATAAATCCATTACTAGATAAACATGTTTTAAAGCAGACAATAATATTGATTCAGATTTAGATGATATTGAGACAAAATTTGTGAGAAGGTTAAAGAAAGGATCAAGAAAATATCAAGGCAAGCTTCCCTTCAAATGTTTTAACTGTCGTAAGATAGGTCATTTTGCATCTAAGTGTCCCCATCAAAAAAAGGACCAAAACTCTGATGATGAAAAGAAGTACAAATTCAAGAAATATCGTAAAAAGAAAAGTTTGTGTGCAAATAATGACAATTCCTCAGAAGACATAGATAGTGATTCGTCATGTGAAGACAAAGTGAATGATTTTATGCTTATGGCTATGGGAGATCTTTATGATGATCACAAAGGAGGTGAAATGGATGATGAAGAAGTTGTGGTAGATATGGAAGGTGAATTAATTAGTGCTTTGGAAGAAATTGACAGACTCAGATGTAAGAAGAGAAAACAAAAACAGTTGTTGATGCATTTTAAAATGAATGGTAAACAACTTGATAAAGACTTTTCCCTATTAAAGGTAAGGCTAGAAGAGGCAAATAAAATAAAGGACATACTGAAACAACAATTATCAGAGAAGAAAGCAAGGTGTGAAGCCTTAGAAGAAGAGATAGTAAAAACCAAAAAAGAGATGGAGAAGTTTAAGGCATTGTATCACCAAACTCTGTCAAGTATTAAATCTTAAGAAGGATTAACCTCCATTCTAAATCAACAAAGAAACCCAAAGTTGAAACATGTCTTGGGATATGAAGAAGCATCAAGTAGTGATCATCCAAGTAATACAGAATCTATCAAGTTTGTCAAATCCTCAAACATTAACAACAATCACTCTGCAGAAACAAAGAAAGAGAATCAGCCACCAAGAAGGAATGAAAGAAAAAGTACCAGAACCAAATCCATAGATCAAATAAATAACACAAACAAATTTTCTAATCAAAGAAATCATCAGCATGGAAGAAATTGACTACAACCTTTTTTCAGGTACAAAGGTTTTTTCTATGGTTATTGTTTTTTCTGCTCTAATTTTGGTCACAAAGCTATAAACTGTTCTTTAAGATTTAGATATGAACAATCAAGATATTCAATGAATAACCATCTTCCACAACAAAGATCGAGACAACCAAGCAACAAACAATCTCAGACTATAAAGCATGTGATGACTGGGAAAAGGACACATGTTAAGCATAACAATAGTTATGAGCATAACAATCACTATGATATTCTATTCAGTGAACCATAATGTTACATATGTCGTAATTATGGACATAAAGCTGCAAATTGTTGATTAACAAATTACAAGCCAGATTTTATCCCCACTGCTGAAAATGTCAAAGTTTGGAAAAAGAAAGTAGATGACAAGTGTGGACTAGTGTTATCAGCCCAAAAACAAAAGAGTTCTTGGTATATTGACAGTGGATGTTCCAAACATATGACTGGAGAAAAAAGTAAGTTTCTAACTTTAAGTGAAAACAAATCAGGGAATGTAACTTTTGGAAACGATGCACTAGGAAAAATAAAAGGTAAAGGAATGGTAAGCCTGAGTAATGGCAAAGGAAAAGATCAAGATGTGTTGTTTGTAGATGGTCTTAAACATAATCTAATAAGTGTCAGTCACGTTTGTGACAAAGGATGTGAAGTTGTTTTTACTTCTAAAGACTGTAAAATAAAGTCTTTGAGTTCAGGACAATTGGTTGCAAAACGGATAAGAATAGAAAACAATGTCTATGTGTTAAAAGAAAAAAAAAATGTCACTTAAGAAAATATGATGAAAGTTGGTTGTGGCATAGGAGACTTGGACACCTAAATTCTGATCATATAATCAAGCTCAGAAACAATGGGGTATTAAAAGATCTTCCAAAGATATCAAATCACTTAGTTCAAATCTAAAAACTTTCCTTCAATAGAAAAACCTCTCCAATTAGTACATATGGATTTATGTGGACCATCAAGGAAAGAAGGTAGAGGAAAAAAATATATTTTATGTTGATTATTGATGATTACTCTAGACTAACATGGGTTGCCTTTTTGAAGGAAAAAGCTAAAGCATTTGAAAAATTCAAAGTTTTTAAGGCTCTAACTGAGAATCAAACAAGAAAAAGATTGAAGACAGTAAGGTCTGATAGAGGAGGAGAGTTTAGCTCATGTAACTTCAAAGAGTTCTGTGATAAACATGGAATCAAAAGAGAGTACACAATTCCAAGGACTCCACAACAAAATGGAGTTGTTAAGAGGCAGAATAGATCAATACAACAAATGGAAAGATCAGTTATGAATCAAAGTAACATACCTCAGACATATTGGGTGGAAGCAATTCATACAGTTGTTCATATCCTTAAAAAAACACATCTCATACCATATAGTGAAAAGACTCTTTATGAACTATGGTTTGGAAGACTTGCTTCAATCAAGCATTTTAAAGTCTTTGGAAGTAAATGTTACATTAAGAATAATGATGAAAATATTGGCAAATATGATGACAGCGCTGATGAAGGTATCTTCTTGGGTTATGCTACAAACAATAAAGGGTATAGATGCTACAAACAATAAAGGGTATAGATGCTACAATAAGAGACTGCATAAACTGGTTGATTGTATCGACATAAAAGTTGATGAAGAAATCCATGTCAGAAATAAAAGCAGTGTTGAACCAAGCACATAAGATACAGTTGAAGATGAAGATGAACGGGACCAAGGATCAGAAAGGGAAGAATCTGAATCAGATGAAGATACGAATACTTAGGCTGACACAAATCAGCAGAAAGAAACAAAACCACCTCTCAGAATTGTTAGAAAGAATCATCCTGAAAATCAGATAATTGGCGATATAAATAAAAGAGTTCATACAAGAAGGAAATTAGTTAAAGACTCAGAACAATCTCATATTGATTTTCTATCTATGATTGAACCTAAAACTTTTGATGAAGCCAGCAACCATGATGATTGGATTAGAGCTATGAATGAAGAACTTGATCAGATTGAGAAGAACAATACTTGGGAGCTTGTTCCTAGACCCTAAGATAAGAATGTAATAGGTTCCAAATGGGTGTTCAAGAATAAAATGAATGAAAAAGGAAAAGTTGTTAGAAATAAAGCCAGATTGGTCTGTAAAGGGTATGCACAAGTTGAAGGTTAAGATTTTGATGAAACCTTTGCACCAGTGGCAAGATTGGAAGCCATCAAAATGTTCCTTGCATATTCATGCCATAAGAACTTTAAAGTGCATCAGATGGATGTTAAGTCAACTTTTCTTAATGGAGATATAGAGGAAGAAGTATATATGGAGCAATCTAAAGGATTCTCATTGACAGATAATCTTAATTATGTTTGCAAGCTGAAGAAGGCCTTATATGGACTAAAGCAAGCACCACAAGCTTGGTATTATAGACTAGACAAATTTTTACAAGACAAAGGGTTCAAGAAAGGTACTGTTGACAACAATCTCTACATTAAGTCTGAAGGTGATCATTTACTAGTTGTTTTGGTTTATGTAGATGATATTATTTTTGGTTGTACTAATGAATCATTTGTCCAGTGGTTTACTAACTCTATGAAAACAGAGTTTGAGATGTCCATGATAGGATAATTGTCATATTTTCTTGGTTTACAAGTAAATCATAGTTTTGCAGGAATATTTATCTCTCGAGAACAATATTTGAAAGAGATGTTGAAGAAATTTCAGATGGAGGATTCCTCTCCTGGTAGTACACCTATGGTGGTTGGTTGCAAGCTCAGTAAAGATGATATGTCACCCGATGTTGATCAAAGAACATATCAATCAATGATAGGCAGTCTTCTGTACATCACAGCTTCACGTCCTGATACAATGCAAGTTGTTGGAATGGTAGGTCGCTATCAGTCCACTCCTAAACAAAGTCATATAGTAGAGATAACAAGGATATTCAAGTACTTGAAGGGCACAATGAATTACGGTCTGTGGTATCCCAGAAATCAGAACTTTTAGTTAACAGCTTATTCAGATGTCGATTGGGAAAACTGTGTTGATGAGAAAAAAAGCACCAGTGGAGGAGGATTCTTCCTGGGTGACTCATTAGTAGCATGGATTAGTAAAAAGCAAGGATCCATTTCATTATCAACTACAGAGGCATAATACATTGCTGTTGCTACTTGCTTCACACAAATTTTATGGCTGATACAAACTCTTGCAAATTTGAAGGTAACTTACACTGATCCCAATCCACTTCACTGTGATAACACTAGTGACATCAGTCTCTCTAAGAATCATGTACTTCATTCAAAATATAAACACATACCAATAAAATACCATTTTCTTAGAGAACAAGTTACAAACCGAATTTTTCAAGTGAATTATATTCCTTCCACAAAACAAATAGCTGATATCTTTACTAAACTATTAGCAGCGACCCCTTTTGGATATCTTCGTCAAAATTTGGGGGTTAAAACTTCTTTCATCTAATCTGTTCACCTGATCAGGGGGAGTACTTATTGAATAACTGTTGTATTTCTAAGTTTCTCATAGTTGACAGGGGGAGTATGTACTGCAATAGCTCAGGGGGAGCGTGTTACTTCTTTGACATTGATGTCAAAGGGGGAGAAAGTGTAATGGTAAGGATGCTATGAGTAGTGTCTTCAAGGTTGCCATCAATGCCAAAGGGGGAGATTGTTGGCATATTTATTAAGGGTAGACATAAGGAAAAGTATGTGTTTGTCATTAATGGCAAGCTCATCCTGACGATAACGAACAAGAGAAAGTGGCAAGACCAGCAACGCAACGATGATCGCATGGCAAGATCAGAAGCGTAAGCTCAAGAGGAGGAGCAACAGTGATCGTTGGATCACCCATTCAGAATTCCCAATAAGCGTCAGATCTAGATTCAGAAAGAAGGAACATGATCTTTACGTGCAAGATGAAGCGGGCCTACACAATCCTAAAAGCAAGAAGACCATCCATATTCAAGAAGGACACGTGGAAAGTGACTAGAATTTCGTTGACCTGCACATTGGAGGAGTCAACGGAACATGGTGTGGGAACTTGCGATATACGAAATCCTGAGAATTGATCTGGACCTTTGGATCGAGGTATATTGTGGAACGTTGGATGTAGAGGGCACATGGTGAGCGATTGGCATTTCGCTGACTAGAAATTCAAAGAAAGGAGGTGCTCTATCCTATGAAATCGCAAAATGCGAAACCACAACTTAATCTGAGTCATTGATCAAAGGGATATTGTGGACCGTTGATCAGGCATGAAGAAGGTCCGTGAAGTTGTGAAATCACGATAAGATCTTGACCATTGATCCAAGAGGGACATGTGGCGAGGGATTAACTTTTCGTTGACTGGAAAGTCAAAGGAAGGAAATTCTCTAACCTTGCAACTCACGATATGCGAAATAGAAATAAGGTCTGGCCCATGGTCATATACAAGGTCACATCGTCGAAGGCTTAAGGGAAGGAGCTAATTTCTAAGCTCCATTTCGGGAATCGTAACTTGGAGTGTTGAGACCCTTCATCACAGGAATCCCGAAACGCGAGATCGCGATGAGATCTGGACCATCGGATCATTAGAGATCTCGACCGTTGATCAGGCTCGATGAAGTTCATAAGTTCACGAAATTTGAAACACCTTTTAGTGTAGGTTGTGGTCACCCCCGATGGTCATGTGAGAGGGAGGAGCTAGCGGAGCTAAGCTCCATTTCGGGGATCACAACTTGGAGCTTCGAGACCCTTCAACACAGGATTGTCGAAATGCGAAATGCGAAATGCATCTTGATTAGGCCCATGGTCACAGCTAGTGGGCATATGGGATAAATGCAAGACCCTATCGATTCAATCCAACGGTGTTGGTTATTTGAGCATCTGATCGAAGGGCTATTGTTGATATTTACGATTAACTGTTCAGTTACGATTCAGTTAGTAGAACCGAATCATGGTTCTTGGACAATTGGCGATTGAGTGGTTAAAGCATTGTTGGCCTAGGCATTTGAGGTGTAACTGAAGTTGTGTGAAGTACATAAAATAAATACGGAGTGACTGTGAAGGGTTGTTGTTCTAAATGAAAAATGAGTTGAACTCTAAGAAAGGGAAAATTACAGTATGCGCAGTGTGAGACCGATAGTATGCACAGTGTGAGATAAAACTAAGATATGAGTAACAAATGAGGAATAGATAGAAGCAAGAGAAGAATTGCAGAACATGTTGAAGCAAAGAAGAATTGCAGAACAGGTAGAAGCATAGAAGAATTGCAGGACAAAAGAGAAGTGGTAAGAATTGAAACACCTGCGTTGTTGGTTATTCAATCATTTTACTCATAATTAGGGAGGTAGGGTGGAGCTATGGAGGATTGTTTTCCTCTGATATTCAATTTGGTTCTTGAATATTGGAAGTTGTATCTTCCATTTAGTTGTAGCTAGAAAAACAGGGTGGCAGGGTGGTGCTTGGGAAAACACAGAGTTTTCTGTATGCAAGTTGGTGCTTGTATAAGTGGAAGTAGGTGCTTCTATTCAGTCGCTGCTGGAACACTCAGGGAGTTGGTGCTTCCTTCTAGTTGATGCTAGAGAAACTAGATATTTGGTGCTCTCAACAAGTTGGAGCTTGTAAAACAGAGGTAGTAGCCTCACTTTGAGCAAGGATATTATGAGTAGTGTCTTCAAGGTTGCCATCAATGCCAAAGGAGGAGATTGTTGGAATATTTATTATGGGTAGAAAGAAGGAAGAGTATTTGTTTGTCATTGATGGCAAGTGCAGTGCAACGATGGTGAACAAGAGAAAGTGGCAAGACCAGCAGCGCAACGATGATCGCATGGCAAGAGCAGAAGCATAAGCTCAGGAGGAGGAGCAACAGTGATCGTTGGATCACCCATTCAGAATTCTTGATGACCGTCAGATCTAGATTCATAAATAAGGAGCATGATATTTACATCCAAGATGAAGTGGGCCTACAAAATCCCAAAAGTAGGAGGACCATCCATATTCAAGAAGGAAACGTGGCAAGTGACTAGAATTTCACTGACTTGCACATTGCAGGAGTCAACGGAGCATGGTGTGGGAACTTGCGATATGCAAAATCCTAAGAATTGATATGGACCTTTGGATCGAGGTATGTTGTGGAATGTTGGATGCAGAGGTCACATGGCGAGCGATTGGCATTTCGCTAACTGGAAATTCAAAGAAAGGAGTTGCTCTATCCTATGAAATCGTGAAATGCGAAACCACGACTTAATCTGAGTTGTTGATCAAAGGAAGATCGTGGACCATTGATCAGGCATGACGAAGGCCCGTGAAGTTGTGAAATCACGATAATATCTTGACCATTGATCCAAGAGGGACATGTGGCGAGGGATTAACTTTTCGTTGACTGGAAAGTCAAAGGAAGGAAATTATCTAACCTTGCAACTCACGATATGTGAAATCGCGATAAGGTCTGGCTCGTGTTCATAGACAAGGTCACATCATTGATGGCTTAAGGGAAGGATCTAATTGCTAAGCTCCATTTTAGGGATCACAACTTGGAGTGTCGAGACCCTTCATCATAGGAATCGTGATATGCGAGATCACGAAAAGATATAGACCGTCAAATCGTTAAGATTGTCGACCGTTGATCTGACTCCATTTCAGAGTTTCGGATACCAAGAGTTGGAGGTGTCAAGGACACTCACAACAAGAATGTTGAAATGCGAAATCGCGAAGCACCTTTTGGCGCAACATGTGGTCACTGTCGATGGTCACGTGAGAGGGAGGAGCTAGCGGAGCTAAGCTCCATTTCGGGGATCGCAACTTGGAGCGTCGAGACCCTTCGACATAGGATTGCCAAAATGAAAAATGCAAAACGCATCTTGATTAGGCCCATGGTCACAGCCAGTGGGCATATGGGATAAATGCAAGACCCTACAGATTCAATCCAATGGTGCTGGTTATTTGAGCATCTGATCGAAGGGCTACTATTGATCTTTGCGATTAACTATTCAGTTACGATTCAGTTAGCAGAACCGAATCATGGTTCTTGGACGGTTGGCAATTGAGTGGCTGAAGTGTTGTTGGCCTAGGTATTCAAGGTGTAACTGAAGTTGTGTGTGTGAATAAAAGGTGATATGAAGTGACTGTGTAATGTTGGTTGTTCTAAATGAAAAATGAATTGAATTGTAAGAAAGAGAAAATTACAGTATGCGCAGTGTGAGACCGACAGTATGCGCAGTGTGAGATAAAACTCAGAGATGAGTAACAAATGAGGAATAGACAAAAGCAAGAGAAGAATTGCAGAACAGCTTGAAGCAGAGCAGAATTGCAGAACAGATAGAAGCATAGAAGAATTGCAGGACAGAAGAGAAGTGGTAAGAATTGAAACACCTGTGTTGTTGGTTATTCAATCATTTTACTTATAATCAGGGAGCTAGGGTGGTGCTAGGGAGGACTATGGTCCTCTGATATTTGAGTTGGTGCTTGAATATTGGGATTTGTAGCTTCCATCTAGTTGTGGCTAGAAAATAGGGTGGCAGGGTGGTGCTTGGGAAAACACAGAGTTTTTTGTATGCAAGTTGGTGCTTGTATAGGTGGAAGTAGGTGCTTCCATTCAGTCGGTGTTGGAAAACTCAGGGAGTTGGTGCTTCCATTCAGTCGGTGTTGGAAAACTCAGGGAGTTGGTGCTTCTTTCTAGTCGGTGCTAAAGAAACCAGAGAGTTGGTGCTCTCAACAAGTTGAAGCTTGTAAAACAGAGGTAGTAGCCTCACTTTGAGTTAGTGCTCAAAGATAGATGATGTACAGAACTTAAAAGACTACCTATCATTTTGAAGAAGAAGAGGTTTTCTCCCTTTATGGGTTTCCTCGTGAAAATCTGTCTCTGTGTATATCTTATGTGTGATTGATTCTCATTATTTATGTTGTTCATATGATGTATAATATTGATGTCACTCGATGAAAGATTAAAAATGGTTTAATAGACTTAAAATTGTTTAAGCACAGTAACAACTAATTCACCCCCCCTCTCAGTTGTCTTAGTAATTTCAACACCTAAGACCTTAAGTGGTCAAAATCAATCGGACGAATCCTAGGCTTGATCATTTCTTATGTGTCCTGGAGGTCCTAACCATGCAGGATCGGTTGGGTGGGTAGTTATTTAATATTCAACGATATGGTTGATTATTATCTATAATTGTTTCAATTGATTGTGATGTGTGGAACTGTGTTTCTATTTATGTTTATGTGTTGATCAAGTGTCTCTAGCATTTATGTTAATTCATTGGCTTGTGTCGTTATTGATTACGATAATGTTCGCTTGCAATGCCTTTAATTATGATGTTATGTTGATTATGTGTTGCTATGAATTATGGGTTGACGTTAATTTCCTAATGCTAAAAAGAAAAAGGAAAAATTTACCTATTGTACTTCATTATTCGTAGTCATAACGGAGGGGTCGTTACAAGAACAAACACCTTTATTCTGAATCAAAGAATTCAATGATCATATATTTCATAGTCTCGCATAAAAACACTAACAACAAATATATATGTTCATCGATAAAGGTTAAAGTGCTCTAGCAAGGAATATGCTTTATTTGTTCACCTACAGTCACTTGTGTTGCTTAATAAATTATATCTATTTCTTTCTGTACTCCACTTTGATAAATAAGAATATTTTTTTACAAAAATCCACCACTATAATAATAAATAAGTTTAAATAAATTCTATGAAAGTGCTAATTCCTAAATTAGCATGAAATCTAGCACTATAATAATCATGCAAGATCCAACCAATATTCACCAACCAAAAAACATATGAACCTCCAATATCACCAAGTTTTGGCTCAACTCGCTAATCCTTACACAATTTCTAATTTAATTCCTTCCTATACAGAATTGTGAAGCTAGATTGAACCAATACTTAAAGCTTAGCTTACTGAAATTAGGAGAGCAACCAAACTAGCGACACACATTTAAACAATGCCCTTGTAACACATTTGTCTTATATTCCTTTCCATCATTTTGCCCCACAACTTGGAAAGAATTGAAACTGTAACACTTCTGATATTTATCCTTCAAGTGTCACTTAAACAACTTCCTCCTAATAATCTAAGTTGATTTCCTTGAGACATTTCTTGTTTATAAAAACTATTTGTGATATTATAAAAAATTGTTTTAAAATATTTAAGCATATGTGAAACTATAAAAAATTGCTTGGAAATATTTAATTTTATGATGGAAAATTTAATAGGACTAAATATTATATGCCCATCATGAATATCCAAGTTTTTTAAGAGATTCAAACAAGAAGAGTTCAAATTATCCATCAAACACATTAATAAATTCAAGCAAGAAGAGTTAAAATTATCCATCAAAAACATTGCCAATGATTGGTAGTGTACCTTTATTTCCTCTCCCTTGGATACTACACTATCAACCATTGAGTAGATAGGATGATGTAAAATCCCACTCTACCGAGCACACTTATATTGATCTATTCTTTGAGGACATTTGCATGCAAGTGATCCGGTTATGGTACATTATGATTTTGTTTCAATTATGAGTTATAAGTGATGATGATGGTGTATCGTGATTCATTGTTACTTCAGATATATATGTATTGACATATATTATTGATGAGTTCTCTTGAGTGTGCAGGACACGTGACAAGTTATGGATGTTGATGGCATCAATGGACTTCCTTGGATTCTGGATCAAGTTAGGGAGTAGATTGTATTTTGATTGAGTATTTAATTTTACGCACATGTGATATATGATTCATTATAGTATGATTTATGTATATGGATTATTGACACTGTTTTATTTAGTGGATGTAGGCTTAATGATGCTTGCTAATATGACTCGCATAAGGAGTAAAGAGGTCATGTACAAAACCATAAATTTGAGAGAGAGGTTGTCATCGTCCCTATCATAGCCTACTAGCACTCTCGTCGTGACCTGAACTGTAGGCTAACGATTACCTAGTTCAAGAAGTACACAATGTCGTGAGGGAAGACTGATACAGTTGCTCACGAAGAAACCTAAGGGATGTGCAATAAGGCAAAATCCTTATTCCTTAGAAGCCTATAGTCTCTCACAAGGTCGACCGAGTGGATTGTTGACTCCAAGGGTCAAACAAAATTCCAAAAACAATCAAAGGCGAGTGGCACCCTTCGAGAAAGGAGGTGCATCTTGAAGGGCATGTTGCATAATTAAAACATGAGTCAATAAATATAGGTGGCCTAAACAACATTGAAATGTTTAGAACATGTTAAAATAAAATAATTAATTAAATAGTAGATTATAAATTAGAAGCCTAACAAGAATCTAAGCCTAATTCTAAGTTAAATTTAAATAAGGGACTAAATGAATTATGACATAAGTTAAAAGATTTAATATATAATCAAGCTCTAGAAAAATGGAGAATAAAATTTAAAGGTTGGATAAAATGCAGATGTGTGCATGAAATTAATAAAAGAGATTTTAAAAATATAAAGAAATAATAACTTGAGATAATAGTTGTACACATAGAATAGTATCTTGAGTCAAACTACCACTAAGTCTAACTAAAAGAAGACTCTTGATCCAATTCTAAATAGTATTAGGACACACTCATTAAATGAGAATTTGGGGAACAAAGGGAAAACTAAGAGCGAAAATAGGAACACATTGGGGAATGTGAGGGAAATTGGATTTTTAATTAAAATAAAAAGGGTAATTACTTGTGCAACTTGGGGAGAGTGAGACAAGTGTGTGGGTGAATAATCACTAATAAAATAATTTAAAAAATTGAATTATTTGTGCATGTGGACAAGTTTCATTGAGTTTTTACCTATAAAAGAAATGGAGTAGAAGGGATATGGACCTCACTTTTCTTAGTACTATTACGCTGCCAAAATTTGTTTGAACTGTGTTTCACTTGTGAGAGTTGGGATTTTAAGCTCGAGAAAGAGTGGGAGATCTTCCTTGCGAGGCAAGCTCGAGAGCTATTGTATTCTGGTTTTTGTACTTGGTGCCTTTATAGCTCGGGGGGCTATGGGGAAGAAGAGTACCCCTAGATTTGGCTGGGAGGTATCGATGTAGTCCTTCAATTAGTAAGACGAAGGAAAGATATCGCACAAGCTCCATTGAAGATTATCTTCACAAGGATTTAGTTGTCGATCACGATATTTGCATATTATATTAGTGTTATATATACACGGTATTTGCATATTATATTAGTGTTATACATAACTTTAAGTTAGATGCATTGTAATACCCTTGAGGAATAATTTACTGACGATGTTGTAATGTAATTTTACTTTATTTCTTATTTATGGTATGGTAAAGTTTAGTAATTTAATGATAAATCTAGAAAATTGTATGAGTTATTCTTGTGAAATCTTTTGATTAGTATATAAATTTATTATATCTGGTGAATGGATTCTCTGTCACTAGTTACAATTGAATAAGAAATCTTTAATTGAGTGAATGTTAGGAAATTTGTCATTGAAAACTCAATCAATTGTTTACCAAGTGAAATATTTTTTTTTTAATAATAATATTGTTTTTATTTTTTAGTTCTTAGTTTGAGTTTTGATCCACGTATCAATACCGACCTTGTTTGGTGAAGGCTTCTGGCAAGTCTTCTCTTCCTCGAATATATTACCGATGAATAAGCAATGGTAATACAACTGTCATCCAGACAAGAAACTTATTGTTATACTTTTGTTAACGAATAGAATGAGTTCCCTGTCAACCCAACTTGTTATATACGGACTGGTGTAAAACTAAGTTGAGGTTCTCACGCTTTAGGTGGTTAAACTATTCTTGGGTTCCAAGTTGTATCCTAATCTTGATTGAAATTATATTTGTTTTACCTTACTTTCCCTTTGATACAACAGTTGGTTCTCTCCTTAAATTTTACTGATTGCCAAAATATGTAGTTGGAAACGATTGTTTTGTTAATTTTTATTTTATCCTTTAGTAAACTTGTTATCATTGTGACATTGTCAAGGAAAGTGATAGTACTGAGATAAGTCGATCATGTTGTTGTTTTGGTCAGAGAATATTTATGGTCAAGTTTACACCAAAATACAAACAATTATCCCTTAGTTTTTAAATTGATGGTCAATTTTTGTAGCTCACCAAGTTGGTAATATAGAATGATGTCTTATTAATATATCAACTTATGAGTATAATAATTAAATTTGGAATACACTCTTAATATGGATAATACCTCCATTATATTGTTGAAGATTCAATTAGGGTAAAATATCCTTTGACCTTTGTTCAAATGTTAAGAATTTGAGATAAGGTAGCAATAGTTTTTAAGAAAGGATCTTTAGTTATTAATTATTATAACATGCAATCTAAGGAAACATAATACATAGGTGTAATTTACTTTGAGTATAGTGAATAACATGAGAATTATTAAGGAATTCATGTTGTATTAAATTATCGCAACCTTTGATTAATTGATAAGGAATAGAGTATATAATTTAAATTCGTGTATATATTACTTTAATATAGGGAATAAATTCCATGGAATGGTGTGACACTAGGAAGTCTTCTAGAGTTAATAACCTTCATAAGGTGTAAATTTAAATCATAATTTTACATTAATGAAGACTTAGCATAGAATGCGAAATTATAAGTATGGTATGGTTGTATGTTTTGTTGTAATCATAAGAGATGTTGACCACTATGATCACATCGATTGTGCAGTCGATTTCAAAACACTAAAAAGGATAATTTATCTATAGAATAATAAAATAAGACAGACATAGTAAAGTGGCATAACTGAAAAGAGATTACTTGTTTTGTTTGTTTTCTTCATATAACCAAGATAAATAACTATCATTGAATATGGTGAAAACTTATAAAGCTTTATTTCGTCAAATTCTTACATTCTTATATCATCAATTTTTACTGAATTTCTATTAGTAATTGTACCGCTTGGTTAAGATGAAATTGAAATTTATCTTTTGGGTTAGCCCCTTTTATTTGAAACTTTCTCACGAAACTATTCTACAAACTTTAAAGTTAGACTGAGTATTGCGAGTTAAAAGTATTTCAATCTTGTATTGCTCCTTTTAGATGATATTAAAATGTTTTACATACTTGTATTCCTTACTTGTAGAGCAAAAATTGATAATGTTGCAATAGATGAGATTAGGATATGAAAATATTGATGTGTATATTTTGACTTAACACTTATCTTATCTTTGATAAAAATAAATAAATAAAGTAAAAAATAAGAAAAATATTTACTATCCTCACATACATTTATTGCTTACGGAAGGGACATTACATATGAAGTAACTCTTGTCGGAAACAAACACACGGAAATTAAATACTAATGGTCTTTTTAACATGGAAAAGAAAGTGATGAAATAACACAGTATAACATCCATTTCCACTGATCACATTTCATACAATGAATTATTCTTGAGGACACTTGCGAGCAAGTGATCCGGTTAAAACATGGTACATTGTGATTATCATTTTTGGTTTATGTGTTTATGCAATGATTTAGAATTGAAATTAAAATGTTATTGATATTGATGTATAACATTGACATGTATTATGATGAGGTTTCCTAAGTATGCAGGAAACGTTACATGATGATGATGTGGATGGCAACAAAAGACTTCATTGGACTCCATATTGAGTCAAGGAGTGCACTATTTACTTTGGCTATCAATACTTTATTTATATGTGTATATATTATTGATGATGATTCAGTATGGATTTCATGTATATGGATTATTAACATTATCTTTATAAGTGGATGCATACATGGTGACACTTGCTAATCCGAAAAACATATGGAGTAAAGGGGTTATACACAGATATCAGACAGATGAGGGAGAGGTGTGACACCATCCCTCTCATAGCCTACTAGCACTCCTGTCGTGACCTGAAATGAAGGTTAACAACTAAATTGTTTAGGGAGGTTCATGATGTTGTGAGGGAAGATTGAGAAAGTTGTTCATGACGATTTTTTAAGGGTGCATAGTAAGGCAGATTCCTTATTCCTCGATAAGCCCGTAGTATCACACAAGTTCGACAAGTGGAGTATTGACTCCAAGCATTGGACAACCTACAAAATAGTCAATGGAGAGTAGCACCCTTAGAGCACAGAGGTGTGTCTTGAAGGGAACATCGTGCATATGAATTTGATTCAATAAAAATATAGTAGACCTTAGGAAATAAATTGAATACTAGATTTTTTTTAAAGAAGAGAATACAAATTTTATTTAAATTATACACCAAAAAAAATAACCAAAAGCCTAAGTATAGATGTTTTGACTAAATAAGATTTAAAATGCATTAAGAGAATTTTAGACTAAATAAACACTAGTAAAGGGGAGAATAAGAATAATAATTTAGGCATGTGCACAATGTGTGCATGAAATAAATAAAGATGATTTTTAATTAAAATAAATCAAATCATGAGAGAATTGGTAGTCAACTTGGAGTTAGAATCCTAAGTCAATATAGACTCTAAGATTAACTAGAAGTAGAGCCCTAATCAAACTCCAATTGTAATTTAGTTAGGGGAAATAATGAAAGAAAATTTGGGGAACTAAGGGATAACTAGGAGGAAATCTAGGAACTAATTGTGGGTGTGAGGAAAATACTTAATTATTTAAATTAAAAAGGGATTAAGCATGTGCAACTTGGGGAAAGTATGACACGTGCTGGGGGTGAATAATATCTAATTAAATTATTAAAAATTAGCTAATTGTGCATGAGATGACAAGTGTCAAGGTGGCATTTCTTATAAAAAGAATGGTGAGGATGAAGGAAATTACCCTATGGCTGGATGAATGAAATGTTGTAGAAATTTCTATTGACTAAGTTTACTTGTGTGAAATGGGATGAAATCTTGTGCAAGAGGTGAAAGCCTCTCCTTGCGAGGCAAAGCTTGAGCTAGTTTATGATATGAATTTGTGTGTTACCCCTTTGCGGCTCAGGGGGATAAGGGAGAAGAGTACCCATAGCGTTGGTTGGGAGGTACCAGTGAAGTTTTGTATTGGCAGGCGAAGGAAAGTACATTGTGCATGCTTCTAGGTTGCAGTTCTTCAACATTGTATCAACATTTTTGGTCATGGTATTTCATTGTTTAGTCAATTTACTGTATAATATAAGTGTAAATTGTGTACCAAAGATGTTTGGAAGGATCACTTGTATATTTATATAATAATTATGTTGTTTCCGTTTATATATTATTCTTGGTAAATTGACAAAGTGGAATGATTTAATTTCTAGATGTTGACTATAGTTATTTAAGTTTTCTGAATACATATATGGGATATGCATTGATTTTTGGATATCATTCATATCTAAGTTTCTAATATTAAGGAAAAAATAATAATTACTTCAGGCGATAATATTCTGAGGGTGTTTTTTTTTCATTGTGGTAATGGTGAATGTTCCTTTAAATTAACTCACTCTGAGTTTATGAATCTATCCAAAATTTTGAAACCTAGCACCGTAGATCATTCACCAGAATTGCGCCTTCATAACTTTAAATTTCAGTATAACCTATCTCCATAACACCTATAAACTCTTAAAATCCTTAGAGATGTATCAATCATTACAAAAGAAAATAACTTATAGCTTCACACTTATGTTTACTGTAGCTTGAATTTTCTTCTTAAAGTTTCATTATAAATTGTAACTTTCCTTGAAACATTTTAAGGTTGGTTCCAAATGGTGGTGGTATTTAGCCTTAGATTTTGTAAAGTAGTCTAGTCACGATCCTCATAGTTTTCCTTAGTCATGTAATCAAATTGTTGAGAGTTTCCTAGCCCTGGTATTCATCTTTTGTAAATTCTTTTTTGTCATTCTTGATGCCTTAACCTTAAGATTAGAAATTGTAACACACCCAACCCCTTAAGTACCTTTCTAAGGGATGGGGCATCAAAAACTTTTCTTTCCTCCATCATCTTGAATCATCTTCCCGATATCTCCATCATGTTATTCTCATCAAGATCTTTCCAACGACTATTACAATGCTCAAATCCGAGCTCTGGATTGGAAGTTATGCCCATCTGAAGATCTTCAGGCATCATCGGTCAAAGTCCACGTGGCACCCATGTGGGTTTGCCTCATTCGTACCATTCCACCTAGCACAGACTTGACCATGGTTTTCATCCCTTAGATATGACATGGCCACTTGAGATGTGGTTACAGAGGATGTTCCCCACACCTTCGTGATCACTGCACCTCTGGTCATTTGTCCTTCCTATCCATGTATGAACCATTCCCGAAGTCCCAAAGTCCCAAACTCCTGCCACATGGCTCTGGCCTTCAGCGAGGTTCCTCATTGTTTTGTTATGAATATACCTACAAAAATCCTGAGGTCTTGCCACGTAGCTCCAGCCTTCGACCCTTTTGGAGGATACATTATAACATCCCAAACATCCCGGAGTTCTAAACTCTTGAACTTCTGAGGTCCTACCACATAGCTCCAGCCTTCGGCCCTTTTGGAGAATACATTCTAACATCCCAAACCTCCTAGAGTTTTGAAATCCCAAACTCCTAATATCCTACCACGTAGCTCCAGCCTTTGGCCCTTTTGGGCCATACAGTCTATCATCCCAAACATCTCGAAGTTCCAAACTCTCGAACTCCCGAGGTCCCATTACCCATTAGGTCAAACAACCATGCATGAGGGGGTTACATGTGGAAAAACATGGAGATGAAATGTGACCCTATTAATGGAAGACACATTTCACGTTCTAATTGGTATATGAGGTCTGTAAAAAACACGAATCAAGGTGACAGGTGGCATGCCAAACATGGGTCCACGTCACCCTGGGTGATGTCAGTGCACCACGTCACTTTGAATGGATAGCCTCTAGAATCCTTTAACCTATCCCACCTATGAAATATCCTGGAGCTCTGAAGTCATGGACTTCTTCCAGTAACCTCCCAATACATTTCATCCTACGGTTGAGACAGATCCATGTAGATCCCCATATCGATCAACCTCATGGGTACCTGAACCAGTAGGTTACCTTCGGTTGGTTTCAGAGGTTGTAAAGTCATAGCATTTGGGAGCTTTGAACTCCCAAAGTTCTGAAGCCAGAATAGCTTATCTCCTTTCGGACCTAGTGAAGGGTTCCAAGGTCTCGGTCATATGGATTCTCTAACAAGCCTCGAGGTTGTATGCTCTGCTCTTAGCCATTATTTGGTTAGGATCATGGACATGAGTTCTTGGTCACACAAACAGATGGTTTGAAGGAGACTCCTTCCCTCCAAAGAGATCGAATTTAGTAAACCTACGAAGGTAAATTCGAGGGCTCGACAGGACTAAAGTATTTTAGCTAAATCTACCCTGACTCTTGCATTACAAAGTCAATCCTTGGGAAAATTTCCCTTAAGTATTTTCCAACCGACACAGATATTGTAAACTTATTCTTAGATTCATTTACAGACCCATGCCTAATCAATTCTCATGTTTCTACGCAGAGGCAAATAGAAAACCATTCAAATGCAGGGGTTTACAGAGGAATGATAATAATTTCTAATATAAATCAAACCTTGCAAATCTTAGTCATAGACACAGACATTCAAATCATGCATTTCAATTCTAGTGCACAGGATAAATGAAATACTTATCTATTACAGTCGATCATCAACCACTGACTATGGGAGTTGTCCTTTCCACCCAACCATAGGCTCAGAGGAATTCATTCTTATCACTCTGGCCACCCCCTGTGCCAATACATGATATCACTAGGAAAATTTTACAGTTTCTTAGAGGTTCTTTCTCTATCACAACCTCTGTGAGGTTTATTAGATGCTCCTTGAGCATCAAGCTCATGATCTTCCACTCAGGTCCTATTTTCTACAAATTCTTAGAGATCCTTTCTCTTCTTCTCTCTAGCAACCATAACAACTTAATATTCCAGTTCTTCTTCTCATTTGGAGAGCCTCACACACTCTTCCTCTTTCTCTCTGCATATATTGTTTGCATGCCCCCTGTGGTCTTGGTATCCTTCTTGTTTTCCTTCGTATGTATTCTTGCATGCCTTTTTCCTCCTCAGGAAGGTTCTGGACCTGTCTTGTTCCTTCTGTCAGAAGTAATTCGGGTCAGTCTGGGCCTGCAGGAAAACTGCACTTTGTGGTACTTCAGGATGACAGTTTTATGTCTCCTCAACCAGACTCTCCATGCTTCCATTCATGGGGTTAGTTGATTATTCAACCACCAATCCTTATTTCATTAACTGATTTTTCCTTGGGATTTGGATGAGGCTTATTATTTCAACAAAGAGAATTTGGGTGATTTTGACATAATGAACCCTCTCCACAGTTTCCTTACTCTTTTCTCTAGTGATATCATGGCCAATACTTCAAGGCTTCACCCCCATAGTCAGTTATTGGAAATATAAACAATAATACATTTACATTGTTCCCATGCCATAACATGGTGATCATAATTAATGATTAATTAGAATCTGGGGGAAACATGGGTGTTACAATCTGCTCCCCCTTAAAAAGGAACATCATCCTCGATGTTCTTTATCAGTAACACATTTCATGCATTTCTTATTCAATTGCTTCAGAAATATTGATCCTCTTTCTTGGTCAGGTCCTTTCCATACCCTTGGTCTTTTCACCTTCCTTCAATAATTTTGGACAAAAAGCATATCAATCACAATTTCATGCGAAAACATATTACTTTTGTTCAAAATTCATGAGGAAAATTTCATAATCTAGCACAATAGTTATCTGTGCAGTTCATGGATTTGCATCCACATGGTTGTCTTGTTATCTTGGCTCACTATTTTTCCTAGACATACCCATTGTGTGCATGATCAAAATAAATAGTGTATGATAATTATCAAAGTCCCTTCTTCCTTGTGGTCACTCACCCTCCAAGCCTAGACTTAGGCATCTCTTTCTCTGCTATAAAATCCCTTGGGTGATCCATCTTGCCTTTCCAAGGATTTCTTGTACAAGAAGAGTTCTAGAGACTTCATTGAGCCTTACAATTGAGGCGTTCCTTAGAATTTCTCTATCGAGGCGTCCCTCCAGCCTATGTTTCCACAACACAACATATTCTAGGGTGATCATGGCTCACCACGGGGTTCTCTTGTCTCAACAGTAGCCTTTTTTATGCTTTCCATCTTGACAACCTTCACCTTCCCTTCCTAGACATATCTTTTTCATCTCACTTGTATCACAAGTATACAAGAATTATGAGATATTATCATCAATTTCATATTCAAAATTTTCTTGCAAATCTGTCACCCACAGGTTTCCAAATTCCACATTTATTTTCAGATCTATTCCACACAAGAACCAGATTCACAAGTATGGGAATTTCCTTCCCATAGAAGTTTAACTTAGCAGAAAAGTGGTCTTCTTATGGGCTTACAACACCACCATATCCAACACCCCTTTCTTCCTTCAATTTCATCATTCCTCATCCAAACAAATTGTTAGTTTTTATGCTCATTATATTTTCAAAACTGTGCATACTAACATTCTAAGTCATTTCATATATTCGAGGGTACATAGAAAAATGAAATATCATTATTTATGTATGCATCCTATAAACATACCAAATTTTCCAAATGTAACTCAAATGTCGGTTGACTTTAATCAGTGTGCCAATATTCATGGCCACATCCATACCTAATGTACTCTTACATTGGGTTCAAGTTCGCCATACTTATGACAAGCACCTTTCCATGGTGTGTTGGAGCTCAACCAACCTCTTCACCATAGGTTTAATCATTCTCATTCATTTTTACAACAAGAATATTCTTCCCGCTACAACTTGGTCATGATCCCAAATCAGTACATATGAAACTAAAATTTTATCTTGAATGCACCCAAGCATTCTTCCTTCATTAGTAACCAGGGTGTCAACACTCATGGACACCCAAAATTTTCTTTTCTTTAACACCTCTACAATGCAAGTAGATTATTGGAAGGTCTGCCTTCCCTAATGGGAAATCCATTGTCTACCCTCTTATGCAAACATGCATTTCCTCAATGCATTCTATGTAATGTGATAATTATGAGTACCTTTATTCTCAATATCCCTAGATTGGTCATTGTACCCATGGTACTCGTTACTCATGCATTTTCCTGCAAGGATTATAACTCATCCTTGAATGGTATAGACTTTCTCTCTATATTGCTCAGATTCTTCTTTCCTGAATCTTACCCCACTTGGGTAGCAATGTCATACAACAACCACTCAAAAATTATTTGCATATCCTTAAGATAATGAAATCTTTTTAGAAGGGATTCTTACCAAATTCCTTCATACCTTATGCCACATAGGTATGGAAATTTTTATACATGCTCTAGATGCTAGCACCCTCTCTGATATTACCTCGTCAATGGTGCTTTATGGAGACCTTTAAAGTCCCTTCAACAATTTTTTAACAACAATCTTCTCATAGTTGTCATTTGCTTGAGGTTGTCCATCATTGGCCACTATCTTTCTCAACAACTCCAATTTATTTCTACATGTGACATACATCAAAAATATATTAGTCATCATGTAAAATTAAAATGCTTGTATCATAGCATTCAAATCAATAAAACATTTTCAGATATTCCCCAACATATCTCTATGCACTCTACCACATTACTCCTTAATGTGTTAGCTAGTGCAATCCCAATCAAATATTTTATTTGTATTCCATGATCATAAAACCATCAACATCCTTATGCCAAAACACTTACCTGCATTAGTAAATCAATCTCTTGTACCGGAGAAATACAATAAACAATAAGAAAGGGGTCAAGGAACTCTTTCCTCGTCCAATTCCTTCTACACAGCCTTGGACTTTCAGTCCAACTGAGTTATTTCCCAAGGCCTCATTGCCTTTACTTATCATGGCTTAACCAAGCCTATTCATTCAAACTTAATTATTTATTTATTTTCCTTTTTCTAGCTATACTTGTTTTCACAGCTACTCTTCTAAGGCTTACAACCCTATTAAAGAATTCAAATCTTTTAGGGTGAGAAAATTATTCCCCTTTTTTCTCCTTCTTTGCTTATGCAATCTACTCCCTACTGGGATCTTCCTACTCATTTCCTTGAGAAGCCTTGGTTGGGCTCACCCTAACCTATTGGATACATCATCATGCTCCAATAGTAGACTTTTTGTTCATAATGAATCATGAACCTGTGCATTATGCACATTACCATTCAGTTATCAGAACGATCAGCATTCATTTTTTAGTCCTCCACTCATAATTTTTGTTTTATAATGTAATCCAAGATTCTTATATATATACATATGCTTGCATCCCACTTCTCAATACTCAACAGTCATTAAGGTGGTGACTTTGTTCTCCTCGCAGTCTGATGCAGGAGCATCGCTCCACCTCAACATGCACCAGTTAATTTACACATGTGGTGTGCATTCAAGGAAGGAGAGGCGCCGCCCTTTCATTTTTTCCTCGAGAATCCAAGGTGTGATCTAGGCATTAATTGGATACAAGTTGGAAAATCCAAGTTGTGCTTTCACGCAAGTTGGAGATAAGGTCACCATTAATAGGCTGGTGGAAAAATGGATCTATGTTTGATTTGGAGAAGATTTCCATCATTGTAATATGTCCAATAGATAGGTGTTTTGAATGGTGATTTGACACCACCAATTTATCTTGCGAGGGAAGCTCATGGAGCCCCTCTTGTATAAATTTTTATATTGTAAGCAAAGTAGAGGCTAGGCGGTCAAGTGGAGGACTGTTAGATAGTTTGGATAGATCGGGTTGTAGTGAGATAAAACTCAGAGAGCTGAGACTCAGTTGTATCTCGGACTTCACCATTGTAATTTGGCATTCCACCATTAATAGAAAACGATAGTTTTTCCTGTTTTAGATTTATGTTCAATGGATGTTGTGTGATGAATGTCTTTTAGATGTTTTTGAATTGTAGATGAATGTTATAAATCGTCTGCATGGATAGAGATACAGTTTCCTATTCGCGAGTGTGTTGAGTTAAGTCTAGTTCTCTAGGATAAGTGAAAGGAGTGTGAAATAGAGATTGGAATCTCTGTAAGCTGACACAAGGAGTGAATCTCTGAACTCGGTGGAGTCAAAAGAGAAGTTGTCAGGAGGGCACGCCAGATTAATTCACAGATTCAGGGAGAAATTTCAAGACGATTAAGTTCCTTGAAAAGAAAGACTGTGTGGGGAGAAACATGGTTCAGAGTTACTAAACACTCTGGAACACTCTGCCAGGAGGGCATCAAGCTTGTGTGAGAATACACAGAAGAAACACTATTGAAGGTGTTGGAGAATCCCATAATTGTTGAACATTCTGGTGAAGGAAGGCTTTGCAAGAAGTGCCTCAACAAAGGAAAGGAGATTCCTTAAACCTTTCCATAAGGCCGAGGGTGAAGCCATTGAAGAACTGATCCAAGAAAAAGGAGTGTGCCTAAGGTGTTGTGACTTCACCTTATAAGCTCAGGAAGAAGGGAAAGAAGTTTCCAAGAGGGCATGAGAAGCTTGTAGAGGAACTTGGAACCTTGGAGGTTCTCAAGTCGAGCAAAGTCATAGGAGAGTTGCACAAATTTCTGCAAGGAGTGGAGAAAGCCTTCGAGAACAATCTAAGTCTCGAAAGGTGAATTTGTGATAAGTGTGCAAAGGTATCGAGGACTTGTCGAAGTACCGAAGTCAGAGAAGTCACCCATCATCGAGGAGACGACAGGTGGCAGAAGATCGAGAAGTTTGGGAGAAGGAGCTTCAGAAGGTTTGCCGGAAGAAACCAAAGATCTTCATGAAGTTGCAAAGGGAGATTTCAAGTCCAGACCGTTGGATCTGGAAGGATGCATGGCAAGGGATCAACACATCGTTGATTCATGATCAGAGAAAGAAGAGTTGAGAGAAGGGAGGACTCGAAAAGTATGAACTCATGATTCAATCACATTCGTTGATCGCGAGAAGAACGAGGACCATAGATCTGGTCCCAAATCATTCACCGATTTGGAAATCAGGAAAATAAGGAAGTAGCTCGTGAAAGTCCCGAAGTGTGGGGTCATGCAGGGAGTTGTCCCACGGTCACAATCAATGGTCACATCAAGGGAGGAGCTTAGTGTCGAAAGCTAAGAATTAAAAGCGCAAGGATATGGTCTGCAGGTGCCACATCACAGGTGATGAGAGAGTGAAAAAGGGTCTGTGTCAAGTTGAATAGGTTCCATCAATAGCTCGACAAACCATTCAGTTCGACGAATTGAACAATCCTAGACTGGGAGGTCATGTCATCCCCAAAGGAGTTGGAGGGGAGGTTGACACCACAATCTTCATATAATTCCTCCATAAGGAACTCCTTCAGCATGCAACTTCCTTATTGCATATCCTTCACTATTTGCGATGGCCTCAACCTTGATTTATCTTCAGTTTTTTACCAAATATTTCCATAAGGAATATAAATATGCATCTTTGTTATGCATCCATATTATTTATCCACACATATTCCTTGTTTTGTTAATTACATCCATGATGTACTTAACCACATGCATAATCATAATCCTGTGTGTCGCTACCATATGTATATTTCACAACTCACATACATCTTTACTTTAAATCATTCATTCATATCTATTCATTCTTAATATCAGTCCTTATATCAAGCAACCTTATGATGCATTAAATCCATGCACTTAGGCATAAATAAAAAGAACTAAACATTCATGATGCAAGCTCACTACTTGCACCTTTTCCATGTCACTCATACACATGGACCTATCATACTTCTAGATCCTCCTCCCAAGGATCTTGTTGCCATTCTTATGAAAAGTCTCATAGAGATACTCAACAGTGAGTTTCTCTCTCTACTAAGAGATTGCATTCATTCACATGATATCCACATGGCAAGTTTAACAAACATAATCATAACTATGTCCCCCTTTCCATACGACAACAACCAGTAAGAAGGATTTGTTTCCTCAACTAGTATAAAGTTATTCAATAATCCAGAAATACCATCTAGGAAATTCCAACAATTCCCAAGGCAAAAAGACAAATTATCAAGCTTCTTTTTCATTCCTCAAACCATTTTTGGTTAACAAACATTTTTATCAAGGGAATCATTTTCTATATTCCCTCTCACTACTACTTGAGTATTCCCTAAAACAGGTTTATGCCATTTTCATCCAAGTTTTATTATTAATACCCCTCGGCATAGTCCCACTTTTGTAGGATTGGCTATCATATCCCAAAAGAAATGATAGGCTTCTTCTTCCCCACTCTAGCATGATTCAATATCGATGCGTAAAATCCCAACTAAATTTTAATTTGCATCATTCTCCTCAAGGAACTTATGTAGATAATTTACGTACGATAGTAATACTCTCAACATGTTCATATTAAACTAGTCTTATTATTGTTCCAAGGTCCATCCAGGCTTGTGTTTGAATCATGCTCTGCTAGATAGGGTAGGGTAGGGTGCCATCTCCCTTAAAGTTTTCCAAGAAATAAAATATAATCACTTGACTCTTTCATGAGCCCGAGCAGGACAAGTGTTGGTGCTCGCTCTGATACCACTTTGTAACACACCCAGCCCCTTAAGTACCTTTTTAAGGGATGGGGCATCAAAAATTTTACTTTCCTCCTTCATATCGAATCCTCTTCACGATATCTCCATCACCTTATTTTCATCAAGATATTTCCAACGACTGTTACCATGCTCAAATCTAAGCTCTGGATTGGAATTTATTTCCATCCAAAGCTATTGATGCATCATTGGTGAAAGTCCACGTGGCACCCATGTGGGTTCACCTCATTCGTACCAGTCCACCTGGCACAAACTTGACTATGGTTGTCATCCCTTAGCGATGACATGGCCATTGGAGAGGCAATTGTAGGGGATGTTCCCCACACCTTCGCGATCACCGGGCCTCTAGTTGTTCATCCTTCCTATCCATGTTTGAACCATTCCTGGAGTCCTGAAGACCCATAATCTTTCCATGTGGCTCCGACCTTCGACGAGTTTCATCATCATGTTGTTATGAATATACCTGCAAAAATCCCGAACTCTCGAGGTCATGTCACGTAGCTCCGACCTTCATCCCTTTTGGAGCATACATTTTAACATTCCAAACCTCCCAGAGTTATGAACTTTCAAACTTCTGAGGTCCTGCCACGTATCTCCGGCCTTCGACCCTTTTGAAACATACATTCTGACATCCCAAACCTCCCAGATTTCCGAACTCACAAACTCCTGAGGTCCTACCACGTAGCTCTAGCCTTCGACCCTTTTGGAGCATACATTATATCATCCCAAAACTCCCGGAGTTCCGAACTCCCAAAATCCTAAGGTCCCATTAGCCATTAGGTCAAACAATAGTGCACCAGAGGGTGAAATGTGGTAAAATATGGAGATGACGAGCGGTCCTATTAATGGAAGACATGTGTCACGTTCTAATTGGCATATGAGGTCTGTAAAAAACATGAATCAAGGTGACATGTGGCATGTCGAACATGGGTCCACGTCATCCTAGGTGATATCAGTGTGCCACGGAACTCCGGATGGACATCCTCCAGAAGTATTTAACCTCTTCTACCTGCAAAATCACTCGGAGCTCTAAAGTCCCAGACTCCTGCTAGCAACCTCCCAATACATTTCATCCCACGGTTGAGACAGGTCCATGTAGATCCCGAGATATACATCCTTTATTGGTTCGCGACTTCAGAGTTCAGGGGTTTGACTAGGTAATATCCTCTTTACTCCCAGAGTGGTTAGCGTTGGGCTGACCACAATATAGATCCAATGGTCAGGAGGGATCCCAATTCATCCTTAGATCGACGGTTCATGTTACTTCGTGACTTTGATGTTTGGGGGTTCTACCCATTTAACACTCCCTTTCTCCCAGAGTGGTCAACACTAGACTGACTGTGACTTAGATCTAATGGCCTGGAAAGGTCCCGAAGTGTCCTTAGATCTACGACTCTTGTCACTTCATGAGTTCAACATTCGAGGTTTCTACCCACTTAACACTCCTTTTATCCCGGAGTAGGACTTCACCGAAGTGTTATACGCAAATCCTTCCATTGGTTGATTGGACGGTTGGGAGGGGTTCTCAATGGACTCCCCAGATCCACAACTCACATTAATTCACAACTATGACATTCGAGGGTTTTGGTGTTATGACACCTATATTCTCCTAAAGTGGTCAATGTCGGACTTACCACGACCTAGATGCAACAGTCAGGAAAGATCTTAAGTATCCTCGGATCTACAGCTCACGTTACTTCACGATCGTCAAGTGGGTCAGGGTTTAATCGGTGGGACAGACCCCACAGTCATGGTTAAGAGACCTCTAGATGTTTTTTAACCTCATGGGTAACCAAACCAACAGGTTACATTCGGTTGGTTTCAGAGGTTGTAAATGCATAGCATCCCAGAGTTCCAAACTATTGGAGTTTCAAAGCCAGAATAGCTTAGATCCTTTCGGACCTAGCGAAGGGTTCCAAGGTCTCGATCATATGGAATATATAACAATATAACAAGCCCCGCGGTTGTACATTCTAATCTTATCCATTATTTGGTTAGGGTCATGGACATGAGATCTCAACCACACAGACGGATGGTTTTAAGGAAGCTCCCTCCCTCCACAGAGCTTGAATTTAGTAAACTTGCAAAGGTAAATTCGAAGGGTCGACAAGATTGAAGTATTTCATCTAAATCTACCCAGACTCTTGCATTACAAAGTAAATCCTTAGGAAAAATTCCCTTAAGGATTTTCCTACCAATATATAGATCGTGAACTTATTCTTAGATTCATTTACAAACCCATGTCTAATCAGTTCTCATGCTTCTACATAGAGGAAAATAGAAAACCATTCAAATGCAGGGGTTTACAAAGGAATGATAAAAATTTATAATATAAATTAAACCCTTCAAATCTTACTCATAGACATAGACATTCAAATCATGCATTTCAATTACAGTGGATAGGGTAAACAAAATACTAATATATTATAGTCGATCACCGACCACTGACTGTGGGTGTTGACCTTTCCACCCAACTATAGGCTCAAAGGCATTCATTCTTAGCACTCTGGCCACCCCCATGCAAATTCATGATATCACTAGGGAAATTTTGCAGTTTCTCAGAGTTTCTTTCTCTGTCATAGGCTCTGCGAGGTTTATCAGATGCTCCCTCGGCATCAAGCTCGTGACCTTCTGCTCAGTTCTTGTTTTCTGCAAATTCTCAGAGATCCTTTCTCTTCTTCTCTCCAGTAACCAAAACAAATTAATCTTCCAGTTCTTCCTCTCAACTAGAGAGCCTCGTGCACTCTTTCTCTTTCTCTCTACATATCCGAGTTGCATGCCCCCTGTGGGCTTGGTCTCCTTCTTGTCTGCCTTTATGTGTATTCTTGCATGCCTTTTTCCTCCTCAAGAAGGTTCTGGACCTGTCATGTTCATTTTGTCAGATGGAATTTGGGTCAATCTGGGCCTATAGAAAAATTGCACTCTGTGGTACTTCAAGCTAGAAACTTTTTGTCTCCTCAGCCAAACTCTCCATGCTTCCATTCATGGGTTTAGTTGATTATTTAACCATCATTCCTTATTTCATTAACTGATTTTTCCTTGGGATCTAGATGAGGCTTATTATTTCAACAAAGAGAATTTGGGTCGTTTTGACATAATGAACCCTCTCCACAGTTTCCTTACTCTTTCCTCTAGTGATATCATGGCTAATACTTCAAGGCTTCACCCCACAGTGAATTATTGGAAATGTAAACAATAATACATTTACATTGTTCCCATGCCATAGAATGGTGATCATAATTAATGATTAATTACAAGCTGGGGGAAACAAGGGTGTTACATAAATGGTAACTCTCATCCTCACTGCGATGGTCATATTTGATCTTGTGAGTTATTAATCCGATCTTTCTTTTCCTTCTTTTAAATTTACATCTCGGAAGTAGGAGGTAAAATATGCTAGTAAAAAACTTTAGCTTTTAAACTGGTTAGGGTTGGGCATGGAATTGCCTTTGTGGAAGTGGACTTGGATAAATACCATCCTATTTTTCGAAGGGCCTTGTCTGACACGTCATTATATTTCTTAATATATTTTGAAACTCATGAGTAGCATTGTGTGTCACAACCAAGTTAAGAGACAGACACCACCACCATCGCTTTTACCTAGAGTAGAGAATCCAGAGTCTGAGTCTCACATGATTTTAATCGTCATCGAGGGTATTATTCTCTTTACCTTCCACACGGTGATCGCTTGATATCTTTCGATGATTGTATATGGCATAGAAGATGCAGGTTTTACCGACATTCAACGATGAGGGTTCTATGTTAAAGTATGCAGTGTGTACGGGCTACTAGATCCCTGTTCGAGATAACACTTGGAGTGACAAGAAATCACATATCTTAAAAAGCATAGTTTTACCTAGAGTAGAGAGGACTTCCTTGATCTCCTTAATTAAGATACAATGTTTGATCTCCTTATGTTAATATTTCTAGCTTAGGATGGATATTTTATTGCTTTAACT
>JASDQU010102001.1:178398-189083 GCA_032191745.1 Picea mariana
TGGAGCCATCAGAATCTCCAAAAACTGAATAGGCAGTTATCGGGAAAACACTGCTAGTGAACTTGTTTTAAATCATTTCTGAATCATTACAGATTTTGAACCTTATCTTGGCCATTGTTAACTAGTTCTGAAGCAGACAGAAAGTAGGGGAATCTGCTCAAGAAGTTGAAGAGCCCTACCGGTTCACGTTTTGAATGGTAAGCAAAAATATTTTTACGTCTAAAGGTGTACACCTATTTATAATGGGCAAATTTAATAGGGGTTTAGTGCTTAATAAGTTTTTTATGGACAGGATTAAATATGGCTGGGATATTCTTAGTGGTCACACAAAATAAATGGCTGGGATATCAATCATTAACTTCCTAGCTATTATAAAGACATCAAGCGAAAATATTTTTACGCCGAAAGGCGTACACCTATTTACAATGGGCAAATTTAATAAGGGTTTAGTGCTTAATAAGTTTTCTATGGACAAGATTAAATATGGCTGAAATATTCTTAGTAGTCACACAAAATAAATGGCTGTGATTTCAATCATTAACTTCTTAGCTATTATAAAGACATCACTTTATGTGTTTACTTTTTTACATTTACTTAATCATATTTAAAAATCACTTTGATAGCTAACTAATTGCCACGTAAGTGATTAACATAAATTAAAATAACTTTTTTACATTTACCTAATCATATTTAAGAATTACTTTGATAGCTAACTAATTGCCACGTAAGTGATTAACAGAAATTAAAATATTAACACCAGATAAATGAAGCCCAACAATTTATTTATTAATAGATAATAAAATTTAATATATTCTTTTAAAGATTATTTTCATCTTCTTAGTCTTTCGGCTATTTTGCTACTGTGCTAGTTACGCAGAAAGGCGTACACCTATTGACAATGGGCACAATTAATGATCTTTTAACCTTATTTAACTTTAAACCATATTTTTCGTTTGCTAGGTGTTTTGAGTCATTAAGGAATATATCTTGTGAATGTTAGTTTTTATGTCATATTTATTGTTTTGTTTATTGCTGGTGAGTTGAGAGGTGTATTTTATAGCTTAGTATAAGCCGTATGATGTTTGTTTTATGAAGATAACACATTACATTTAAAAATTAATTTTAATGTTTATTATAAATAAAATATTTTATTATTTATTTTAATTAAAATATTTTTATATCAAAATTTATATATATGGAGTTGAGATTTGATATTTAAAAAATATTTCAATTACATTATAAATAAAATAATTTAATGGTCATAATACAGTTTGAGTGGGCTTAATGGTTAAGAATATGTGTTTCTTCATTAGAGGTTACAAGTTCAAATCCAGAGGGTGGTAGGGTATGTATATGATAAATACAAAGTTAAAATGAATTTACACTAGTTCATTAAACATTAATAATTATGTTAAAGATATTTTGGATCAAACCTGTGTGCTTCGGTGTTATCGATGGAGGCATCGCCATGCAGTTAGAATCCCACAATGTTGATCTTCATAATTCTTTGTGGAGCGACATGTTATGGATAGAATCACCCATCGAGTGGTGAAGTGATGTGTCGATTGGCATAGTGGAAGGAGAAGAAGAATGTGAAGATCCAATGTTGACCCGCATGTAACTAAAGCGATGTAGATCGACTGAATTAAGATCTGTGAAGAGGGACTAGCACTGGCTCGAAGAAGATGACAAAATTGACCCTAGAAAGATCGCTAGATTGTGAGATTTCCATCATTTCATTAAGGTTTAGTACTAATTGTGTAATGCACTGGTATGATGGATAGGAATGTCTGCATGTACTATTGTTTCCCCTATCCGAGAAGCAAGACCCCATCCCCTTAGGTAACGCAGTTGCCTCTTCATTCAAGAATGTAAAGAGCCTCTAGGTGGAGTATGTGTGGAATAATGGCAGGGAGATGAAGCTGGAAACTATGGCGAGTTGTGTGAAAGGTGATCGAGTGGGATCAAGGCACATGCCTACTATTCAAGCCTCATGTTCCCCAATAGTTTTGTGGAAGGGCATGTTGGACACTTGAAATGGTACACATGTGAACAAAAACCCAAGAATTTTGAGAAGAGGCGCGCCACGGAATGGACAAAGCGTGATGGTGTCAAAATCAAGGACCCCATCAGCGAATGTGCCATTGATATAAGAGTATATGTACCGACAGAGGAAATTGTTGTCGACAGATATGGAGATGTTCTCTACGATAGAGAGGTGATATCAATTCAACAGTTTGGTCTCCTGCATGAATTCTGACATGGCATCATATCTTTGGAATTCTAACATGGGATCAAGATGATCAAGCAATTTCAGATAGGAGATAGTATGAGGATGTGTGTCTCTGGACAATATTTGTGTGTTACTAGTAGTGGTTGTGTACCACTCGACAATAGTTGTGTATTGTTATGGATCATCATAGTCATGTTATATTGGATGGCATTGTAGTAGTTGTGTGTTACTAGTTGATTGTCATGGAGATTACTAGATCACTTGGAGCAGTTGTTTGTTGCTTGATCGCAGAGACTGTGACAGATAATTCAAGCTATCGATGACATGGTAGTAATTGTGTGCTACTAGTTGATTGCAAAGCAGTCAGTAGAATACTAGATGAAGACATCATGAAAAGATACCTCCCTAGCTAAGAGGGAGTTTTGATGTTTGAGGCAACATCATGAGATATTCTCCCCAGAGTGTCATGTGTGGACTAGTAGGGGGGAATGTGGACTTCATACTGACATGCCTCAAATGGTGAGATGAAGGAACCAATACATTGGTTTCACRAGGAAACCACAATATGTGTTGTGAGACATTCGTTCCATGAAGGAACCTAAATATGTCTTAGACATTTCTTCCATGAGGGAACCTTGATATATCTTAGATATGTGTTTCACGAGGGAACCACGAGATGTCTAGTATGGACACAATTCATTAGTGAAACCTGAGGTTGGACACTTCAGGATATTTGGGTGTCTAGTATACATTCATGTACCTAAGGATAAAAGAACCAATCTAGACCCTTCAGGTAGAAAGGGTACATTTGTGGGGTAGAGTGAGTCTTCGAAGGCATATCAGATCTACATCCCTGGTTAGAGACAGATTGAGGTGAGAAGAGATGTTACCTTTGAGGAGGAGGTATCCTTCGGGAGATCTAGGGGATCTCACATGGAGATTGATAGTGAGAGACAAGAAGAGATGGTGTTTTCTCCCCCTCACCCTCCAGCAATTCAAAGGGAGACAGTTGAGCATATTGATCCAATTGATCTCATTGATCATGTAGCTTTAGTTGATGTTCCCAGAGATATTATAGTAGGTCGAAAGAGACCTATATGGGCTTGTCAAACTCTGTAGAAGGTAGAAGGACATGCATCTCCTTGTGGTACCTTCCGAGAGAGAAAGAGACCTCAAATATATTCATGTTATGCCACAGCTATGAGCCACATCATTGATTATGAGCCTTCATGTTATAAGGAGGCATCTAGTCATCCAGTAGGGAGAGATGCCATGATGGAGGAGTATCAGTCCATCATGAAGATTGATGTGTGGGATATTGTTCTAAGACCTGAGGGAAAGTCAGTAGTGACTTCCAAGTGGATCTATAAGATCAAACACGCAGCTGATGGGAGCATTGAGAAGCAAAAAACGAGATTTGTTGCTAGAGGATTCTCTTAGGTGGAGGGAATACATTATGAGGAGACATTTTCTCATGTTGCTTGATACACTTATATCCGAATGATTATTTCCCTTGCAGCATCCATGGGTTGGAGACTACATCAAATGGATGTGCAGACATCCTTTCTCAATAGAGAGATTGAGGAAGAAGTATACATTGAGCAACCAGATGGTTTCGTGATACATGAGAAGGAGTCTCATGTGTGTAGGTTGAAGAAGACCATGTATGGACTCAAGCAGGCACCTCAATAGGCTTGGTATGCGAGGATTGATGGACACTTGATGAGTTTGGGCTTCAATAAAAGTGTTTTTGATCCCAACCTTTACTACAAGACTGTTAATGGTGAATCCCTAATTTTGGTCCTCTACATTGATGATTTATTCCTCATTGGTACAGAGAGCCTTATTGATGAATGCAAGCATGTGTTGGCATCTAAGATTGAGATGAACTACCTTGGTATGATGCACTACTTCTTGGGAATAGAGGTATGGTAGAGAACTGATGAGATCTTCCAAAGTCAGGTGAAGTACACAATTTAGATATTGAATAAGTTTGGGATGTTGAATGGCTACACCAATGGTGACGAATCTGAAGAAACTAAGTGTGTCTTCTTTCGATTCTAACAAAATCAATCTGACCTTGTACAAACAATTGATTGGATCGTTGATGTATCTGGTTAACACCAGACCAGATATTTGCTATGCTGTGAGTGCACTTAGCCAATTTATGAGTCACTCGAGACAGACACACTGGATTGCTACGAAGCATGTGTTGAGATAGTTGTGAGGCACAGTTGGACATAGTCTGAGATATACTTCTAGTATTGACATGAGATTGCAGGGATATACTGACTCTGATTGGGCAGGGAGTGCAGTGGACAAGAAGAACACCTACGGTTGTTGCTTCACTTTGGGATTTTCCATGGTTTCTGGTGTAGCAGGAAACATGCTTTTGTGGCTTTGAGCACCACATAAGCAGAGTACATTGCATTGAGTGTGTTCGACAACACATGTATTCCAATAGAGGACGAACACCTTTAGTAACCACTCACACAATTTCATTGAGTGTCTTCGATAACACAGCTATTCAAACAGAGGACGAACACCTTCAATAACCACTCACACAACCAGATCAAAGATCAACACACCGATGGTTTGACGTGGTAAAACCCCTACGGGGAAACATCCACGACCCCAGCCAATGCAGCCACTTGTAGTAGTTTATTAATGCAAAAGAAAAATATTAGAGTGAGATTTTACAAAAGAGTTTCTTGCAATCGATCATCGGCAAATGACCCTCCATGCTCTTTAAATAGAGATCATGGACCAATCGGGTGCTAAACCACAAATCAATGTAGTCGTTAAGATTGAGGAGAATATGAACTGTCAGATTACTCTATGTTGGGAACATACCGTGATCATCGGATTTCTTGACTACAAATGCATACTAATGCATACTAAAGAGACACACTAAGAAACACATTTTTACCTAATTGACACATTAGAGCAAGTAGATCTTAACTAACTCCTAAGTGTCTAAATATCCTAACATCCCCCCTTAAGAACAACTTGGGATAGGATTGAAGGATTTACAATAGTGACACAATAGGATAAGGAAGGAGGCATTAGAGCCTATCCCCCCTTAATGACAACTTATTGAACTCCTACCATAGATCGAAGTTTGAAAAACTTCACTTCTATAAGAGACTTTGTGAAAATGTTTGTAACTTGTTCTTCTGTAGGGAAAACGATCCCTTAAATAACTTGATCATGAATGAGATTTCTGATGAAGTGCATGTGTAGCTTGATGTGTTTGTTGTGTTGATGTTGAACTGAGTCTTTGGTGAGTGTTATCACTGAAAAATCATCTGCAACATTACACACAATGGTTGAAGAAAAACATCAATGCTAGCAGCAATTAGTTCACCTACAGCACCAAAATCCATCAACAGGAAAAAAACTATATAATTGGGTCAAAAATCAAAGTGTGCAAATTCACCAAAGGAAGCGTGCGCACAGTGCACATAATGCGCAGGCTAACACTGGCATCAGCCTGCACTGTGTGCAAAATGCGCAACTGTCTACGAGAAAAGTCACGCACTTCTATGAATGGCACATTTATGGATCTTGTTGGCCCCTCAACCACTTCTATTCTGACCCCCAACACGATTTGAACCTCATATCTTAACGAAATCTAGCTTGGAGGTTGGTCAAGGGCTAGAGGGTGCCCTAAAAGGCCCCTTGTTCACACTATGAACCAATTACATTTTTCCATGAATGGACGATATAAATAAGAGCCATGGGTGTGCTAAGAAAATAATATATTCAAGGTATTGTTATGCTCCAAGAATTATTCTTTGAGAATCATGTGTTCTCTTTGAAGCCTTCAAGCACCATTGCAATAGGTCATTCCACTCACCTCTTGAGGGAATATGAATTTGTATTTCTTCACCATTTGTCACTTCTTCCATTGTATGAAGAGAAGAGCTCTCAATTAGGGAACTCAAGAGCCCTCCCAAGGAGGAAGAGGGGAATCATAAGTCCTTGCCTTTCTCTACGGTGTTTTGCCTATCAATCTATTGATCCATTGGTAGCAATATGTTGGTCATTTTTTTATTTTCATGGTTCTAAGTTTCTCAAGATTTCTAACATTTATTTCTTAGTTGTTTTTATTTGTATTTATTTGTTTTGATGTGTATTTGGTTTGTCTAACCTACTCACAAACTTCTGTCTGGTTTAGTAGGCTTATCTAAACATGCAAGTGTTGTGTTTTTTCTCACCCAAGTGACAAAACCAACACAACAGATTGTCGACCATACTGGGGATCGGTATCAAATTCCTCCCTATTTAAGTCTTGAGAGCACTTCATTTTGATTTTTTTGACATGCAGGTACCAAAACCGGCCTAGCCCAACCTGCCAAAGTCAAACTTCAGAGCAAAGGAAGGATTATTTCACTTGGAAATTTCTCCCCCAACGCGTGACAGGAAGTGTGTGGCTTTTTAGGCCCACAGACGTGCACTGTGCACGAAACAAGCTTCATTACTCTGTGCATTGTGCACCCTTTGTATGTCTGTCAGAACCGTAGCCTGCGCATAAGTCCATTTTTTCAAATTGTAAGGGTTTTTATGAATGGTTTGAGGGCCCCTAGACTTCAAATTTTTATTTTTATGCACTTTGTAAGGAAACTCCACTCCACTTAGAGTCCTTTCTCATAATAAAGGTTAGCTAACATAGGCACATAGGGGTAAAAAGAATCATTATTCTCCTCTTTTGCTTTGTTTCCACATGGATGGCTCATTTGGATTTTAAAATTTTATGTTGAAATTATTGCTTTTCATACACAATCACTTAATTTGGGACTAGAAGTTAATTTTAACCCTCAATTATGCTCTTCCCCCTGCACCCTAGTGTGATCTCAAGAATCAAAAAGGTGGTTGAAAGGACATTTCATCTCCCTTAAAAAATCTTTAGGAGAGCACAAATCCCCCCTAGGGTTCCTCTTAGTTTTTGAAAATATCTTAAAGCTTTGTAAGGGCCCATACATGCCCACATGTTTGCAAACTTAGGATAGTTTCTAAATTCTTTCTTAGTTTAGATCACAATCTAGGGAAGTTTAAAGATCAAGTAACGGGCCCATACATGCCCACATGTCTACAATTCTAGGATAGTTTCGAAGATTTCTTAGTATAGACAACATTTTACAAAGTTTAAAGGATTTGTAAAGACCCATATGTCCACATTGCTAATTCTTTAGGGCTTTAAATATTCCGCAAGGTTGTACCAAAGACACTTAGTAAGATAGGTAAGAAAATTTGTAAGGACCACATGAATTCCACATGTTGCAATATCACACTTAACTTATTAAAATCTTGGCACACTTTTCAGTTTCTTGCACACAAAGCCACTCTACACACACACAAATTTCTATTAGAATAATGGAGGTCGAAGTAGGTTTTATCCAAAGGAATTCCAAAAGATCTGACTACTTATTTGGAAACTATCCACACCAAGTAATTCAAACGAGATTGGTCCATGGCCCCAATCTCTCAGCCCATCACATCTAAAAAATTTCAAAAAACACACTAAAGTTTCCTCCACAGAAGGTGCCAAAAGAAATTTTTTAGTCTAGGAAGGATCTCGGGGGTAGGCATCCAAATAACCTCCCATTATCAGGTTCTCACATCTTCAAACAATAGAAGTTGAGAAATAGGGAACTTTCAAATCCTCCAAGTCAAGTGTTCCTACACCATAAGGCAAGGAGATATCTGTGAAGGGTCGAAGGCCGAGGTCTGGTTGTTCTATGCATCCCTCCTTGAGTCACCCAACTCTTGTGAGGGCATCCATCCCGTGACCCATTTCTTAGGTCAAAAATCTAAATGTCGCACTTTGACCAAGGTACTTAGTGGCCAAACTTAGGATATCCACCCAGGTGGCGATTGTGGGCTACAATTGCACCTTGATCATATTTTGTGTGGCTATTGGGAAATATCGCCAGCGCTTTTAGGATATGCACCCTCTATGCCTCATTATAACTAATTACTTCAACCTTCACTAGTTCCTCTTTTGATGTCTTCCTACCCCACTATTGAGTGTTATTGGAAGACCTAGTGCTAAATGAGAGGAAGGACGATACGTCTTTTAGGACACAAGCATTTGTTTTTATTGTTCCCCCACGCGGAAAAAATCCACCTATCCACATGCTTGTTTATTTACAGTTGATTTGTGTATGATGTTCATTTGATTACATGCAATTGTGAGTTATACTATCCTGTGAAGGTCAAAAACATACAAAATCTCTTGTTCATTTATTTCTCTCTTGTCACCATTTGCACACATTCACTTTTCTAGTCAGGACCATAGGGGAACCACAAAATCCCCATCGTTCTAGACGCTTGCAAAATCTCCCTCCTATTCTAGGAGGAGTCACTAGTCTTTTCAACTCACCGGCTCAACCATCTCACACCCCCGTGAGTGCTATTGTTTTGGGATCAGATTTACTTGATTCCACTTTGCTTGGGTCAAATTCCCAAGGCCATCCATCCATTAGTTCTCCTTCACAAGGAGGCGGGGGTCAAACTTCTTCTCAAGGTAGAAGTACAACCCCGCCAAATCCCCCTCAAGGGATAGGTCCACTACCTACTCACACAATGCCTGGAAATAATCCTCTGCCAAATATTCCTATGCCATACTTGCCATCCCTTAACATTCCTGATTTGACTAAACTCATGAATGATCCCATTTGACATGACCCCACATGGCCCAATATTCCTACCAAACTACCTTCAAATATTCTGAAATTTGAAGGAAAATCAGGGGAAGATCTCGCCAACCATGTTATGAAATTTCACTTATGGTGCTCTTCAAACAACATTATGAATGATTCCATCCGCTTGATAACATTCTCCCCCTTTTCCGCACTAGCTCAGATTATTTTTCGTTCATCGACATGGGTCTCGTAATTTTCAAGGACCCATCCTTGTTGGGGGCATATCATGGAGCACCACCTCTCCTACACCCTTCAGCACAAATGTGTGTAGTATCTTCTAATTGAACAGATATCAGAGACAATAGTCCTCCCATCGAGCCCCCTCCCAACATCGAAATTCCACCAGTCGAAAAACTATTACCTCAGGAATTCCATAAGAACCCCACTGCACCACTTATCCCATATTTTCCCCTACTCCAGGGGAAAATCCCAGTTTGGGAGACAGTTCCCCAAGACATTTGATCTAAAAATGAAGAAGACTTGAAAATCTTGAAATTATTGCAATGTAAATGTTATGTGTTTAAAGAAAATGGATCAATTTTGCAACACATAAATTAAGGGATTACTTATGCAAAATACACATAGACAGTAGCATAATCAATGAACATAAGCATATAAACACAGCAATTGATAAAGGAGTTCACCCCTCTCTTGGGCTACATCTCCTGGTCCAGCTTCCAATGGATCATTATTATTAATTGCTCAAAGTGATCAAAAACATGTCTTACAATGCTCAAACTGACCAACCGATTGCTCCAATGGCTTCAGAGCATCCAAAAACCCCTAGTTGGGCTTTTTCGGCACCTCAATCGGTCGAAAAACGAAGAAGTTAAGCCTCCTAGAAGTCCCCCCTTCAAGCTTGTTGTCTCTGCATCTACAAAACGCACCCTTGTCAAATGAACCTGGCACACACGCAATATATGGCATGAAAACCCAGCACTGGGCGCAACCACGCCAATGGTGCAAATTGTAGGACGGTTATGGGCACGCCAGCCCCTAACCGCCTAGCACCTGGGCACATGTGGTCCTCCATATGACTTTGCGCTTTATAAAAAAGGGCTTCGTCTATAGGCAAATAGAGTTGTTACAAGTGGCGGGTAAGTTACAACCGTATGAACCATATAAAATGCACCCATAGTACCGGAGCCATATGACAGGGTCATATGCTACAACGATTATAACCACGGGCTATATTAAAACCACCGCGCACTATGTAACAACGGTGTGGTCATATGTTTTGATATATAAAACTGTGGGTCGGGGATAAGCCCCGGCCCGACTCCCCGCCATTTAACACATAGTTTGACTTTAAATAAATTTAAAAACGTATACATATCAAGTCACAACCAGTGGTCCGTTGGTCGAACGATCTTTGCAAAGGCGCTATGTGGAGGAGAGGTCTGGGGGTCGAACCTCGCGGACTCCAACATAATTTTACATAACAATCAAAAGCCAATAAAGGGGTGCCACGTGGCATCCCATGATTGGGCCACGTGGCACCTTACCATTAAACAACGAGATGCCACGTGTCACAGTCTGATTCACCCAACTATCAACCACATCACCTCTGCCATGTCACCGTACGGACGTACGGCCCTGCCACGTCAGCCTGTATGGACTGTACAGTCAGCATCATTTTTTTGCCTGTTTGACTTTATGAACAGATTGCAATATCTCTCACTCCCGACGTCCATTTGGTACGAAACAAGTTGTGTTGGGTTCGCAACGACGAGGCCTACGTTCTC
>JASDQU010102002.1:52005-67061 GCA_032191745.1 Picea mariana
TAAGGCAAGAGGGAATGTTTCTTTGACCTATCATGTGCATGGAAGCACCACTATCTATGAGCCAAGTATCCTCACCAGGTGACACTGATCCTGAGAGGGCAAAGATTAAGACATAGTCTTCAATCTGTTCTTTTATCATTTTTGTGGGTGGCTCTTCATCTTCAACTGTATGGCATGTTGCCTTCCATTTCTCTTCTTGTATTCTTCTCTTCTAGCTGTACAATTCTTAGCAATATGTCGCATCTTGTCACAATGGTAACATTGGTAGGATGAGAAATCCTTTTCTCTTCTTTGACCTTTCTGAAACTTCTGGAATCTCCTTGGAGGGTGAGATTCTTTACGGATGAATTTATTTAGGGAGTGAGACTGCTTATGTTGATGAGTTTCCTTTTGAAAGTGAGACCTCTTCCTTCCTCCTCTAGTATGAGCAACTAGGGCTTGATCTTCATCTCTTGATAGTACTGCTTCTCGATTAGCTACTCTTGCTTTTTCTTGAATACATTTTTCCCACAGATTGCCAAAATGTAGTTCCTCYTTTCTGACACAAATGGTTTGGATGAATGCATCCAAAGGTCTTGTGAGACCATTAAGAGTTGTTATTATGAGTTCATCTTCATCTAGAGTATCACCAATTGCTTGTAGCTATTCCTTGAATTGTKATATTCTAGAGAAATATTCATGAACTGTTTCTCCTTTCTGCATCCTTGTACCTTTAGAGTTGAGTTCTTAGGGTCATCTTCCGATTAATGTTCTTTCCTTCATACATTCTGGTTAGGGCATCAAACATTTCTTTTGGAGTTTTCTTTGAAGCCACTTAAGGGATCAAGTGATCTTTAATAGAGTCTGCAATGATTCTTTTGGCCCTAACCATGTCCTTTTGGTGTTTTTCTTTAGCTTTAACATCGGTGGGTTCTGGTACATCTTCTTTAATGAATCTTCCTAGGTCATTCTCTGCAAGAATGAGTGCAATCCTATACTTCCAGGCACAAAAGGTATCCGCACCTTCTAGCTTGTCAACAAGCTTAGTGCTTGCARACTTCTTGACCTGGAGCTGAGAAAATGACCAAAAATTGAAAATGCTTAGAATTTAAATATGAACTTACCAGGAGGTGCGCTTGGCTGAGGTGAGTAGCCCGGTGCAGTTAGATTTCAGAAAATCCAAATTTTGCCCCTTTAAACTGGGCCTGTGGAATTCTAGATTGGTATTGGTTCTGGTTTCTTGGTTTTCTGGTACCAGTGAAAGCTAGGGTTTCACTTTCTGGGAGTTCTGTCCACTGAAAAAGTGCGCTAAGGCTGACAAAGAGTTTGCTAGGGTAGGGAGCACTTCCTTGATGAGTTTTGGGCCGAAATTCCTCTTCAATAGAAAACCCTAATTTTCTTATACGACATCATTGACGTTTTTGCTTATCCAGTGAAAGGTGCTCTCTTCAGCTTAGCTCTGAAACCATGTTAAATTTTTAGCTATTATTAGGTTTCTTTTCAATTTATTAGATAACAATAGCATAGGTAGGATCATTGAGAGAAACACAATCACAAGATACACAACATTTATCCTGGGAAACCCTCATGGGGGTAAAACCCAGCAAAAACTTCCTTAATATAGATAATCAATACAATGCCAAGACAATAAACCAAAACACTAGAGAATATCCAACACTGAGCGATGCGCCTCTTTCTTCCTTCTTCTCCCAACTGCAATTACCAAACTTGTGCACTTGATGAATGAATTGAGTGAGTGAGATAATGAGGCGCTAGCCTCTTTTATTTATACTAGCTGGCATGTGCTGGAAAGGTCTCTCTTCACTGGGCCGAGCCGACTTCTCTTCTTAGTGGTTAAAACCACTTTAATTAGGCCTGAGAGCTGACTTCTTAGTTTGCATAATATCATTAGAGTTTGACCAATCCGCAAAAGGGGATTTGGTCAAGTACAAGGCCCGACATGATCAATCCACAAAAGGGGATTGATCTAATGAATAATATCTCAATAATAAATAGAATACTCTTTGCAGTTACAATATTTCAACACCAACTAGGTCTGTCTTTGACCTCAAGTTGGCTCTAAGTTTCTGCTATCACATTCTTGTTTGCTGTTGTTTTATATCAGCAAATTGACCAGGAACTTTATTGTTGTTTTAGTTAAGGTTGCATAGACTTTTAGGTTCTCTAGCATGTAGTTTTAGTCACCAACAAGTTAGCACATGCATACCATAAAATATGTAACACACCACTAGATCTTCACAACTGAAATACTGCTGTTCTAAACCCTAGCATACATGAAATGGACACAATAGTTTTTGGTCAACATGACCCTGGACAAAACCCCCCCGGGGAAAACTAGTTTGAGATTGATGTATATATATAGAGTGCTTCAAGCAAGAAATACACCAAGGAAGATAAATACGAAGGAACCCGAACTCTTTGCAAGGTCCTCTCAAGCTTTGCAAGTGGTTCCTTGAAATGTGCGCCCCTCCTTCCTTGACTTTGCTTGAAGATCCTTGCGCCTTTGCTCTCTCCCTTTGCTGATTGAAGAACCCTTGCACACAGTCTGCCCTTTGCATGCACTCTCAACAACCCACAAACCAAATCCAAGAAAGCTCCACTCCAAATGGTACATGCTAGCTTGCGCCCTCACTCCAAGAGTGCGCCCTCCCACTAGTGAATACACTCACACACACATAAATGAAGCTCCAAGCTCCCTTGCACCCTCCATGAACATGTGTGCCCAAGCAGGCTGCTTCAAACCCTCCTTCCTCACTTCTCTTCTCCTCACCAAACTCTCAAGGTGATCAAGTGAACAAATGAAAAAAATCCTCTTGGCCCTATGCGCTCCTGTGGAACCTCCATAAGGAAACCTAGAAGATGGATGGTTGAGATCTCACCATGCCATCTCTAATCAAAGGTTGAGATCATCCCACACTAATCTCACTCACAAACCCACTTTGGGTTAGTTCCCCAAGTTCACTTTATGTCTCCTAATTCACCCACAAAGTGAATTGATAGCCATTTTAGGCTAAAATGACCAAATTTAACTTTTGACTTAAATCTCCTAAGTCAAAGTGAAATTAGACATAAAGTACAAGGTACATAGTACCAATATATTTCCCACTTGTGTTTAGAGGCTCACAAACACAAGGGGACCACTTCCCAAGGTACACAAATCTCAACATATAGCCTTCCGAAGATCCAGAGAATCTCATATGGAGATTGACAGTGAGAAGAAAGAAGAGCCAATACTTTCTCCCCCTTCAGCAGTTCAGAGGGAGATAGTTATTGATCTACTTGATCGAGTTGATCCCATAGCTCCAGTTGATGTTTCCAGAGACATTGCAGTAGGCCAGAAGAGGCCTGCATGGGCTTGATTGACTCTGCAGGAGGTAGAGGGACATGCAACTCTTCGTGGTACATTTCGAGAGAGCAAGAGAGCACAGAGATTTTCGAGCTATATTTCAACTATGAGCCACATCATTGATACTGAGCCTTCTTGTCATGGAGAAACAACTTGTGAACAAGTTTGGCAAGATGACATGACCGAAGAGTATCAGTCCATCATGAAGAATGATGTGTGGGATATTGTTCCGAGACCGAAAGGGAAGTCTATAGTGACTTCCAAGTGGATCTATAAGATCAAACACGCAGTTGATGGAAGTGTCGAGAAGTACAAAGCGAAATTTGTGGCTAGAGGATTCTCTCAGGTGGAGGGAATAGATTATGATGAAACATTTGCTCTTGTTGCCTGATACACTTCAATCCGTATGATTATTGCCCTTGCCGCATCCATGGGTTGGAGACTACATGAGATGGATGTGAAGACAACCTTTCTCAATGGAGAGATTGAGGAAGAAGTTTACATCGAGCAACTAGATGGATTCGTGATACATGAGAAGGAGTCTCATGTGTGCAGGTTGAAGAAAGCCCTGTATGGACTAAAGCAGANCAGGTTGAAGAAAGCCTTGTATGGACTAAAGCAGACACCTCATGCATGGTATGAGAAGATTGATGGATACTTGATGAGTTTGGGCTTCCACAAGAGTGTTGCTGATCCAAACCTATACTACGACATTATTGGTAACAAGTGCCTATTTTGGTTCTATATGTTGATGACTTATTCCTCACCGGTTCAGAAAGACTTATTTTTGAATGCAAGCGTGCATTGGCTTCTGATTTCGAGATGAAGAACCTTGGTATGATGCACTACTTCTTGGGACTAGAAGTGTGGCAGAGGACTGATGAGATTTTCCTGAGTCAGGGGAAATACACAGTTGAGATATTGAAGAAATTCAGGATGATAGGCTACAAGCCCATGCCTACACCGATGGTGATGAATCTGAAGAAACTGAACGAGACTTCTTCTGATTCAGGCGAGATTGGTCCACATCTTTACAGACAACTGATTGGATCATTGATGTATCTAGTTAACACCTGACCTCATATATGCGATGCAGTGAGTGTACTCAATTAGTTTATGAGTCAGCTGAGACAGACACACTGGATAGCAACGAAGCATGTGTTGAGATATTTACGATGCACAGTTGATTATGGACTGAGATATGCCTCCGGTGTAGATACGAGATTGCAGGGATATGCCGATGCAGATTGGGCAGGGAGCACAGTGGACCGGAAGAGCACCTACGATTGTTGTTTTACTTTGGGATTTGCCATGGTTTCCTGGTGCAACAGGAAACAAACTTTTGTGGCTTTTAGTACCGCAGAAGCAGAGTACATTGCATTATGTGTGGCAGTCCGCGAAGCAGTGTGGCTTCGCAAGCTCCTTTCAGACTTATTTGGACATGGGATGGATTCCACCGTTATCCATTGCGATAACCAGAGTTGTGTGAAGCTCTCAGAGAATCCTGTGTTTCACGATAAATCGAAACACATTGAGATCAAATACCATTACATCAGAGATATGGTGCAGAGGAAAGAAGTACATGTGCAGTACCTTTCTACACATGAGCAAGTTGCAGATGTCTTCAACAAACTGCTTGCCAGGATGAAGTTCAAGTATTTTCGTGAAAGACTTGGCTTGGTGGAGAATGCCTCCCTAGATGAGAGGGAGTGTTGATGATTGCAGCTTCATGAGACATTCTCCAGATCGTACTCCTCTGGACTGAGTTGAGATGATCTGTGAGAACGCCTATGTGATAGGTGAGTCGTACTCCTCTGGATTGAGTTGAGATGACTTGTGTTGGTCTCTTGTCGTGGTCCTCTGGACTGAGTTGAGATGACTTGAGATGGTCTCTTGTCGTACTCTTATGGACTTAGTTGAGTTGAATTGAGATGGCTCTACAGTTCGTACTCTTATGGATTTAGTTGAGTTGATCTGTTTGAGAGTGACGTCCCTTGTGGTTGAGCACATGTGGACTTGTCCCTAGTGGCAGAGCACTAGAGGATGTGTGTGAGACCCCTTGCTATATTGTCAAGGAGTAAGACTATTGTGAAACCCTAATTTGTATTGTGAAGGGTACATGTCGGCCCTACTATGTAAAGATAATTAATGTTATGTGAAATATTAATTATATTATTGAGTTGTACAAGTCGGCCCTATTGTCCCAATAGACACATCTATTTGATGAGTTAGGTCATGTATTTATTAGAGTGATACATCCCCATTGTGGATCATATCTCGTTCACTAAACACTTAACTTGGAGATCTGAAATTTGGTGCTCACTTCTTATGCGTTAGCTTTCTTGGTTATAGAGCACCCTCTTGTGTGCACTAGGGTTTTGTCTTGAGGGCCACCATTGTTGGTATCTATATTTTCGGTGGAGAGGGGTTCTTCTCTTGGCAATATAGCAAAGGGTTGCTGGGTTTTTCCCTTGTTTGAGAAGGGTTTTCTCAGGATACTTCTTGGGTCTTGTGCATGGTTATTCTTCTTGTGAKCTTGGTTTACTGCAGCTATTGTATTTTGTGTTGYTGCATTGTTTATGGTTCAAGTTCATGCTAAATTGAAAATAAACTACATGTGCTTGAGTCATCATTAAAAATTCAACACAKGAGCTGCAATGGTGCAACACACTCTTGTTCAACCTTTTTGGTACTCTTACTTGTGCGCTACCTTGGAGAAGGTGCGCTCTCTTGGTTTATCTGTTGGTTCTAGTGTGGCTTCCTGGAATCATTCTATCTAGCAAAGGTTAAGGTGCTTGGGGGTGGCTTTGTGACTATGGTTGGGTGACAATGGTGTAACATTGTCTATGGTGAAATGAGCACAATATTCTAACAGGTTATGGGCCCATACCACCTACAGAATAGTCTACCCACTGGAAGATAGATCCACAACTCTCTGTCAAGCTCGTTGTAGCACAATTGCAGTTGCAACTAAGGTTTTTGATCTTACATCAACAACAAACCCTAACCTGATTGTTCGGGCACTTTAAGTGAAGCGTTTGACATAATTTTGGATATCGTAGTGTGCCCTAACCCAACATATCTCCTGGTGCCTTCAGCCATAAAAAACATCAAAGTTGAATTTTGGGTCAAAGTCAAAGACAATCATGACTTCCTCCATAAAATCAGAGTGGCGCAATAGAAGCATGGTCTCTTTGTAGAGCATGGAAGACAAGGATTGACATCATCCTTGCAAAGAACAAAGGGCAAATTTATGGAACCACAGACTGAAGAGTAGGCATCAAAGGATGAAGAGTTCAAGTTTTGGAGCTTCCAAGCACATGAACGTGGAGTATGAGAAACAATAAAAAGCAACTACTGCAGATGTAAATCTCTGGAAAGAGAAGGGATCTTTGTTCGAGAAGCAATCGTAGAGCCAAAAAGATCTCAGATCTAATACATTCAGAGGAACAACACACTCTCTAGGTTGGAAAGAATACTTGTCTCAGAAGAAAAGCAACTCAAGCGGAACAATAGCCAGACTCCAGGTTTGCATATCAGGTTCAATATTTTAATCGCTGCTTAAGTATTGCAATCCTTTAGATTTTACTAATGGTAGGAGCAAATGAATACTTAGTAGCATGCACTATTAATATAAATGCTTATTGTACTTAATTGCAATATGAACTAACATCTCCTCTAGGAGATAATTGTTGTTCTTGTTCTCAGGCAAGACACCTTGGTAATGCTATAATGAATTATCATGAAATTGATATGTTCTTATATAAAATGCTATTATATTGGAAATACTTTTGCTCTTGTTGTTCCTGTTTCGGGCAGGTTATCCTTCGTATTCCAGGAAGGTTACCACAGAAAGCAAGACTTTAAAGGACTCAGAGGGAGTCAATGATCAGGAAGAGGCAAGGTTTCGTGACACTTTGCAGGATGCATAGGGGCATGCAGCAGATGGAAGCATGGTTCGAGGATTCTCTCAGTTAGAGGGAGTTGATGGCATAATTTGAAAAGAAGGATCTTGTAGGTTTCATGCTGAGTTGTAGGCCTCTCTGCCGAGTTGTAGGCCTTTGTGCCGAGTTGTAGGGTTTGTGCTGAGTTGTAGGCTTCATGCCGAGTTGTAGGCTTCGTGCCGAGTTGTAGGCCTTGTGCCGAGTTGTAGGCTTCATGCCGAGTTGTAGGCGGCCTTGTGCCGAGTTGTAGGCTTCATGCCGAGTTGTAGGCCTTATGCTGAGTTGTAGGCTTTATGCTGAGCTGTAGGCTACTGCAGTGAGATGGTCTGGTATGCCGAGTTGTTGCTACACTAGTGAGACAGTTTGGTATGCTAGTGGCATAGTCGAGAACCTGTATGGTTGTGATGGTGTTGCTCGTAATATGCTCTGGGTGATCATGAGATAGCTTGTGTAGCTCTGGTGATGCTACTGGTCTGCAAGACCATGTAGGTCTTGCCCATGCCATGTGAGATGGATGGATAATCATGATTGTAATGATGATGCTCACGACATGGGTGACCACGTCATGCAGGTGTAGCCCATGACGATGTTGGTGACACACACTACGAGGTGTAGTTCTAGTGTTCTATAGCGGGTTGTCGCCCCTAGACGAGATTGATAGGTCCACATGTGTGTAGCCATGTGTGACGTAATAATGCTACCAGTGGCATGGTCTGCATAACCATGTCGAGTGGATCATGGTATAGCGAGCAAGGCTATGAAGACCAGAAGGGAACATCATGGTTAAATACCTCCCTAGCTAAGAGGTAGTGTTGATGTTTTGGTAGCTGCAGGAGGTATTAACCTCCATGGATAACCCTTTGACTAGAATAGAATATTCCGGAAGCAAGAGGAAACCTAAACAGATGTGTGAAAACCTTGGAAGACAAGTCGGCTCAACATAATAAATAATATTGAAGTATTGTATGCAGAAAAGGACAGGTGGGCTCTGGTTGAAGGGACACTTGTTCACCTGGCCAGATTAGTTTAAATAGAAGGTTCTTTAGCTCATTTGAAAAAACACACACTCACTTAGTGGGTGCGCATATCTTAGAAGTGCAATAGCAACAAAAGTAGTGCGCAAGTCTGGAAGAGGAGCAAAAACAACTGTAGTGGTGCAACACACTCTTGTTTAGCCTTTTTGGTACTCTTACTTGTGCTCTACCTTGGAAAAGGTGCACTCTCTTTGTTTATCTGTTGGTTTTAGTGTGGCTTCACAGAATCATTCTATCTAGCCAAAGTTAAGGTGCTCGGGGGTGGCTTTGTGCCTATGGTTGGGTGACATTGGTGTAGCATTGTCTATGGTGAAACAAACACAATATTCTAACAACTTGACTCCTTTTCTCTTTTTGCCATTTGGTACTTAAGGTGACTTATTCCTTAAGTTAGGTGGCATAAAGTCACTTTATCCCCCTTTTTATTCCCTTTTTGTTGAGACGAACAAAAGTCCACTCACACAAAGAATATCCAATATAAGTAGGATAATACACCATAATCCATTAAGGATATTAAATAATATATAAATGTATAAGAGAATGAATAAGATAAGACAAGATGTTGACTACAATGAGAATGAGGGCCTTATATATCCACGTAGGGGTGCCCTTCCATGAAGAGACGTGACCTTTCATCAGGGAGGTGTCTCTTCATTATTAATCATTAACTATTGGTTATTTTTTATTATTTATATTTTGTAATGTATTTACATTTATTATTATATATTGTGTTCATAACATTGCCTTCCCCTTAAAAATGATTTGTCCTCAAAGCATACTTATGGAACACTTATCTCTTGCTCTGGCTTGTAATATTGTCTCTTGATTCTTTATTCTTGAATTAGTGATCATTGAGGACTTGAAACGATAGGATCTTTTAAGCGCCGAGCAAAACCGTCGAATTGTAAAGGAGTCTGCCCACCCTAATTCGATCTTCTACGGAACTGAGCATTTATAGGGTTCTTGTAGAAAACTTGATGTATTTCGACTCCCATGATAGCTTCTACTTTGAGCATCATTTGTAGTGGAAATAATATTTTTTGACATATCAATCATTTGTTTCTGTTGATACATTGATTGGTTGAAGTATCGACTTTTGTGATTAGGATGTCTATAAGGTGTCCTTGCAACTTGATCTTTACTTCATATACTTGTAGGTTTTTCTTGATTAACTTTTGGAATTGAGTCTTTTTCATAGCCCTGGCTTGTTTCTACTTTGACATGTGAAGACCTCTTTACATTAGCTTGTTTTGCATCCTGTTGAGTTGTCAGGTTGACTGGGTTTGTATTAATTCCTTTATCTACAATTGTGTTTTTTACATTTGAAGACTTCTCTATTTCCATAGGTTCAGTGATTGTCTCATTATCAACCAATGATTCCTTATTAATAAGTTTTTCTAACTTGTCTTGTAGCATCTTCTTATCACTCTTTATCTTCTTAATCTGGGTGAGTAAACTTTGATTATGAACTTTTAGATGACAAATTTCTGCGTCTTTATCTATGACAATTTTGTCAAAATCTTTTTGGATCTCAAGTATTGACTGTTGATTATCCCGAAGTATCATTTTTGAGATCTGATCAAGATCTTTTGATGTAGATACTGAATTTGACTTCATTGAGATGCCATGTAATGTTATTTTTTTCTTCTTGTAGGAAAATATCAACAACTTTTTCCTTGAAGTTTAATATTAAACTATTCAACATCTCTTACCAAGTTGAAGCAAGAATTATATCAATCTCTTTTTGATATATAGTTGTAACCTCGAATTTCGATTCGAGTTTATAATCTTCAAGTGTCAATTGTAAGTCCTTGATTTCATATTTATTGCCAAAAAGGCCTTTTGTTTCGATTACACTTGTTTTTGGAATTTTTTATTGATTCGCCAAATCGACATTGATGTGAATTTTCTTCTTATGTGGACAAATATGGATTCTAATTTCTTTTTCTTGAATATTTCCTCTAAATATCAATAATCGATGCATTTAGCTTGACAATTTTTACCTGACAATATTCCTTCCTTAAAATCCATTTTTATTAGATAGGAAGGACTTTAGAAATATTCTTCCTTTGAACTTCCTATATATATATATAAACTTTTTTGTGATTACTTTAAACTTTTTTGTGATTACTTGTACTTCTCTTTATAGTGATTCCTTTTCTCTTGGTAATAAAAAATACCTTTATTTGTTGATTATACCCTTTTAAATCCTTGAATATCTTTTTAATAAAAATTCCTTTATATATATATATATATATAAATTTACATTGCTCCTTATAACTTTTAATCCTTGTATGTTTGGTAACTTCATAAAATTTTATATTTAAATATGTGCAACCAACTCTATATATATATATATTTCTTTGGCCTTTTAATAATGGCTTTTGTGAATAATATATATATATACTTATTTCTTTGGCCTTTTAATAATGGCTTTTGTGAATAATATATATATATATATATATATATATATATAACCTTAATACTTTTCCACAAATTGTTTACGCTGACTTCCTTGATTTTCTTTCAACTTGAAACTTAATTAATAATGGATTCTTGAAACTTAATTAATAATGGATTACCCTATCCAATAGTCGTRACTATACGTACAAAATCCAGATTGGTACGGATCCACCTTCGATTTGACTGTACCATAGATTGTTAATAAAAAATTTGCGCTTAAATTATAGATTGTACAGATGGTTCGAATGTATTGTTTATTTGATCGTACGGTACAACAACCATGGTAAGGGATTTTGTGTATGGAGACTGGCAGATATCGCTATTGTATGGTTCTCACAGGAAAAAGTATGATGTTTACGGAAATGCTGAGATTGTACGGACGATCCAGATAACTTTTTTTTGATTAATTATTTGCAGGGCTGATTCCAAACGGTGTCTACACAGATGCAACTGTACGACGATTATTAATAAAGCGCATAGAACTCGAGATTTATATGGCGGACATAACAAACAATGGTAGTGGTTGGTACGGTGACGACGGTGTAGAAAATGTTGTTGTACGAAACTCTTTGTCTATATATATTCTTTCTCCAATAATTTTTTTTTAAATGGCCAAATGTCGGTGTGTTCAATGACCCGGAAAAATCAGAGAAACTTTGAATGAAGTATGGTTGGCCAAAAATTGGATCGAGACGAAGCTCTGATACCAAATGAGACGAACAAAAGTTCGCTCACACAAAAAATATCCAATATAAATAGGATAGTACACCATAATCCATTAAGGATAACAAATAATATATAAATGTATAAGAGAATGAATAAGATAAGATAAGATGTTGATTACAATGAGAATGAGGGCCTTATATACCCACGTAGGGGTGCCCTTCCATGAAGAGACGTGACCTTTCATCAGGGAGGTGTCTCTTCATTTTTAGTCATTAACTATTGATTATTTATTATTATTTATATTTTATAATGTATTTACATTTATTATTATATATTGTGTTCATAACATTTGCCCAAGGTCACCTCAAGATTATGACGCTGCCTCCTTATGTGACTTCACTCAACCCCCACGACTCTCCTTCTTTTGGGACTATAACCTACAGGGAGCCCTCTAGGCCACTACGTCCTCCCTCAATGAGGTCAAAGGGATAGGGACATGGCAGTCCTCCCTCCCCAAGATTGCTTGTCCTCAAGCAACTGCAACCCGGGGTGCTACAAAATCTGCTCTCCCTCCCATGTGGCATCCTCCACTGGTAAATCCTTCCATCTTACCAAGTACTCATTCACCATCTTGTTCCTCAAACGTCTCTTTCTAAATCCCAGAATTTACTCAAGAACCAAAATCAAGTGGCCTTCCTCGTCCAATGGTGGTAAATCTGTGGAAGAAATGACTTGTTGGCCCAAGGCCTTCTTGAGGCAAGAAACATGGAACACATTGTGAATCTTGCTGCCTTCTGGAAACTCTAACTCATAAGCGACCTCTCCGACTCTCTTGATCACCTTATATGGTCCATAGAAACGTGGCTGTAGTTCTTTTGCGCCACTCTTCTTTAGAGAAGACTGTCGATATGGTTGGAGCCTCAGAAAAACTAGATCACCAACCTCGAAGCTACGCTCCACCCTGTGCCTGTCTGCATATGTCTTTTGCCGATTCTGTGCCATCCATAGGTTGTCCTTTAGGACCCTTAGAATGTCTTGACTCTCCTGTACCCAATCCTTGGCCTTGAGAGCTCTTCTCTCACCAAATGCCAACTCCAGAAATGACGTGGCATCATAACCATACAATGCCTTGAATGGGCTCATCCCGATAGATATGCCTTGAATGGGCTCATCCCAAGGTGTAACTACCTAATCCACGCCTTATGTTGTCCGGACACATAGTTGCACAAGTACCCCTCCACCCACTTGTTGATGATCTCTATCTGTCCATCTATCTGGGGGTGATGACTCGTGTTGGGTGTCAACTCTGTCCCTGTCAGACTGAACAACTCCTGCCAAAAAGCACTGAGGAACCTTCTATCTCTGTCGTTGACAATGACTCTAGGTAGATCGTGAAGTCTGAATATCTCCCTAAAGAAGAGATTTGCCACCTGTAGGGCTTTATACTTATATGGTATGGAAAAGAAGTGAGTGTACTTGGTCAACCTATCTACCACCACATAAATACAATCTCTACCCTACACCTTCGGAAGCCCTATGATGAAAGCCATAGAAATACTCTCTCATTTCTACTTCGGAATAGGTAAGGGCTGAAGCAGACCTGCAGGGTGTGTGAACTTAGACTTGTTCTATTGACTAGTTAAGAACTCCCTCACATGACGTAAGACATCCCCCTTGAGACCCTTCTAAGAGAATCTCTCACAAACCTACCTGTATGTCTTCAAGTATCCTGGGTGCCCGACCAATGGTGCGTCATGTACTGCTCCCAAGATCTTCTCCTTGAGTGTGGACTCAAGGACAAGATATATCGTGCCTTTGTAATAGATGATGTCATCCAATATTGTGTACCTATCATCCTGTATGCTGCCATCTATCAACTCCCTTACAAAAGCGTTCTTGGAATACTCTACCAAAAGGGGAGATTTCCAATCTGTTGCAATCTCAGACATGGAAAATGTTGTCGGTCTCCTGAACAAGGCATCTGCAACCACATTTTTTTTCCCCTTGACATACTCTATGTCAAAATCATATGCCTGGACCTTGCTGACCCACTTTTGCTGCCTCTCATTCAGATCCTTCTACTCAAGGAAATGTTTCAGACTGTTCTGATATGTCCTCACTACAAAACGTCCTCCTATCAAATATTTTCTGAATTTGGCCAACACATGCATGATGGCTAGCATTTCGTTGTCATAGATGGGAATAAGCCTCTCAATTTCCCCTCGCTTGCGACTTTCAAAAGCTATGGGATGTTTGTTCTGCATTAACACTGCTCCTATCCCCTCTCTAGATGCGTCACACTCCAAAAAGAGGGTTGAGAAAATTCGGGAAGTGCTAACACCGGACAAGTGCTCATCACTTCCTTCATCTGATCAAATGCCTTCTGGGCCTCCTTTGTCCATTTGAATGCTCACTTCTTCGTGAGGTTAGTCAATGGTGCACCAAGCTGGGAAAACCCCCTCACAAAGCGCCAGTAATAACTACATAACCCCAAGAAGCTTCGTAGCTCTGTCAATGATCTGGGTGTGGGCCAATCAAGTATTGCACGTATCTTCTCCTGGTGGACCTAAACCCCCTGTGCCCCAATAATATGCCCCAGATACAAAATCTCCGTCAAGCCAAACTTGCACTTCATCTCCTTGGCATAAAATGACTGCTCCTCCATGATGCTGATTAGGTCTATGTGACGCAGATGATCCTCCCACGTCCTACTGTAAATCAACAGGTCATTGAAGAATACCAACAAGAACTTCCTCAACTGCTTGTTGAAGATATGGTTCATGCATGACTAGAATGTTGCTGGAGCATTAGTCAAGCCAAAGGGCATGACTAGAAACTCATAATGTCTGTAGTGGAAGCGGAAAGTTGTCTTGTGTACATCCTCCTTATGCACCTTGATCTGATGACATCCTAATCTGTTAGCACTCTGTAAATCTTGTCCAGCTGATAGACAAATGACAGAGGTAACTGTTTCAACCTACTTTTGAGCTGGGCACTCGCCTCTCTCAACTCAGAGAGGGCTCTCTCGTGTCACTTGATATATCTTTGGCAATCACTAGCTAGATTTGGTTTGTTTTGGGGGGTTTTTATAAAATTTGTTGGCCAAGAAGAGGAGGGACACTCAGGGCTATGGAGTCAAAATCCTGAAAGTGAATGAAAACAATGACTGGCCGGTAGAAATCTCTAGAGGATAAAGGCTAAATGAGGCAATGAATCTGAGTTGTAAATTGAAATTTGCAGAGTGTAAGAGGAAAGGGGGAAAACAAGTAACTGCATCAGATCATTAATGAAATGAATTCTGAATTAGTTAGGAAGAAATATACACAGTTTAAATTGCTTCAGCCGAGAGCATCAAGAGATGAATTCTGGGCTTTTAACTATCCAATTCAAACATAAGATAATGTAAATAGAATTAAAGAACACAGGAAATACATACAATGAGGGAAGACAAAACTCATATCACCACCATTAGAATCTTTTCATAGAGACTTCAAAAGCTTCTGCATATGTATTCCATTTAGCTCCAGAAAGATTACAATATAGTTCAGAACAACCAGAATTTGTGCCCTTGCATTTCTGCCCATATTAATTCATTTGGAACCT
>JASDQU010102002.1:103648-115203 GCA_032191745.1 Picea mariana
TTAATGTTCCTATGAATACATCAATCAAGTGCTCATCTGGAATATCGGTTACCTTTATATTCAATCTTTGGAAGTTCTCAATGTGCTCGGTAACTAAACCCTTTTTCTTGAGATTTATCAATTGGCTAAAGAAGGTATTGCTCCTTGTATCCTCATAGTGTGTTATCATTTCTTCTGTGAAAATTGTCCAAGTGACGAGTGATTTGCGAGAACAAAGCCATCAATACCATACAAATTGATTAGGTTCTAAATATAAAGAAGCAATTCGTACCTTTTGTGTATGTGGCACATTATGTAGATCAAAGAATTGTTCCATCTGAAGTATCCATTTGATTGGGTCCTTGCCATCAAACTTCCTCATATCGATCTTAGGAACGTGGTTGGTCTTCAACCCAAAGTTGGACTTTCTCCATTCTTGATTCACCTTCCTTGTGTCCTCGTCATGAATTTCATGGGATGCATTTTCACTTTCAGGTGTCTTCTCTGTTACGAAATTTTTCAATACTTCCATGATCTCCTCTTTTAAACCATCCATCTTTGCCTCCAACTTAGCTTCCATATCTTGTAGTTCATCTTTTGTTACTATCTTCTTTTGTAAATCATTTATGTCCCTACGCATTTATTCACCTTCATCAAGAGTCCAAGTAGGATTGTCTGGAGGCTTATTTGGTGTAGAAGTTCCCTTTTTGGGTGGCATGTTGGCCAAGTATCACTGTTCAACCTTGATTTTGAGGTGGTTCTGCTAGACAATCTTTCTTCTGTTGTATCTCCCAAGTTTCGGCCCTTCTGGGTATGAAATTTTATTTTATGTAGTTCTCTGATATTTCTTCTCTACAATTCCACAGGTCTGATCAAAATTGGATGTGCCAAGTGGAATTTACGATAACTTCCCCACAACTTGCCAATTTTTGGCCTTTCTAGGAGATCTCACTTGTATAGCGTACCCCGCACAAAATAATTGATATAAATTCTGAAACGCATGCCAGAAATACTACAGACTTTCCATGATCCAACAAAACCAGTCCCACTCAATTTGGACACTCTAGAAAAAAGTTATGATTGTTTTACCTAGAACACCTTCTTGAGACTAGTCAGATACCCTATCTTACACAGGGTGTATCTACAAATTTGACATGACCCAGAAGTTGAAAGTTTTACTAGAGATACCTTAATAATTTTTGTGAATAGGCTTTGGAGTTCAGGGTCTGAAACATTATAGAAAAATGTTTATAGTGAAAATTCCGCAATGACTCAGTTCAGGATGATTCCAGAACTGTATATTTTACAGGTTGTATCTCTGAAAGTATAAGGCCTCAGGAGATGAAATTCTAACCCAGTGTACATTGACCTATCTACTAAATATCCTCTAAGTCGTTCCTTCTGAAACGTTGTAGAAAAAAATTTATAGCGAAAATTTCAAGGTGTCTTAGATGTAACAGCGAGACCCCAAGACCTTGAGCTCTGATACCATATGTTAAGAACCAAATATCAATATAGCATAGAAAAACCTCAGAAAAAGTACTCAACACCTTGAAAAAGAGATAATTTCAGATAATAAGCCTCTTCGAGGGGGCAACCTCCTTTTACCCCACTTAAATGTTCAAGTACAAGATGATTCAAAATGAAAATGTCTCCTTGGTATATATAGGAGACTAGGAGGTATAATTACAACTAACGGCCTAAAGCCAACATAAATAAAATAAGATTACTAATATAATATGCCCCAATTAAGGGGTAATGAGCCAATATTAGGGCTTAACAATTACAATATAACCCTAGGGCATTCTACGGCGTACTGCCCACAGGGAAACGGGTTAGCAGAATCCTCAAATAAAATCCTAACCAGGATCATCAAAAGACTCATGCAAGACAATAAGAAAGCTTGGCATAAAAATCTTATCTATGCATTGTGGGCAGATTAGGTTACCACCAAGAAGTCCATCTCAACGTCGCCTTTTCAAATTGTATATGGCGCAGACGCAATTTTCCCTACCACACTGGGGTTGCCAGTCAGAAATATGTTGTAGGAATAGGAGGTCGAGACAAATGACATGCAGAGGAGAATAAATCAGTTGATTCACACACAACAGATGAGGGAACATGTGTACAATTAATCATAAATCCACTAGGAGAGGATGAAGAGAACTTTCAACAAGCGTTCTAAGCAGGAGCAATTTCGGGTAGGGGAGTTGGTGCTGAGATGGGACGCGAGGAATGAAGATAAAGGGAAGCACAAAAAATTCAACCACCTTTGGACGGGTCCATTCAGATTCAGCGTGTATTGCGGGAGAAATGCTTATTTTCTAGAAGGATCAAATGGAGAGTGCCTTGGTTGGGGGCCTGTAAACGGTAGGTTCCTCAAACATTATCTGATGAAATAAAATCCGTTTAAGTCATAAGTCATTGTAAATAGTCTTTTTAGTTTTGTGTCGAGCCAGTAGGCCAGTAGAAAATTAAAGCCCGAAGTGAAGGCCCTAAGTTTATGTTGAGTCTTTTAGAATTTATGTCGATAGGTTTATGTTGCATTTTTTTTTTCATATTGCAGTGTCGAAGATTCGAAATAAGGCCCAATAGTCAGGAACCTGGTCTACTATTCTTTGCTACCTCGCAGGGAGGATAGCATCCCCATTGGAGCCAGCTATTAGCGTCACCATTTTCCTTTCAATTAGAGTCGGTTTTAGTCAAGTTATGGCCCATGTGTCAAAACATGTGAAGTTAGGTACATAACAATGAAGGGGTTGAAGTCAACAAGTGCTCGGTTGGCCCTTGGAAACGGGAAGGGATGTCAGAGTCGAAACATGTGTAAATGGTACGGGTATGTTGTTCCCAAAGAGTCAGGTCCTGTTAAAAGGTAGTCTCTATGTGCCCCAGGTCGAGTCAAGTAGTTTATGGAAGTCACGTCGACAAGTGAAGTAACTATTATCAGTTCATTGTGAAGGCCAAAAGAATGAAAAATCACAGTGTTCGTATCATGTATGCCCTGCAACACTTATCACATGTACTTTACATGCGGGGATGTGTTATGGAAAATCTACAATTCGATTTGAAACATCTAGTCGCCATGAATTATGTGGTATTTAGCATGATTCCTCCTTCTGCCCGATCTGTTATAAATTCCAGATGTTATGAACCCATTCTATTCGTGAAATCATATTCATGCTCTGTCTGTAAATTGTCTCGCAAGCCCGGGTTGATCAAATTCTCCGTCTTGGGCATTCACCAGATCCACCATGCGTAGGATAAATACTGGTCGTGCCATGGGGACCTCCCAAAACATAAGGAGGGGCACACGAAATGGAAGAATTGCCAGGCCTGAGCCCCAAAGAAACTAGGATTCATTCTCACTCACAAGTACAACAGGCATCACTGAGGATACAAAGGGGGTTTTCCCTTTACCCACAGAAACAATGATATCACACCGCATGGAAACTAGAGTGGAAAGACCTGCATAGGAAGGAAAGATATTAGAAGCCTTGTGTCCCCAACAACAGATGCCTCGGAGAATGGGCAGGCCAAAGAATAAGGAAGCTAGGGAAACTCGAATCCCAGACGAGCCGCGTGCAATATCAGTTACTGAAAAATTACTTATGTGCATTGTTCAGTTGGAACCTATTGAAGTTACAAGTCCAGAGAGTGGGAGAAGAATGAGGAGGATGGGTTTCACGGGTACAAATGTCATCTCAGCAGTTGAAGCAGGTGAAACTAGCTATCGTCGAACTTTACCAGGAAAACAAGGAGCTGAGACAACAGCTAGCGACAAAGACCATTGAAGTGTCAGCAGCACAAGGTCATGAAGGGAACGTGACATGGCTCAAAAGACAACTCAAAGAGGTGTAGGATATAATCGTACAGCTGCACGAAGCATAGAGGTTATCAGAAGAAAGATATGTGAAGCATTCTGAAGAATGTGAAGCAGCCAAGGAGAAAGTCCGTGCAGCTCTTGCGAGCGAACAAAAGAAACAAGATTAGCTGAGTTCATTCCTGTATCCACAAATAGAAATAAAATATTGACAGTTTTGAAGGAGACGTCTCCCTAAGACATTTTTTCATTTTGATAATGGCCATGATAGCCAGCAACCACTTGCCATGCACATTTCCCCCATCAAATAAGCGCGCGACAGAAATCACAGTCGTTACAGCAGATAGCGGGACTCTGACAAACACTTGTTCGCTCAGATACCTGATCGAAGGAAAGCATTAACACATCACTCTCTCATGACAAGACATGATCGATTATCGAATCCCCGTGGCGGATTACAAACATTCATGATGTAGCCAGAGGTATTTGTTGTATATTTTTGGAAAAGTGTCATGCAAAGAGTCCTTTAACGCAGAATAGTCAGTTTCCTAGTTTTTAGAGATAGTAGCTAGAAGAGCAGGGTAGCCCAAGCGGCACCCTTGCCTATATATTTGATATTTTCTATGTAAGTCAGGCTGGTTGGCAAAATTAGTATAGACAGTGATTATTGTATGTAGTTGGAGCTCGATCGAAATTTAAAGCAAAAAGTCCTTAAGCTTTGATAAAAGATTCTAATTGTAGCATTTGGATGTATTGTTTTCCTTTCTTTGCATACGTACTTCATGTTTCTTTATTCATATCTTTTTTTGTCTAAATTGGAATGAAATTTCGAACCTGTGGATTCGCTGCGCAACACCCCTTGTTCGCGCCATTTAGACTAAACGTATTTCCTCTAAAGTTAAACTCTGAATTCATCCTCAACGGTGATCCGAGTTGCTTTATGTATTTTCTCCCCGCCTCACACAACGATTTTACACTAAAGATTGTTGCTCACTTAGCCTTTATCCTCTCAAGTTCAGTCACTGAGTCATTTTTTCCATCGTTTTCTCGAACTGAATCCATAGCCCAAGGTCTTCCTCTCTTGCACCAATATAACCAGAACCCATTATTTCAAAGGTGTTAAATCTATCCCATAGATTTAAAGCCATATCYTGTACCAAGACAAAGTCTCCAAGAGAGCCCTTTGCAGGTCCGAAAGTCTAGTTTCAGATCTCAAARTTGGTTGAAATAGTTACCTATGTCATCTGTTTATCAGYCGAACAGATTTAGAGAGTGTTGACACATTGATCAGGAGACATAGATGTATTCCCAACTATCGATGGAGAGAGAGCCTGCCACTGATGACTTCAAGCCTCAAGGTACTCATAAGACTCTAKGTCCCGTTTCCAGAATAAATGGGCTGAAGTTGATGGAAAGAGACTCACTTAAAGGAGAGCATTAAGGCATCTCTCATCAGTCAKCATGAGGTACAAAGCAGGAGCTTCATGATTTGGTGGAAGTCGGACAAAGAAGATGTTCATGAACCAATGACCATGTGCGTCTTTCACGTGTGCCAAGTGCAAGCGGTACATGAAAAAGACCCTCTGAATAGCATCGAATGATGAAAATTGCTGACAAACGCAAGGAAACCACCAATAAGGCTAATGGAATCCAATACACTACACGAATCCCAATGTGTGAATAGATATATTTTCATTGAACACAAGGGAAACCACCCTGTCAACAACCAATGATGAAATGTCGACCGTTGGGTTCAAGATTACCTACCAATGATGAAAGTAGGGCCAGGATGCATGATAGGACTACAGTATCATGTGATTATGAGACAAACTGAGGGTGTGACCAACATGCAAAGTCAAGAGTTCTGAGGAGTGGTCGACAAAGGTTGATAGACTTCCATTGAAAAAGAGCATGAAGCATATGGAAGACTCCGAAAACATAGACCCAATGATGAAACCATGAGATGCAGGAGGCATCAATGAAATTCTCTATAGGGACTAGAAGAGTAACCAGTCGGTAGAGAAAACTCTATAACGAGCTCAGCTTTCTAAGGCCATGCTAATCCAAAAATTATGATGATGAATGGACTCAAATAACTTTGTGCTCTATTCAAAGGTGACATGATTGTTGCCAATACAATATAATACTCCCTTCCCGCCCGTATTTTTTTGTTTTTTCATAGACAAATGAATTCTATGATATAGAGGAGGAAACGAGTGTCGAAAGTAATCAAAACTAGTTCTAGCAGTGGAACATACCTATGCTCAATGTAGGGAAGTGCATACGGGAGGTGGAGACTCGGTGGAATGTTCCATCCTAGGTATAGGGTGTCAAATTGCGAAGGATATAAACAAGGCTCTGCTTGGTTGAGGATGCAAAACTGTTGAGGAAAACGGTTTATAACGCAAAGCGAGAACCGAATATAGGCTCAATACTGCAAGCAAGGGAATGAGATGCAATCACAACCTAATGCCAAAAAATGTCATTTTTTATGTCCTTTAGTCTACTTGGTGTGAAAAAGGGATAAACTTGTGCCAAATAGATGTCTTTTCAAAACCAATTTATGAGTGTGAAAGAGACAATTTCACTCGGCAATATTTTCACTTTTTGATAACGAGTCAGAAAATATCTTAACTAAGACTCATGACCTTTCAAGTCCAATTTAACGAGTGTGAAAGGGACAAATCACTCGACAATATTTTCACTTTTTAGACAAGTTGGAAAACAACTTAAATTAAACTCTTTTGGGAGAGTCTAGGAGGCAAGTCGTGGGGGAGGCGAAGGCTCCCATGCAAAACTTCTACAAAATGTTAGTATCTTACAAATAGTTGACATAATCTTAGGAAAACCCAAAGCTCTCCAAGTCGAGGAGGATAAAGCACTAACATAGTATATAGTCTCTATGATATATCGGATAATATCTCTTATAGGAAAAGACATAGGCGAGGGCATTGGATACCCCACAGGACCGTCCCAGTCGAAGGTAATCTCTTCAAAATCCGGAGGGATAGGACTTGGTGACAGTAATACTCTCTCTTGATCAGAAGGTGTAGGATCAGAAATGTTGAAAATATGGTTGAACGATGCATCACTCCCCGCAAGGAGAGTAGGATTGACCAAACATTTCACTGGTGCGACCACTTCTTCAAATTTAGGTTGAAGAAGATGCACAGTAACAGGGATAGGAGACACATCACCCTCGACAATGGGTGTGAGGTCTGGAGAGGATTACAACGGCATTATGGTCATGTCAATCAAAGAAGAAAGAGGGTGTGGGGAAACCACAAATGCCTCAAAACCCGAAGGGCCCTTAGGTGAGCCCCATGCTTCTAGTAACCCAGCAGTGGTTGGACACAAACGAGTGAGGTGATCTCCTTCACAAATCTTGCAAATGAATTTAGGCTTACGTCTGAGACGTCTAGATTTCTCAATGCCCCCAGTGTCATTCACGACGGCTGGTGACATGCTCTCAACGTGACAGGAAAAGTCGAGAGAGTCATATCCTACATGATGTACAGAGGTTGGAGATGTGGCATTGATATGACTCATGGTGATTAGTGTGGTGACCCCAGCATGACTAGCAACGGTCGGGTGCAGGTTGTCAACATGACTTGTAGAAATTGTTGACCCATCCCCAACATGACTGACAGAGGTTGGTGATGGAGCTCCAGTATGACTGACAGTGACTGGACTACCGGTGAGTTGTGGCATTTGATACCAAGGTCTAGGGAAATATTGAACTTGAAACATTGCAAGCCAGGAAGGGTCCTGGTTTACCTCCTGTCCATGTCCAGAAAGGTAGTATCCTCCGTTTAATTGATTCAACGGAGTCTAAAAAGGCATCATCACTGAAGTCTGTGAAGAGGCAGAAGTATGATAAGGATTATTCAAGTGAGGATATATGTTGCCCCCCTATGAAGGGGTTCCATAAAGAGGGTAGCCCGAGCCGTAAAATTGATTCTCCCCATATGAAACACCCGGGGATACATGAGGACTCGTCACATGAAAAGTGTTCGAAGAAACTGACATGGCGAGTGAAGGATACATGGATGGAGTGTAATAAGTAGAATACGCACCCATTTGAGTATTGGCTCCTGAAAGAGCAGTACTAGGACTGGATCCATGAGAGGGGAGGTTCCAACCTCCCATTGTAAAAGATGGTTGAGGGACATGAATCGTATCAAACTAAGACATAGGCATTGGTGCCATGGTGCCCCCGAATCCAATGTTAGGGTTCATACAAGTGGACCAAGGAGATGATTGCAAGGGAGAAGGCATATCAACAAGAGAATGACTAGAGACCCAAGGTGCAGACTGAGTACTAAATTTATGCATACTATTATAAGAAATAGGAGGATTCATCCCCATGAACTGAGTAGGCATCATGGGGTAGGAAGCGGTAAATGAGGGAGTCAAAGGGACTCCACTATCCATGATAATGAGGACTCAGTTTAGACTCTTAAGGCCAACTAGTAATCAAACAACACACCAAAAGTCAAACGGCCAATATGCATGCAAACGGGGTAAAGTGGTTGAGTGGCCTCCCTCCCTAAAGAAGGTATGTCTCACCCAAGAGGGATCTGAGACTCCCTGCTAAATATCGGAGGTAAAAAAATTAGTTATAAGGGACCTCATGGGATTAACAAATAGACGATCAGATCCCCCCTGAGAGGTAATCCTCCATAAAGGTTGTGTGTTGTTCGACCCTTATCTAACCTAGGGTACCTGCAGAATAACCCCTGCAAGTAACCTATGAGACACCTAATTCAAGAAACTAATAAACCACTATATAATCAATGCACATGCGAGCAGTCGTAAGTTAGGTCCACCGTATGGGCAGGGTAGAAAAGCATGAAACCTTGAAAACACCGCCTCTCATGGAGGTAAGGGCACTAGCAATATCCCTAGATACGAATAGATCCCCAGAAATATCTCTGACACTAGGAAGGTATCGGGGGGATATCCCTTCAACCAACTTCGTGCAACCTCATGATTAACTCTAGTGTGAGCGGAGCCTCCTGATCTTACCAATTATAAAATGGATTTCTCCACCCTCTGACTCAAACACATATGTTGATCTAACTGCCTTGGAGAAGTTTACTCACAAAATCATATTCCAAGGCACTAAATGCTGGGCTAGTTTGTGCACCCTAGAAAAATAAAATCGTTACTAATCAATTTTAAATTATAGCGTTGATTTTAATGGTCGTGATTACTCAAAAAGGTATGGTAGTGAAAACTCATGGTGTTATGACTCTGCAAGAAAAGTAAATATGAAAATAATGCAAATTCCTAAGTTTAACTTTCAATGAATGATATGATTCTAAAAACGATGCAATTTTCAAATTCAAATCTGCAATTCAGAAGTAAAAATGCAATCTTTCACTATATGCACTAAGCTAATGATAAACACTGAAAAGACAAAAAATGCCAAGCAATGCAAAATGCCTATTTTTTTGTATTTTCAATATAACAAAATTGAAAATGCATGGACTAAAAAGTAACTTGATATATAACCCTACTGTGTATAAAAAGAGACAACTCAAGCAGGATACCAAGTGTTATCGCTCAGTTTGTAGTTTAGGTCATAGACTAAGGGATAAGGGTCAAACTGGCGTAACAGGGACCTGCCCCACCCAATGTCACCACAACGAGGAGGTCCTTTCTATTTAGAGTGGCTAAGCCCAAGGGAGACGTCCCTGGCAATCTGGGGTTTGAAAGGAAAAGGCTCAAAGGATTAAGGCTAGTTTCCCCTTCACAGATTACCGCCCAGAAGATAGTCAAATAAAGAATAACCACGGGAAAAGCACCTGCTTGCGAGACAAGACAACAATGAAACTAGCACATGCAATAAAGGTTAATACTTCATAAATCAATGACTATCCAAATTGAATGTATATGAGCATATACAGCAGTAAATATTGACGAAGTCAATGTTTGCAATAAAGACAATGGCAATATAATGTTAATTGTCAATAAGCACTAGAAGAATAAAGCATCTAATGAAAATAACCAATCCTTGAATTGAGTCAATGCATTAAAAGTCATTAATTTCTCATACACAATAGACTACGGCGTCAATATCCTAGGGATGACGTCAGCTTCTTCTAGGGTTAGTTTGATAAGCAATGTAATAGACAAAGAAGGTCAACGTTTTGCCAATCAGCCAATGAAAATTACCAATTCATCAATATCTATCACAGGATGACCAAGCCAACAGTGTTATCAAGCAAAAAAGGGCTCAATAGAGGCTTGACGTCATCATTAATTGCAGAGTTAGAGGGCTTGCTGCGTCAGGTATGACGTCAGCCCTAGTTAGTGCGTTAGGGTTAGTTAGGGTTTCAAAATTTGAAAGTTTGAAAGATGATTTTGCACAACAAGCTCAATGTTGGAAAGAATACCAGTGCCTTAGGGTAATATGGAGTCAAAAGTAAGGGAAAAATCTCAAGAGGATTCAAAATTTAAAGATTGGAGGGTAGGGTTCTATGGTGTTGCAATGGCAGGGCCCTAGAATCAAAACCCTAAGGGAAGGAGGCTCATTCTAGTGTTGCTTAAGAAAGGCCTCATGCTCCTTCCTCTTTCTCTAAATACTCTTGGCAAAACAGCTAGCTTCAAAGTACAAATCTAAGGGAGAAAAGTGTTGCAGGAGCAAGGCTTTTCAAACCCTAGAAGGTTAAAACCCTAGGTGTAGAATTAACTAGGCCTAGGACGTCTCCTCTATTCAACCTATACTTTAATGCTAACTCAGAAAAAGGGGGATAAGTGTAGCAACGGCTAGGCTATATCTTCCTTTTATCAATGGCTAAAACAATTTCTCAAGCATGGGGACATATAGCAATGACCTACTAATGTGCTTGCTACCTAGGGTTTCAAGATTCAACAATATAATAGCAATATAACAGCAAATATAAATGTAAGAAATTAAACCTACAACCATTCACTTAAGAAGTTTTGCATGAGAAATTCACTTACAAATCATGAAGAATGCATGATCAAACCCTAGTTGTAAACCTTCCATGAGAGAAACACCATAAATGCCAAGAGAAGTCCTCCAATAAGATTTGTGCCTCACTTCCAAGACCAAAAATACCAAGCAAAAGACTAAAAGTAAATCTCTCACAAGAGAGTGAGTTATGTTATGTTTAAAATGAGGAGAAACGTCCTCTATTTATACCAATCTATGACCTTTAAATTATAATTAAGGTCATCAAAACAACCGACAAGGCTGACTATAAGATTTACACTGTTTTTTACATTTACTGCTAGAAAATGTCATAATATGAGAAAAAAGAGGGACGTCAAGCCCTTTTGAGGGAGACGTTGGCCGTTTTTGGGCAAATACAGCATCCAGAGACCAAACATTGGCCCTTCTAGGGCTCCTCCAAGCTGCCACATGTGCCAAATGACCTCAGCACACTGCCACATGCTCCAGATAACGTCCATCTCTCCCAGGTGACGTCATGTCCATCAAAGGAAAACGTTCCATCTCCAGTGGGTGATTCCCCCTAGGTCGGGCTCTGTCAAAGTGTCCTGGGTGGAACGTCCTTCTTTCTTCTCGTGCAATGGCTCATCATAACGTTTTCCTTTCTCTGCCATCCCAGCAACCATCTGATGGGCTCTTCAGCCCCATGGAGGTCCGAGCTAATCATATCCCCATGTGTACCGGTCCAATGGTACCTGTCCGTCGGGTATGGTCCTGCACATCAAAAACTACGCCCTCCATGGGCTCATCAGTCCTCGGGATCATAGCAATGTC
>JASDQU010102002.1:117459-134227 GCA_032191745.1 Picea mariana
CTATGGATTTTATCTTTTACCAGCTGCTTTTACCCCCTGGGCCTTTAGCCCCTTCTTCCCACAAGACAAAGTGTAACCCTCAAAGGTCATCCTAATGGCCAGAATAGGGGAATGGGATGGATGTGTGGGAAATAAGATGTAAAGTGATGGAATGGTGGGAGCGGATGATGGCTCTGCAAATCCCCCCTGGTGGCTAAACAAAACCCATAAATACAAGCTTGCTAGGTCACCCCGTTAATCACCCCAACAATGGTCAAGTGGATTAGTGTAAGATCCAAGCAGTCGTCAGAAATGTAAGGAACCTGATGCATATATAAGAAGGTTATAACGATCAAACATGACACATACCATGATACCTTGGACCAATTACCTCATGGAGCAAGAGTCTTCTCTGATGCAAGTCCAAGCCGATGGTGATGGAAGTTGTTGCTGCTAATAGGACAAGTCTGGCGAAGAAGAAGAAGGATGGGCCCTCCAGGGCCATGCTCAGGTCAATCCTGCTCTCGATACTCCATGTCTAGGACCTGTGGGCCTCGAGACATGATCTCCTAGTTATCCCTACAGATCGGTGATAACACCAAGCAGAAAAACACCCAGCCCAATGTACAAGGACAATAAAAAATGAAAAGACAATGAGAAAGACTTCGCCTAGAAATTCAACCAAAAGAGGGTTTCATGTCATCCCACAAGCACTTAACAAGAACTACAAAAACCCAAGAAGGCTCAGCAAGCATCAAATCCCACCCAACAAACACCAGACTAGGAAAAAAGGCAAGTCCAACTGATGTACGCAATTGTTTGGGCAAACAGAGCGTATATACACAGCTTACAGTGAGGCAGCCAGTGTATGTACATGACTGTCAAGGCAAAAGGCATGTATATGCTTTAAAACAAGGCCATGCAAGGGAGAAAGGCTGAGAACTTAGACCCAAAGTGAACAGGAGTTGTCAAGCAATGATACGACAAGAACAACAATAGAAATGAGATAAATCTAAGGAGAAAAGTACTCCAAACCCTAAGAAAGAGGATTTTCCCCAGTATGGTTGCCAATTCTGTTATGAGGAAAATATATCTATGGATAGGGTAAACCACAACAGATGGAAATGACTGCAGAAATCAACTCTATTCCAAAAACATGCTATATAAACCAATGTGCAAGCCAGATAAGAAAGAAGCCTACCTCGTCCAGATGTTCGATAATGTCCACCATTCAGCACTTTTAGCCAAAGCTATATACCTACAACAAGTTCTCAAGAAACAAGAAAAACAAGCATATGGTGGCAATATAAAAGGTTAGCACATTAAATAGCATAATCCATCAATACACATAAAAAATACGCCCATGGATAATAAATCATATATTTGAAAGATATCAATTGGATGGGTAGAGAGTATTTCTATTAATAATTGATCAGCAGAAGTGAAAATATTACAGACTTCTGTGTCAGCACAGTTCAGAACCAAGAAACTAAGTTCCTTCCAGCTGGGCCTCCACCACTTCAATCCTCCAACAAAAGAAAGCTCATAGAAGGGAGACAATAAGGTTCTCCATCAATAAGGGAAGATCTTGGGGGTTGAACACTGTGTTCAGACTCAAAGGACAAAGGGATGTAGACTCAATATGAAGTAAATAATTTTTCCAGAGTAACTTTGCTCTCAAAGTTGAATTCTTCTCTTTTCCATAGCTCGGAATTGGCCTCTTTATAGCCTTCAAAATGAAACTAAAGGGCCAAGTCGGAACTTTTCCAGTATGTGGAAGGCCAAGGATCAGAGATCTGTTTTCGTGACATGGAAACTCGACATTTAATTTTCATTTTCTGGCACAAATCCCGATGTACGCATGATGTAGTGGAGCAGCCTGCGTATACGCTTGTTGTATAGTGTGCAAGACGCGTACAAGTGGAAAAATTTGTATTTTTGTCTCTGTATATTAGTAACATGGAAGATAAGTCTACATAGGGAAATGGAATAAGGCCCTCTCTGCAAGATTGCATAGGGTATGGTTCAGAGTTAGGAGAAAAAATTGGAGCAAAATTTAAGAGCAGGATGGAAAGATATGCCAATTTTGTGCAATTTTGTTGCAGCTTAGGCACGGTTGTATCATACCTATCCCTTCTACGCCTACATGTAGTTTTCTTCTACAAGAACATCCTGCAAAGACAACAAGATTGACATCGTATTTTTCATTCGAAAGACACGGGTTCAATTCCCGTACGGGATAGGCTAGCACAGGATAAGTGTTAGATCTCGACTTCGCCACACACGGAAATGGACTAGAATTTGCAATGCTATAAAAAATTACAGGCGGAGTTGTGCACACGTCACTGGCATGGACATGGTGCAGAGTCCTGGGAAAAACTCAGAGGAAAATTGAAGAGCAGGAGAAAAATATATGCCAACCTCTATGCAAATTCTGCAGGACAAGAACGATGAACAAATACTTAGACATTCTTACTTGCAAAAAAGAAAATAGCAAATAGTAAACAATGACACGAATGAAAGTATACTATTGAAACTTACTCCTTAATGATGAACGACAGAACTGCAAATCCACTTGTGGGTGCAGGACCTGAACACCACAAAGTGCAAAAAATCAGATCCAACCGTCAGCGAAGGACCCCAACCTTGCAAAGTCGAAGCAAACAAAAGAAAACGGCAAGAAACAAACCAATGAGAAAGCACGAATATGCCCAACTGCAGCCGCAAGACCTCAAACTCGTAAACATGAACCAAACAACAACAAGCAGCAATCGACGAACCAATGAATCAACAAACAAGCAATAACTACCGAACCAATAAACAACATATGTATCTTCAATGATTACCAAATTGCATCCCAAGCACATAAGAAACCTGAAACATATGACAACCATGCAAGTAGAAATAATTAAACATTCTTACTTGCAAAGTGAAAACAGTAAATAGAAAAGAACGAATACAAATGAAATTATGGCATCGAAACTTACTCTACAAGGATGAACGAAAGAAGCGCAGGTTGAATTGTGGGTGCAGGACTTGGACCCTGCAAAGTCAATAAAATAGCTCCAATTATGGATGAAGGACCCCAACCCTACAAAGTTGAAGAAAACAAAAGAAAAAAACAAGCACCAACGGGTCCAACCGCAGGTGCAGGTCTTCAACCTTGCAAAGTTGAACCAAACGACAACAAGCAACAACCGACGAACCAACAAACAAGAAGCACCCACCGAACCAGTAAACAATATTTGTATCTTCAACAATGACCAAATTGCATTCCAAGCATAGAAGAAGTATGAAACATACGATGGCTATGCAACTGGCGGTGGACAACAATATTCTCCAAATTCACTGCAACATTGTATGGAAAAATTCGAGGAAAAATGTACTGTGAGAAGCCTATTTAGGTAAACATTTAAGGTTGTTGGGTTGTTTAAGGGCCTCGCGGTATGCAAACATTTAAGTTGTCGGACTTGTTTAAGGACCTCACGCTATGTAAACATTTAAGTTGTCAAACCTATTCAAGTACCTCAAAAAGAGTGCCAATGCTTTAAACCTTTGGTATGTAAACATTTCAATACAAATAGAAAGAATAAAAACATTTAAAAACAGCGTCGATGCTCAGAAATTTTGGTATGTAAACATTTCAGTAAAAATATAATAAAAATTAAAAATGATCATCTAAGCTCAAAACTTTGGATATCTAAACATTTACAACATTGGGAACAGTGAAGCAGGCAATAAGACCTCCAATGAGACGATGACATATAAGGTTTTTTTTATTATATAAAAAATAATGTTTTTACTTCTATAGTTCGAACAATACAAATGATGCAAAAATTTATAGTCAAAGGACATATTAATATGAAGTCAACAAATTGTCGATCACTATAGTTCCTCTACGCCTTTGGCAGGGACTAATAATGGGTGCTCTTATTAGTGAATTTAAGTTTATTGAAAGGTTTAAATATCTTCTTTTTTTTTCATGTTAAAATAAGTTTGATATTCTTTATAAAAATTATAAGTAAGATGAATTTTAGTTGTTATTAAATTGATGTAATGATTTAATATTTCTTTATGTTAAATTGAGTTTTTACATAGAATTAATATTAAATTGGGATGGTGAAAAGAAATATTATATTAGTGAAATGAATTTTAGTTATTGTTAAGTTTATATATATAATGAAACCAGTAAACGTTCTATGAAATGATGATTTTTTTCCCGGGACATTTGCCCGAAATTTGGCGAGAAATTGTTAGAGTCGTAGATTTGAGTGATTATTTATGTATAATATGAGTACCCCAACGGTTTTTCAGCGTGCTAAATCCATTTTTACATTCAGAAATGGATTTTGAACAACAAAAATTAGTGATTCATATAAATTTATATCACCAGATTCGGGCGAAAAAATTCATTTCGTAGAAGAGCTAGACAATGCCTATATATAATAGATATAGTATATGGAAAATGTAAGGATATCTTTTAAGTAAGATTAAAGAACAAGGTGCACAATAAACTAGGTTAACCTAGGATAAGGGAACAAGTATAATATAAATAAAATTAGTGCTTGTGTTAGGAATGAGTAAGGACCTTGGGTTAAGGGTGGTTGATTAAAGAAATTACGAAGGAATTAACAGAAATGATTGGGCTATTTAATGATGTTTAAAGTAGGATAGAATGGTGGATGGAATGTACCAGAAGGGAGGTTAAATATGGAGTTATAATTGAGTTCAAGGTGGATTGGAAATGCATGAACTAACAATATGATGTAGTATATGGAAGAACAAAATGGTAGTAGTTGATTAAGCATAGTGAAGTGTGCTACTTAAGTGGTAAATTGAATATATTCTATAAAAGTAAGGGAGAGTAGTTGAAGTAAGAAATAAAAGGTTTAAGTGCAGGGATGATTTTAGGGGCTAAATTTCGTTCATGGGCTAATTTTCCATGGTTTTCCAAAAATGAGATTCATTATTTTGAACATGATTCGCCCAAATTCTATAGGATAAAATTATTTTACCTTAAAAATCGCCAAAATTTTATAAAAACTATATAAAATCCTTAGAAATTTGAATATTTTTACAAAAATATCACCAAACATTTATAGTTGAAATATAAAGGATTAGTAAGATTCACCAAGGTTTCTACATTTTAAAATAAATTTCCATCCTTAAAATCATCCTTGTTTAAGTGTGCTACTTAAGTGGTAAATTGAATATATTCTATAAAAGTAAGGGAGAGTAGTTGAAGTAAGAAATAAAAGGTTTATGAGATAATGAGATAATAAGATGATAAGTTTACAAATAAATTAAAGTATTCATTAAGTTAAGAATTGATGATGTGCTTAAAAAAATTAATAAGAAGAAGAAAAGAAAGAAAGTGGCAGTGGATGTAATGGTGGATGGAAATGTGTAAAAGAAATGCTAAATGAGACAATAGAATATAAGTAATGTTAATGAACTGTAGAAAAGGTGTTATGGAGTAATAATATAATGAAATCCTAAGTGATACCATAAGGGCCTATGTTGTGAACAAAGAACTTGATTTCAAAATGATACTGGAAATTTCATGTTGATATTTGAGTGAATTTCTAATTGTTATTTATGCATTGATTTGTTAATTCAATTTGAGTTTATCACTGAAGAATAATGTTAGTGAGTGCAAGTGAAGAAAATAATTACTGTCTACCACCACCTTGTGTGAAGATGACCTTGCAACTAAATAAAAATTGCAAGAAGAAATGTATACTCAACATAATGTTTACAATGTTCATTTAAAGGGAAATTTACCTTACTTAAAATAAACCAATTTACAAGTCAAATTATAAAYGATAAGAGTGCTCATCCCACTACTAAACTTCTTCCATAGTAGAGGAAGGATCTTGAAGAGGGCATGTGATGTAACCAAAAAGGGCTAGAGACCAAAGTTGGCAAGTAGCATGCAGGTATAAAGGATAAGGTTGAGGTGTATGAAGAGAAWTTGCAAGGAATGGAGGCCTTAATGAAAAGTAATGATAGAGTGTGGAATGGACCCTAGTAGGAACTCACTCTTGATTTATGATGCTAACTAAAGCATGGTAGACATGGTGCTCATACCTATGCACACAWTTTTTATAGTGAATTGCGGATAAAAAGAAATTCCTTGACTATGATGAAAAGGATCCTATACTAAACATTTAACTTGGTCGAGATATAATTGTATGACGTAAGAAGAGAGTGATATTGAGAACAATGACCAAACTGTGAAGTGAGGACATCATAGGACAATCAATTAGAAATATCTTAGTAAATGTTCCTAAGCATGGGAAACTTTTGAAATGGTGTATGTCTTCTATCATTCAAGTTAGATCGGTAATCAAAGTTAGTAGTAATTGGTTAGTTAGCAAGGTATTACAAGTGGTATTATATGCATGGATTAATGGAATTTATATAAATCTCAATATAAAAATCACTTAACAAGAAAACCAATAATAAACTAAGGTTTTAACTAGTAGTCAACCAACAATCTATACTTTATATATATGAGAATCCTACATGGAGCTTGGGAAGAATAAATCCTTAAGAGAAGTGTGTCTTAACATTAACTAAACTACAAGTGGTAATAAGGGTAGCGAGTTAATGTATTATAGCCTCAACACATTTCTAAACAAGTGAAGTCTAGTAGGACTAGTATATCACATGATCAACTACCTAGGAGGATGTAGATATGATACGATGAGATCATCCCTCACTTTTTTTACCACAACCTCGGGACTAGGTTTCTTGAAGGATGGGTGTATGTAATGCTTGTTTTGACTTAAACAACTAGAAATACTTATGGCCTAGTTGTATCTTTATTTGCTTATTATATTTGGAACACCAATATCTTGACACTTAAAATTTTGGACATATGGACCTATGTGAATGTAAATACTATGAATGTTTATCGTTATGTGATTTATGATGGATATTATTTCTATCTTGAAAATTTTAATTTGAAAGATATTGGTACGTGGATACCGAGTTAATGATATGGTTAAATTAAATTACATGTTAATAATATGGATATACATGAGTTTGTGTTATAACTAACTTGCATAATAATAGGCTATGAAATAGAAAAATGATGATGATAATAAATGGTTGATGTCATGAACATCGACTGAGAAACAGTATGGTATGAATATTTGTATGTTAAATTATGTTGGTTCAAATGCATTGCTATGATATGTGGGAAAGTGTGAGTTTTTCAAGTAGTGAGACTGCCCGAAACTGAGTATACGATGACAAATCCCAGTAGCATAGTGCCATCGTATGGTCCATGAAAGGGTGTTGACCTTACTTCTATCAAGAGGGGTGGAGGCATTACCCACCGTGTATCCTCTGAAACCTGGAGTCATGGGAGGACAGTGTTAGGTCATGCTCCCCTAGACATGTGATGATGACTGTCAATTGACTGTTGGGGAAGCTTGGTCAATATAGTTAACACTTCCACTTATGGGTTCTATCTATAGTTAGGTCAATATAGTTGACGCTCCTGGGTATTCTAGCAGAGGAAGAATATGGATGGAAGATGGAAGTAGGTTAAGGAGGAAAGATGTTAGAAGTAGTTGAGAGTGTGTGGGTTTTAATCTTATAACATAACTCTCTAATTTTCGTTTTGTTCTTAAAAAAAAAAAAACATATTTCTTAACTAAATTACAATTATCTAGGTAAATGTTTCTTGTGCTAAATTACTATAATTAAAGGATTTTGCTAATATTGTAAATGGTTGATTTATTTTTATGAAGTTAATTGCATTTTTTATTGGATTAGAAACATACAGGAATCGCATTAGATGTGTTAATTATTGTCATTATTACATGCACGAGTTATGTATGTGATAGCTACGCATATATGTCTTGCGCAAGTGCACTAGTATTTATGAATGTATTAAATCAATAATGTTGCTTATATGCTCTAGATGTATGAATCTTGTTATTATTATCCTTGTATTGTGAATGATCATAACTTCAGGATGAAGTTTCTTGAAGGGTGGGTGTATGTAATGCCCCAAATGGATTAATTAATAAATGTAATTAAGTAATGCAATTTAAGTCATTAATGTAACAAAATTAATTAAATAATTGAAATCATTAATTTAATTAATTCAATTAGATTATTTAACCAATTATATTTGATCATTATTTAATTAAGAGATTAAATTATGTAACAATAAATGAAAGGATTATTTATGATATTATGTGTGTTGGGGAATTTATAAGGGTAGATAGGAATTTATGAGGGAGGAGAAGGAAGTCAAGAGGGACAAAGTCATGTTAGAGGGGAAGGTGTCAAGTAGGGGAGGGGGAAATGAGAGAATAAAAAGGGAGGGAAAGGAGAATGGAGGAGGAAAACCTTGAGGAAGAAATTGTTTTGGAAAATTTTGGTCGCATACGAGATTGGTTGTTTGCTGGGATTTTGGGCTTGGGGGCCAGAAAACCGCAAGGATTCCTGGAGCTAGGGAGCCAGAGAGGCTTTGTTTCTGGCTGGATGGTGGGAAAACATTATGTTTTTAGGAAGCTAGGAAGCTTCATGCAAGTTCATAACAAGCAACATGAAACAACTTAAGACAAACTTCTTCTTCAACATGTATTCCACTACATTATTGTTTTGATCTAAATCAAACTTTTGATTCATAAATATTTATTGAAAATGGATTATGTGACTACTTAGATTTAACTGATTTAACTGATCAATTTGCTAGAATTTGGAGTCCTGTATACGGAAACTAGATTTATTGTCATGTAAACAAAATCAAAAATTAAGCAAAAATAGAAGTTTACAGGCATGCAAAAAGAAATACAATTTAAACTTGTTCATAAGAGATCTTCCATAGAAAGAAAAATTTCACTTAAATTACAATTTATTGTCTAACCATGAAGCCCTAGTAAAGTGCTTTACAGGAGATTTTCACGTATCCTTCTTGTGGGGTGACATGCTTGAATATGTAATAGGCATATTCATTGTTAATACACTAAACCATTAACAAAAATATGATATTTAAGTTATCTCAGTTGGAAAATAAGCATGAAAGCAAACATAAGGCGCTAGTTTATGTAATCATGTAATTTCTTGGGATTTTGAGTTGATTCAGGAGGGTGATGATGAACTCGTTAGGACCAACCTGTATTATTGTATGAAGAGATACTCATGCCAATATCTAGAGGAGAATCATCATCTAAAGAGGAGAGGAGAATGGGTGACATGGTGAAGGTTTAGTCAAGATTTGGTTATGCTCAGAAGGGAGGGGAAGACTAGGTGAGTGGTGTCAATGTTGTCAACTTCACCGATATGGAAAGGTATTGTTGATGTTATTGATGAGAACGTCACCGGTATTGCAAAGGAGTACTGGTAAATTTAGGTTTAACTATGTTGTGCGACTCGTCGGTATGGAAAATTTAGTACCATCGGCAATGAGGGGAAGCTCATCGTATGGAGAGATTAGTACTGGTGACGATGAAGGGAATCTCACCAGCATAGAGGTGTTAGAACCGATGAAAATGAGGGGAATATTGCAAGTATAGAGGAGTTAGAACTGGCATCGATGGAGATAAATTTTTCAGCATGGAAACATTGTACCGACGATGATTACATTAACCTAGCTAATATGATTTCGAACAGAAATTTGACTAAGTCTGAGGATAGTGAGTAGGTTAAGGATTGGTTGGGTTATGTGGGAGATTCTGTCAACGTCTAGGATTAATTGAAGCCCCACCAATATGTGTGTAGCTCAGACCTTCTTGGTATGGACTTAGCATCGAGAGGAATCTATGGTAAGATCTTGAGTGGTTAGGATTAGAATCAACATCTATCTCCAAGGTGAATCGAAAAGTTCCCCAGTGGGGCTTGGTTAAAGCAGAGAAGAGATCAAAGAGTCTTCATCACATTGAGGGAAATCCTCCAAGTGATGATACAGTATTCAGCAAAGCGAAGAGACGAAATGGTCGGGCTCAGGGGAATTAGGGTAGGATATATCTATATCTATATCTATATATATATATATATATGGTGGGTGTCAATGGGTTCGAATGATACCAAAAGAGAGCTACAAAGAGGTGGTAGGGTTAAGGTAGTGAGAGGAGTTCGAAAGGTTTCAATAATGTGTGTGTGTGTGTGTGTAAACCCTAAAATGAAATGTAAAAGAGAATACATCAAATTGAGGGGAAAAGAATCAACCTGGTAGGGGTTGATACATGGATAGCGAAGGAGATGTCAAATGATGAGTGCTCTTATGTGGGATGGCTCATATCCTAAATTTTTTCCTTCTCCCACGATTACTTTTACTGGCACACAACAAGAGGTATCGGAGATATTCAATGGAAGAGTGTCGATACATTTTCAATGGTTATATTGTCACCAGTAGAGTTAGTTGGAAGGTGGTTGGTGTATCGGCTATGATGTCATCGACTTTGCCGACACACCCAACTCAAATTTGAAAAATTGCTAAGTGTCAATACATTTTTGATGTATCAGAGAGTTCGTCACAAACCCATCGATATTTCTTGTATCAATGAGTTCATGATGAACTTATTGATATGCTAAAAAACAAAAATAAATTGCAAGTTAAAACAATTTCTCACAAAGACATGGGTAAACTCTAATCAAGATCAAGAAGACAAGCATTTTTCTCATCAACTTAAGAGGGTCTCAAGGAAAAAGGAGGGTACCATTTTCTTGGTTAGAAATGACTCTGGAAGCAAGGAAATAAGAAAAGGGAAGGTGTTGATGCTTGGCACAATAGAGTCATATCAAGGGAAATTTTATTTTAGAAAACCTTGGAGATCCACGCTAATTTGAGATTCATATTAATGTGGATACTATCAAGTTGTTGACATGTATTTGACATGATGAATTTAGAATATTTTATGTCATTGACTTTATGGCTAGCCGATGTTCATGATAGTCATGTTCAACAAGCATTTCCCATTTGTAATATTGATTTCACATTGAAAAATGACCTCAAATGTGGTAGTGTGTGTATCATCATCACCACATGAAAGATTACTGAAGAAATAAATGGGGTTGGGCATAATTTTGCAAGAATGATAGCATGATAGATTGATCTCTTGACACAAAGATGTTTGGATGACATTGTGACAATCACACTCTCTATCTTGTTTCAATCTACTCTCTTACGGTGTAGTCCTCAGAGCCCAACCCTCAAACCCATACAAAATAGTAGCATAAATTTCTATATATTATTACCTTGTTTTAGAAAAACAATTGTCTTGATAAATAAATACTAGATTTTTATCTCTTTCAATGCTTAATAAATTCAGAATTAAAATAAATCTAAGCTAGTTATTATAATTAGATAGTTTATCTACTATGCACATAAATTTCTATAGCTTATTATTTTGTTTGGAAATGTTTCAAAAAAGAATAATTAAATCGTTTATCTCCTCTCAACATAAATTTATATATACTATAACTTTCTTCTAGAGTGTTTCATGAAACAAGCCCCTCCCAACAAGTAGGTACTAGCTTTAATATAGCTACATGATTTGTCTCATATTAGCATTAAAAATTTTATTTTATTTTATTTTGGACAATTTCTAGAAACAAATCCCTCCCAAGGGGTATGTATTATGGATCAAGATGATATAGAAATATTTTGTTGCACATAGAGAGAGGTATAGAGACATATTTATATTGTAAAAACAATTCCAAAAATAAACAAATTTTAGGTGTATCTAACTTAGTAAGGGTCATTTTTTAGTAACACATATGAAAGGGATATTGTGGAGTATTAAAAATGAGAGATATTTTTGGTACTTTTACACATAGGGAGGGGGAAGGACGAGCAACAAGCATATTCACCCCATGACCAATCAACCATTATGTTAGTCACCACTCCCTTATGGCTATCACCATTGGCATAAGGATCATGGTATATTGGAACTTATAAGTAAGATGTTTCTTTATCTAAATTTGTTCTAAATTATCACCTAACATTTTTTTAAATGTCTTTTGGGATCTTCGAATATATCTCCTCCTCTTAACAATCGCTTAGTCAATGGATAATAATAGTCAAAACACAAGGAATATCACCACGTACTCTAATGTGGTATTTAGTGCATCTAACGAGTCCTACTCTAAATGTTGTATTCAATGCAAGTTGTATAACACAATATGAAAATCACTTGCCTACAACATCACAAATCACAAAGTAAATAATCTTTCAAAATTATTAGAAAATGATAAAAATGTACCCAATTCCAAATACCCAAGAGGGTATCCTAAAGTAGAGAAGTTGTCCCTTGCCTATGTTTCATGTTGTCTCTTCAAAAGAATCATAAACACAAAAAATAAGAAAATTTGAATCTCTCTCTCTCTCTCTCTCTCTCTCTCTCTCTCTCTCTCTCTCTCTCTCTTGTGAATACTATATAGGTCAAAACCACCTTTTGGTCCTAGAGTAAGACCTAAAACTTCTTTATATTGACTAAGAACTTATCTTCCTCAGACATAAGGAAACAAGTGAATGGCCCAAGACCAGGAGGCATCTTCCAGGAGTGAAATTATACCCCTTAAGGACCACTAATGGGTTATTCCAAGTGGCATGGTTTTCCTTGATTAATGGTGATGCGTTATCCCACATTCATAGATAATAACCAATGATGGTCGTCCTCACTACTGGTTGACAATTGAGTTATGATATGTTTTGACACCTTTAGAAAATAAAATAAAATAAAAAGGAATTTCACCAACCCACATTCATTTGTATCTTGCTCTGCTTCTCTGCTACTTCATCACAATTATACTACTATGCTTTCCTAGAAATTCCTACAGTCTTGGAGTGGAAGCTACAAAATTTGGTAAACAAATTGTGAATCCATATAATGGAGAGTAAACAATTGGGAGATTATTATTATGTACCCACTGGCATTAGTAGTCTTCCACCAAGGAGGGGTATCTTAAAAAGGTGGATTTTTTCTTCCATGGCCGCATCAATATTCAATGCTCTCAAAGGGATCAAAACAATTGTTGGTGTACATACACCATGTAGTTAAGTTTACTTAGGTGAGTGATCTAATCATTGTGTAAATTTGACTTATTACTGCTTAGTAGTTGAACTACCCAATCACCTGTATTTATGTTGGGTTTCTCTGAGTGTATTATAAATATGGGTACTCTCCTTGTAATTATAATAACACAAAACATATATACATTTTTTGTTTTGTTCTATGGATTCTAGACTTATTTACAATCTGAGTTAGACCTAGATTTCTACATGGTATCATAGTAGGTGCTTCCTACCCTGCTTGTTATTGCAAGGGCATATTCAATTTTCATTTATCTGCTACCTAGCTTTGGCCTCTGACTCTTGTTTTGGGATTGAATTTCATTTACTTCCATATCGGGGCCTTCATTCTTAGTTCAAGGAATAGTTTGCATATCTATGCCGAAAAGGATTTTTTCTAAAAAATTCCACATTTTCATGAGTGTTCCATGTGAAGTCGAAGAAGAGGCTTGTAGATTTTCACTCTGATCATGGTTGTGGGCCTCTAGTTCAATTTCTTCATACTGTTGGTCTTTTTTATAGTCGTGGTCATACCGCTCATGATCGTGTTCCCATGTCTCTCTCTATCCTCGACATGGTCCCTACGACATAACTAGTGTTTCTTCATGGCCACATGGTATAAATTCCCTCATGGTCTTCTCACCCCAAAGATCCCCTCCATCTCTATTTGTGATATTTATGACCTTTTTTTGTGTTTTACTCCTACTCACATAATTTATATTTGGGATCAATCTTTTCAGTCCTTCCCTACTTGATATATGTGTCTTGGAAGCGTTTTGAGTGTCAGAAGCTCGTATGTATGGTGAGCCTTGAGATTAAGGTATAAAATAATATTTTGGAGGAGTATGACAGGGTTGGTGCTAGAAAGGTTTTGTCCAAGGAACGAGACTTTATTTTCCCTCTTTTAATTTATGCCTCAAAGCCTCTAGTAGCTAGTCACATGGATGATCGTCTTTCAGTTGATGTTGTAATATTCAAGTCTTTAAAAAACCAAGACAATGGCCAGGTTACGGTTTTGATTCCTCATCATCATGATCAGATCTCCCAGTTCCAATATTCTTGGATTTACATGTGAACTAAGTTTGTGGTTTTTGGTGGTTAATTGCATATTTGATTGCAAATTTATTGTATTTTTGGAGGTTATTTGCAGTTATTTTTCCATAACTCTTTAATGAAGATTTCATTTGTTGTATTATTTGAGGTGTTGAGAAGAGAATTCCACACGTTTATCCAGCGGTTGGTTGCATGCCACATTTGATGTTTTTTTTAGATTCTTGTTTTTTTCTCATGAGTGGGGTAAATTAAGAGAATTGATTCCTCACTTGTACATGGGTACCTAACATGGCTTTGTTTTCCGGGACCCATATCGAGGATTGTTTTCCATGATGGATTTTGTTTTTGGTACCTTTCTTTTTTCACCTTGAGTAGTGTATTTTGGGCCACTCATGAAAATATTCTTAGAGTGTCACCATTTATCTCCATGACCAGCCTTGTTTTGCAGGACTTGGAGCTAGCCACTTTGGAGTGTTTTTTTGCATGGTTGTTTACTATCAATGATGTCACGTTCAAATAGTACCTCCATACTTTGCCATCATTTGTGACATCCATTTCCATCACCTACAACCACCTAGTTCATCATTTTGGGGGATGGTGTTCAATGCTTCCTCGGGTGATTCTTTATGCTTCATCGTTTTGTTCAACATCAACGAATTTTTAAGACCCTCATCTTGAGCATCGATTCCTATTTTGACTCAACAAGTGAAATGGCTAGTGACCCATGCACTCTCGTGAGATGGATTGATGTCCATAAGGACACTCATTTTATGATCTTTTTTTCGATTGTACATGAATACCTCATCAAGATTTTTGATTCAGAACTCATTAGAGGATCAGTCTCTTTGCTTGATAAGTTTGAAATTTGGATTTCTACATGGATCTTTGATGGCTTGGGGTTAACTATCCCTCCTTAGAGTTTATTCCATACTTCTTGTTTGGACCTTTAAGTGTTTGTAGGCCTCATTTCTCTTTTGATGGTTGATGGTGTTTGCTTCTATTTGAAGAATTTATTACGGTTCTTCACCGGCACCTATTTTTTTGAAGCATTTATGTGGTGGTTGTCAATGTTTTCCATTCTTGCTCCTTTGCAGCCAAACCTCTTCTACTTGAAAATTCAACCATGTTATTTGAGGTTACTTGGCCCTTTTCTTCAGAGTTTTGATCAAACTTCCTAATTGGAGCTTTCAACTCCTACATGCCTCATGTTCTTTCCTTTCAATGCATCTTTGTGGGATCTTCTTCATTTTCAGATCTATGGAATTTTAGTATTGGTATTACTCCCTTCCTAAAACATCATTTTGGTTCTTTTCGAACCTTCATGTAGATCATTTTTTACATGGTTACCTATCATGGATTTGTAGCCAGGACCCATTTTTGAGATTTAATGTCTTTTTCATACTTCCCTAAGTTGCACTTATGGGGGGGTGTTGGTGTACATACAACATGTAGTTAAGTTTACTTAGGTTAGTGATCTAATGACTGTGTAGATTTGACTTATTATTGCTTTGTAGGTGAACTACATAACCACCCGTCTTTAATATTGGGATCTTCCCAATGTATTATAAACATGGGTGCTCTCCTTATAATTATAACAACACGTAACATATATGCATTTGTTGTTTTGTTTTATGGAGTCTAGGATCATTTAAGATCCAAGTTGGTCACATATTTCTACAATAACTTTGACTGAAATCATTCATTATGTCATGCCAGCCTCTTCCTGCAATATTTTTTTTCCTCAGAAGAGCCACATCCACCACCTTCGTGGTGGATTAATTATAGGCACTGAGACCATGAATTTCAATCCTTGTTGTAAGGGTTTTGTAAAGTAGACATTTATTCTTGTAACAAACATTTTTCTCTTATTTTCATAATTTGGCAATATAAGTAGTTAGAGTTTCCATCTATCCATAACTTCGATCAAGTTTTTGATTATCTAGATTGATTCGGAATTAGGAAAAAACCCTAAGAGCATTGTTCCACCATGCTTAGAATATTATATTACGATAGAACTCTTCTAATGCTTGAAATTTATTCCAAATCTTTATCAAATTTATGACTTAATAAAAATCCATTTGCTACAAGATCAACTTACTCATTTTCTAAGTGGTTCTTAACTTACTCATTTTCTAAGTGGTTCTTCTATGCAGGGCAGGGTAAGGGTCCTTCTCACCCATTATTTCGATAACTTCAAAATCTGCATAGGTCTTGACTCCTGCTAGGTCGACCTCCACATTCTCTAGTCTACCAATGGGAAAGATCCGAGACTGGTTGGCCATCCACACATCTGGATCAGAGAGTATAGCAGTTTTGGCTGTCCCATAGCCTCCCAAGAATTCTTTGGAAGAATGTTCACATCGGACAAGATCAACTTACTCATTTTCTAAATAGTTCTTAACTTACGCATTTTCTAAGTGGTTCTTCTATTTTTCTTAGTAAAGCTCTTTTCTTTAAGAGTAATCCCAAGGCATTGACAGGACCTATGTTCTTTTGAATGCTAGTTGTAATTAAGTGGAATTAGGGATCATTAATATCCCATGTGGCCAAGACTGCTCGGTTACTACCATACAAATTTTCTATTGTTTTTTTAAATAAAGAGATATTTTGTAAAAATACAAACTAAAGAAAACAAAAAACAATAAAGAGATCCATTGTAAAAAATATACTAAGAAATAGAAAAACCAATAGAGTTATTTT
>JASDQU010102002.1:151035-166317 GCA_032191745.1 Picea mariana
ATGCGATGGTGTTGGGGCAGGCTGAGGCTGGATGGCCATGCGAGGCTTGTTTTGGTACCAGGTCGAGCCCGCTTGGATTTCCCTGAACCTGAGGCATGGTCGAAGAGAAAAGAAGGTATGGAGGCACAAAGAGTTGGCTAACGAAACAGGAAAAACCAGGGAGGAATGTAGACCGAGTGGTGGCTCTGCTGGGAAGAGGAAGAATTGAAGGACTAGTTGAGGAGCGGCATGATATGAATAATGTTGGAGAGGGAAGACACACACGCGCAGAGGTGACCACCATAAAGACGACTCCATTGATCGGACGAGGAGACAGGGAGGAGTGCGCGCAAATAGTTAATAACGCTCTAGCTGGAGTGAGGCCTGTGTAAATTCATGGTGTGGGAGGAGGGGAAGTGCATGTGCCAGTCACGTGATTGGTACTGTGCTGGCAGGCGTCATCCCCTCCACTTGAACACTTGGAACCTACTAACACCCCATCCGAGGATTTTTCAACATATTTTTATTTTTAACCTGATTCAAAATTAAAATCCATACCAACCAAAAAAAAAAAAAGGTCTTATAGCCCGTTATTCCACACATGTGGTCATTGCTGAAAAAGGCCATGGTACATCCTAGTGTGACTTATTAAACTCCAAAAATATTCCCTTTCGCATCCAAATTTCTTTGCATGGTCACATTGCGTGTTCAATGATGATAGTTAATGATTTGTTTATACTGTTATGGTGGACTGATGAGGTATACGATAAAATATATCCACAACGAACTTTTTATTGTTAGTGGCTTTATCGGGATCATTTTTCCGTTCAGAGTTTCACCTTGCTCCCAAAATTTCGGCATATTAAATGGAACCATGAAAAATGAGTTCTGGATATCATTTCTCAAACACCCATCCGAAAACACGACATATTAATTGGAACCATGAAAAGGGGCTTAAAAAATGTATTTAGAGTATCATTTATCAAACACCGATGAGGAATGTGAGTAACAATTTAACGGAGTTCGAGTAATTCTCTAAAATTTTAGATTAATTTAATTAAATACAATAACTTTTTGTTAATTTTCAAAAAAATTAGACTTATTCAATTACACAATAACTTTGATTAATTTTCTAAATGTTTAGATTAATTCAGTTACAAACAACTTGGAACCATCCTTTTTATTTATTTATTTTATTTCATCGGATTTCAATGAAACTAAATTTGTAGAATGATTTTAAATTATGTTTATAAAAATTGTCAACATGTCCTAGTGGTTAAGGAGATAAACTCGAAATCTATTAGGCTTTCCCTGCGCAAGTTCGAATCCACAAAAGACCTATGTAGTAATTTTAGGTTGCAAATACATTTCCTAGTAGACTTTACATATTCCATTGTTATTCTAACACTACATACCCTTTTGATTTGATTTTTGCTAAATAAAAAATATTGACTTTTGTATTTAAAATAATTTCACCTTTTAAGACATGTATTACCATAAATACTTTATGGTTCAATACTCGTTACTTATCCTTTCCATTTATTATGTACTCAATTTTCATCCGTTACCACAACATGGTTTAATCTACAATGACCCAAAGAGTTAATGCACAAGTTTTTATGTGTGAATTCCTTCTAGCTACTATATATTCATTGAGTAGATTTTATACTTAATTCCTTCTATCTATTACGTACTTGGTGACTACAAGTTGGTTCCTTCTCTCACTCAAGTTTATCCTCAAAGCATAAGAAGAAAAATAGAATAAACAATATTTTTATAATTGGTTCCTTCTCTCACTCAAGTTTGTCCTCAAAGCATAAGGAAGAAAAATAGAATAAACAATTTTTTTATAATTATTGTTGATTAGATGAGATTAAGAACACTTTTTATAATTATTGTTGATTAGATAAGATTAAGAACACTAGGCAATATGATGTTTGAAACCTTGAACAATATTAGTGCATTGAAAAACACTTTATCAATGTGGGGGTAGATATGGTATTACATTGTTGTCTTGTCCATGAAAATGTTGAGCATGTTCTAAATTATTGTCATGCCGAAGTATGTGGTGATCATTTTTTTGGTTATTCCACTACCTAGAAGATATTGTGTGCAATATACTTTTAGCCTACAATCTTTAAAGATTGTATCACTGTGGTTCATAAGTGTCATCCTTGTCCAGTCTTTACTTAGAAAATGTGTTCACATCTTACTCCACTTCACCATGTGGTTGCTATTGGACCCTTTGCAAAGTGGGTAATGATTTCATGACTTGTAATCCTTTCTTAGCTAATGGGCCATGGTTACATCATCGTGGTTGTTGACTACTTCACTAAGTGGGTCGAGGCTATGTCTACATATTCCAACGATGAAACCATAAAAACACTTTGTGTATTCAATCACATCATCACTAGGTTGGGGTGCAACTATTGTTATGGATCATGGGTCACATTTTTGTAATAAAATAATGATCGAACTAGCTACCATGTTGGGTTTTCAGCATGAGAACTCAATGCCTTATTATCCTCAAGCTAATTTTCAAGTAGAAGTTCTCAATAGTGTTTTGAAGACAATGATTCAAAGAATGGTTGGGGAACACAAAACAAACTGGCACCTTATGCCATTTTCATCATTATGGGAATATTGAACCTCAGTGAAAACTACCAATGGTTTTACACCATTTCAACTTGTCTATGGGGTAAAGGTAGTATTTCCTATTGAATGAAAAATCCCTTTGTTAAAACTAGCCATATAACATGTTCCCAACACTTATGTCGAGGAAGAACGTCTCTTGTATTTGGCATGTCTAGATGAAACCCATCATGAAGCTATAATGGCCAATGAGACTCATAAGAAGCGTGTAAGACTTAGTATGATAAAAGTGTTCATCCTCATGTCTTTGTAGAAGCTTACCTAGTTTTAGTCTATAACCCAGACCATAATATCTTAGGTGCAAGTAAATTTGAACCCTTAAGCGTAAGACCCCCTCCCCATGCCTTTATAATTCCATTATATTTTTCCTCATAATTGTTTTAATCTTAATTTCCAATGCCTTTATAATTCCATTATATTTTTCCTCGTAATTGTTTCAATCTTAATTTCCAATGGTTGTTTATAAACTTGAATGTTTTCCTAACAACCAACCTTTAATTTTCTTTCTTATTAGTCCCTGCAGAAGGCGTAGAGGGACTATAGCGATCGATAATTCGTTGACTTCATATTAATATGTCCTTTGACTATAAATTTTCGCATCATCTGTATTGTTCAAACTATAGAAGTAAAAACATTATTTTTTATATAATAATAAAAAACCTTATATGTCATCGCCTCATTGGAGAATAGATTGGAGGTCTTATTGCCAGCTTCGTTGTTCCCAATGTTGTAAATGTTTATATATCCAAAGTTTTGAGCTTGGACGCTCTTTTTTAATTTTTATTAATTTTTTACTGAAATGTTTACATACCGAAAGTTCTCAGCATCGACGTTGTTTTTTAATGTTTTTATTATTTCTATTTGTATTGAAATGTTTACATACCGAAGGTTTAGAGCATTGACACTCTTTTTGAGGTACTTGAATAGGCCTGACAACTTAAATGATTACATAGTGCGAGGCCCTTAAACAGACCTGGAAGCTTAAATGTTTGAATAGCATGAGGCCCTTAAACAGCTTGACAACCTTAAATTTTTACCTAAATAGGCTTCTCACAGTACATTTTTCCTCGAATTTTTCCATACAATGTTGCAGTGAATTTGAACAATATTGTTGTCCACCTCCAGTTGCATAGCCATCGTATGTTTCATACTTCTTCTATGCTTGGAATGCAATTTAGTCATCATTGAAGATACATATATTGTTTACTAGTTAGGTGGTTGCTTCTTGTTCGTTGGTTCATCAGTTGTTGCTTGTTGTTGTTTGATTCAACTTTGCAAGGTTGAGTACTTGCATCTGCGATTGGACCTATTGGTGCTTGTTGCTTACTTTTTTTTTCTTCAACTTTGCAGGGTTGGGGTCCTGCATCCACAGTTGGAGCTGTTTTTTTTACTTTGCGGGGTTCAATTCCTGCACCCACAATTCGACCTTCGCTTCTGTCGTTCATCGTTGCCGAGCAAGTTTCGATGCCATAATTTCATTTGTATTCATTCTTTGTTATTTATTGTTTGCAGTTTTCAAGTAATAATGTTTAATTATTTCTACTCGCATGGTCGTCATATGTTTCATATTTCTTTTGTGTTTGGGATGCAATTTGGTAATCATTGAAGATACATATGTTGTTTACTGGTTCAATGGTTGTTGCTTGTTCGTAGGTTCGTTGGTTCGTCGGTTGCTACTTGTTGTTGTTTGGTTCAAGTTTACAAGTTTGAGGTCCTGTGGCTGCAGTTGGGCCTGTTCGTGCTTGCTCGTTGGTTTGTTGTTTGTTGTTTTCTTTTGTTTTCTTCGGATTTGCAATGTTGGGGCCCTGCGCTGGCAGTTGGAGCTGTTTTTTTGCACTTTGCAGTGTTCAATTCCTGCACCTGCAAGTGGACCCATGGTTCTGTTGTTCATCATTAACGAGTAAGTTTCAATAATATAGTTTCATTCGTGTTCGTTGTTTACTATTCATTGTTTTCATTTTACATGTAAGAATGTTTAAGTATTTATTCATCGTTCTTGTCCTGCAGACTTTACATAGAGGTTGGCATATCTTTTTCTCCTTCTCTTCAATTTTCTTTCGATTTTTTCTTGGGATTCTACACCATGTCCATGCCAGTGTCATGTGCACAACTCTAACTGTCATTTTTTCTAGCATTGCAAATTTCAGTCCTTTTCCATGTGTGACAAAGTCGAAATCTAGCGCGTATCTCATGCCTGTATATCCCATACGAGAATCGAACCCATGTCTTTCGAATGAAAAATACGATGTCAAGCTTGTTGCCTTTGCAGGATGTTCTTGTAGAAGAAAACTGCATGTAGGTGTAGAAGGTATAGGTATGATAAAACCATGCCTAGGCTACAACAAAATTGCACAAATTGGCATATCTTTCCATCATGCTCTTAAATTTTGCTCCAGTTTTTTCTCCTAACTCTGAACCATACCTACATGCCTTTGCAAAATTTTCTTGTAGAAGAAAAAGATATTGAGATGGTGCTAGCAAGAGTGGTGTTCAGTGGATTGCAAATTGCAATTTTCAATTTCTATGTCGCTTCGCGTGCAACATTGCTAACATAATGAATGTGTTCTCAAATGAATCACACCATTTACATCTGGACGAAACCATTATCATTCTAGGATACTTCAGTGTTGACATGCTACAAAATAATGGCATAACAAATAATTGGAAAACTACATGTGCAATTACAATGTCCACTTTCTTTTGGTTAAGATAAAATGTGTGCAAAACACACTTATTAACCATATATGGTGAAATGTGCCCATATCACAATATAACCTCTTTATCCTATACATAGACTGGTCTGACCACGATACAATTTGTCTTGTACTTGAAATATGAAATATACATCAAAGATATTGCAAAATTATATTTCCATGTCTCAAAGCATATTTGGATACTTTGCTGCACAAAACAAATATCATTCAGCTATGACCATGTTATTTCTTAATATTTTTTGTCTTGTAACATATTTTGGACAGGAAAAATTCTATATAATTACAACCATGGATCAAGAAAATCAAAGGTTCATGTTTCTAACTCTCTTTTATTCTATTCCTTTGATTCTCATTCACTGTATGTACATATTACTTGTTCTCTCCTGCATACTAGCTTCCATTCATGTTCATTATATTTTGTGTGTTCCCACATTGAAACAAACAGAATAACTCGAGAAGGTGAAGGACTTTCTACTGCAAATGTAGAAGAGGATATACAAAGGTGCATGCTTGTACTCTTATTTCATATTCCATTGTTTTGTATTTCATTTATTGTTTGTATATGTGTTCTACTGCTTTGCCCCTAATTTATTGTATGTAGATATTGTGTATCTTCCTACATAATAACTTGTCTTCATGTCAATTGTATTTTTTGTGCTGCTACATTGAAATAAATCGAGCTCTGTTTATTTTTTACATGTCTTCCTGCATACCAACTTACCTTCATGTTCATTGTATTCTTCTGCATTGCTACATTTAAACAAACATAATAATTGGAGAAGACGAGGGACTCTTTGCCGCAAATGTAGAAGAGGAGATACAAAGGTGCATGCTTCTACTCTTATTTTATATTCCATTGTTTAGCATTTCATTTATTGTCTGTATATTTTTTCTACTTGTTCTATTGTTGTGCACCTAATTTACTGTATGTAGATACTATGTATCTTCCTACATAGTAACTTATCCTCATGTGAATTGTATTCTCTGTGCTACTACATTGAAATAAATAGAAATATATTTATTTTTTTATATGTCTTTCTACATACTAACTTACCTTCATGTCCACTGTATTTTTTGTGTTTCTACATTGAAAGAAACAGATTAGTTGGACAAGAAGATGAATTCTTATATGACACAACAGAGGGCAGTGAAGTACAATCTTCGAAAATGTATACCAACTGTGATAGTAAATCAAACACACAAAATGAGTAGGTGCATATAATATTGGACTAGAAAATGATGATTTGGCAACAATGGGCCTTTGTTGAGACTTCTCGCTTCCAAACATTTCCCTCCCCATTTCTATTTTCCCACTTTCTATTATCCCCTTTTTTTCCCTCTTCTATACTTAACTGAATTCCCCTTTGTTTTTCTCCTCTACTTTCGCTTTTTGGTTGCTTTTATTAATCATCTTTCCGAAAATGTCTAGGTGCGCGGGTTGGCAGACTCACGAGTTTACATTTATACTCATGCTTCTATATCACGACTCTGACCAACAACTTCATCATTCCATACTTAGCCACTTTTTCGATCGCAGGTTCCGAGGCTGGCGGGCTCAAGATTGTGCCTCTAGCTTCGAAGGTTCCGCGATATACAGATTGGTCGTCATATTCCCCCATAGTGCCCTATTCCTTGTTACACATTTTTTAAGTCAAAAATTCTGAGGCATATAATTTGATCGTCGGGTCCTCATGTTTCTTGAGTATCCCTTGACACCCTATTTCGTATTCCATATCCTTCGAGCATGTATGTGACATTCAGAACAATTATGGACAATATACAATGCATATGCCTATTTAGTCCTTCTGATTTCCATCTACACATGCTTGCATCAAAAAAAGTTGGACTAGTGACATGGGCATGATAATTCAATCATCTCAAACATCAACAGAATGACAAGGCCAAAGGTAAAGATTCATACATTGTGTTCCTGATATGTTTAACAAAAAGATATCCTGAGCTATTTATTCATTTATGCCATGATAAATATGTTGATGTCATCTGCAACACATACTTTGCAGTTCACAAGAAGTATCGACGAGCTCAAGTGAGATGTTGAACATAGCGCAAGTTCTGTAGAATAAGAGGTATGGTTGCAAAACTATGGCCTCCATACTCCATCCAAGTTGTGCGTCCACTTTTACATTTATGCCAGGAAAAAAAGAAAACAAAAAAATAATGCAGACTACCATTCACATTACTTTTCCTGTTCAAAAAATGTCACCATGTCTAAACTTATAACACCCAAAATACTATCAATAGAGGGCTTGAACAGCCGTCGAACTAGACAAGTGTTCGTCGGGGACATAATGGTCGTCTATAGCACCTACTTGGACAAGGAAAACAAAACTATATCCATTATGTGTGATGACATGACAGACAACGAAGCCCTAATGAGAATCACATTGACTATCCCTACACAACTTGTCTAGAAACATGCAGAAAAGATATTCCCAGGTAATGGGATATCCATTACAAATTTTAATGTATTGCCCAAAATAGTATATGACCGTGGTGATTGTGATCATATTATATCGCTCAACGAAACAAGTATTGTGGAAAAAATTCATGCGATTTGTTCAGAATATCATTTCGTACCGGACACAACAATCAACCAACTTGCACAGAGCAATGGCACTTACCCAATCAAAACCATTGGTGCAGTTGTCACACTCACGATAAAACTTGGCTCACAACACATTCTCCATATAAAAGATGGAGAGTCAGACAACGAAAAGGCAATGGTACCGTTCTCCATATCCAGTTTTGTCATTTACTTTCACATGTCCATGTATCTCAGTTATGTTACACAACTATTGCATTGTTCCATGTTGCAGTTGCAATTGTTCAACACCTATTCAAATTTGTTTTCCTCAATGGAAAAACAATTGCATAAAGGGAAATTTCCACTTATACTCTTCAAAAATATAACAAAAAAAGAGATGTTAAAGAAAGGATCTTTCGCACAAACCAAGCAACATTTGTAACAAAATTGTGAATAGACATAGTACAAGATCTCAAGAAACTAACTAGCTCGACAACTATCGTGCGTATACATCTACAATTTCATCCTCACTTTGCTCATACAAATTGCCTTCACCAATTTTCTGCATCTTTTTTTTTGTTGTGCAGTTGTATATTATATTATTCAATATATTAACTGTTATGCTCATGTGCCCATGTTGAGGTTGTTTTGGTTGTAGCGAATGTGTACTTGACCCCCTTTGATCCTGTATGTGCCAAATGAAACTCTTTTGCTTATGCCTATGCTTTCATAAATGATGGTACAATTGATTGTCTACGATGCAGTAAAAAAGTCTCTTACATATATAGACATTGCCTCAATGTTGCCATCCAAACCGTCGACAATAAAATCGTACATTGTACAATTAGACAACCTTTGTTACAAGATGTGCTTCCCAGGTTAGCAGAATTTCCATATGAAGTATACCTACAGAAAAAGGAAAACAGTGTCTACATGCTGCGCGACTTTCGGGTCCATAGAAAAGTTACCTTAAATGAGAACAATGCAATATTGCATATCGGCTGAAAATAAAAATAAAAAAAATCATATCAAGCATTGGCAGGAAACAAAACAATCTCATGTGTATCTGTCTATGCCACCCAATGAGGATATGAATAGAATTTTGCAGTGCCATGGAAAATTAAACAGGAAGCGCATAAGATTGTTTAGTCCAGAAATGGGAAGCATGAGGACAAACCCCATACAAAGTATCCAACTGTGAATAAATCAGGCCCATCCTTTGAACCGTCGAAATGGCTTTCTCCTATGAACGGAACCATCAGGCATTTCCAATAATATTGGAAATTTTGCATTGTTAAAACTGGTAGTGATAGAACAAGAACTATCAGAAGAAAATGTCCATAATGATCTTACTTCATGGTAAAATAGTAATCAACAAGTTTCTTGGTGCCCATTTGGGGGTTTGGTTATACTTGGGATACAATGTCGAATCTTCGTTGGTTTTGTGTTGTCTTGTGTTTGGTAGACTTTTGTTCATGTTCTTTCATGTTGTAGTTCAGGGTTCTCATGGGCCCGGTTATTTTCTCATGGGAACATATACCACATGTAAGAGAAAACCAATGCCATGTGTGTTTTTTTTATATCAAATTGTTTGATGCATAGGACGATGCGTATTGCTATATGGACCCTTGTGGGATCTCCCTTGGAGCCTTCTATGTTCATGTGTTTCCCTGTGCCTCGACTTTCAATATATTTGGTGTTTACTTGGCTCTTGGTTGCATGCTTCATTCTGGAAAATTAATGATACATTCAAGATCTTGGCAGTTTTTCTATGATCTTAAAGAATATACAGGGCTTGCTTTTCCTTTTAATATAACCTTACTAACGCAAATGTAGTATGTGGCTCGTTTAAGCACTTTTACTTGATCGATGAACTTACCAAAATTCATCTTCAGAAATATTTTGAAATAAAAGGATATATGCTATGTGAAGTCCAATGGAACTATCATATCAACCACAGAAAATTCAAATTCAAATTTGTCTTAAAATTCAAATCCGTCGTTGTTATACTTACGGTGAAGTTGACAGTACAATAATTTACTTAAACATCCCAAAATTGATTTTCCTGTGGCTTTTCGATGCTTCTCTTATGCAAACACATCTTGGAAACTATAAGCATGACTCGCTTTATCTATTCCTTGATTGAAGAGCTTGCTCCCCTATTTAATGCACTTCATAGTTACTGTTAAGACCATCAATGGGGATTTCTTAACACCAATTCCCGCTTCTGAAAATTGCCATCCCCTTTCTTTTTTCCCTCTGCTTTCCCTTTCTGGTTACTTAGTTGTTTTTCGGAAAATGTCTAGGTGTGTGGGTTGGCGGATTCATGTGTTCATATTTCCACTGATACTTTTATATCACGAGTCCGACCGACTGCTTCCACGTTCCATATTCAACAAATTTTTTGGATCCCAAGTTCCCGGGTAGGCGGGCTCAACATTGCAATCCCATTGTTCCGCCGCCTGCAAACAACACCCAGACTTCCTCGATCTACAAATTGACAACCAAATTCCCCTTTCTTTTTCTCCTTTACTTTCCCTTTCTGGTTACTTAGTTATTTTTCTGAATGTCTCATGCTTTTATATACAACACCCAAAGTTCCTTAATATACAAATTGACCTTCGAAGTCCGTCATTGTCCCATGTTTCATGTTACACATTTTGCAATCAAAAGTTTGGATACATACAATTTGACCATTGGGCCCTCACGTCTCCTGAGTAGAACTTGTGTCCCTGTTTTCAAGCCCATCAATATGCCCTGTTCTGAGTATGTCCCATGATTTTATATCACGAGTCCGACCAACCGCTTCCCCATTACATACTTGGACACTATTCCCATCGTCGGTTCCTGGCCATGCTTCTCAACATTGCACTTCCATTGTTTCCCGACCTACAAACAACACCTGAAATTCCATGATATACAAATTGACCGCTGAAATCCATCATTGTGCCATGTTCCGTGTTACACAATTTGCAGTCAAAATTTCGGAGACATACAATTTGACAATCGGCCCCTCACGTCTCCTCAGTATAACTTGTGACCCTATTTTGAAGCCCAACTGACCGCTTTCCATACTTGGCCAGTTATTGGAATCTCTTTTGTGGGTTAGCGGGTTGACGAAATGTGAAATGCTTAATCACTCTTCGCCATCCCCGCCACCTTCGCACTTCTTTCTAGATATGAAATTATTAAGTTTTAATGCTAATAGCTCATCATGCAGGAACCGTTAAGATTGTCATTAATGTCTGAAAGGCTGGAGGAGATCTTTCATTAATACGAATTAAACCAAGATTTGTGAAGGGTTTTGTTATCCTTTCCAAGTGTTCATTTCAAGCATCATGCAATCTCTTTCGCACGTCGTCCGCTTGGCAACTTCACAAAATCTCTAATCCTTAATCGCTCTTCGTCGTCACCGCCACCTTCACATTTTTTTCTAAATATGCAATTAGTAAGCTTTAATGGTAACAACTCATTATGCACGAACCGTAGAGATTGTCATCGATAAGCGAAAGGCTCGAGGAGATCTCCCATTGATACACATTAAACCAATATTTGCGGAGGGTTATACTATCCCTTCCGAATGTTCATTTAAAACATCATCTAGAGAAAACGAACATTCTCATTAACTTATGGCAGCAGTTCGACAACAATTATGTCCAGATATAGTAAACACCTTCGGGCATGATGACCAGAAGTTCTAGTGCTCCAGCGCATATTCTTACTACTCATCTCCCTCCGCCCAGAATAAAAAAAGGAGATGGTCCCTCGGTGCACCGAGAGATATATTTTAAGCCAAATAATTCCAAGGCAACCCTGCCTGGTCAGACATCTTGCCCGCCTACGTTGATGGTTGGCACAGAGGTTGATGCGGTCGATTTCAAGCTAGAAGAAGATGATCTGATGGACGATGATATGACAATGGATGATGGCAATGTAGGCGTTGTCCCCACTCCTGCACCCAAATTGAAATCAACCATAATGGGGGTCACTTCCCATCTCGACAATGGCGACCCTGACAAGACCAAAGGAAGGGGTTTTATAAAAGAAACCGATGTTGAACGCAATAGCCGTTTTGCAGCTCGAGAGTAGGAATTCCAGAGGCCCAAATTAGTCCATTATGGGTGGAAGTATTTCATTGTAAGGAAATGGTCTCTTGATGCACCCAGAGATATATTTCGAGCCAAATAATTATTCAATTGTGGGAACACTCTCCTGTTCTCTAGATATACAATTAACATCTTAGGGGATGAGGACTAGAACTCCCACTGATGCAAGTCATATTCCTACTACTCATCTCCTTCCGCCCAGAACAAACTAATTTGGGCCTCTGGAATTGCTTGTGCAACATGTTTCCCTAAGGTATTTTCCTATAAGGAGGGGGTTTCTTGGTCCCCTCTCACCCAGAACGAATTAATTTGGACCTCTCGAATTGCTCGTTCAGGATGTGTCCCTGAAGTCTTCAACTGTAAGGAGGTGGTCTCTTGGTGTGTCCTCACTTTCAGTTTTGGGCTCTTCTGCTTGCCCTACAACATTTTTTCTCTTCTTCCTCATGGAAGCTTGTGAGAACTATCAATTTTACCACGAGGATGGGTTCTTATGTCCTCCTGCGTTTGAAGAATTTTGGGTTTCTTTCTTACTGGGGTGGGTCGTTGGAGCAATGTTGTGGGATGTCGTGCTCTTGGCAGTGGTGGCCATGGATTGGAAAGTCTTCTCACCTTGGCCTTTTCCCTGTTATTTGTACAATTCAGTGGTGCCTTGCAATGTCTCCAGGTCACTAGCGTCAGGAGCAAGAGTGTTATTGACTTGCTTCAAGCCAAAGAATTATTCCACTGCAGAACCACTCTCTCGTTTCTTTGTCACCTCAGGTCTTCCGCAAGATATTGAGATTGTGACAACCAACATTGACCTTCTGAGGAGAAGACTGCAAGGACTTCCTATAAAAAACATGGTAATGAGTTTTGTATGCATGCTGAAGAGCATCTTGATGGCTCCTGCATGTTGTCCCACTAGAGGAACAACACAGAATTGTATGCATGTTTTTTTTATTTTGTAGCTCATGTACCTGTATTTACGACAAATATGTCCAATGCTTCGATGCAAAAAACTTAGTCCAATGTCTATGGATAAATATACACTGCCCAATATTACTTTTTTATGAATTTACTATTAAAAAAATTTCCTTGGAATCTTGGTTTCTACTTCTTTGCTGGATTTAACACCTCTTCTCGTTTGCATGGTTCGATAGTCTCGTAATCCTTGAATATTGTATTGGCTCAAGTAATTTGACCTAATATGGAGCATTGAAAAATTATATGACAATGCATTGTGTCAATCCCATCGGGCTTCTATGGAAACATAAATGAATTTCATACAGTTTCAAACCAACATTCAATTCTATTCGTAATGCAGATAGAACATAGCAACATTATTTCATGATGCGGCAGTCAGGGCCCCACCCTAAAAGTTTTGTCTTCATATCAACCTTGCTGAGAAAATGATTTCTTATTTCCCTTTCGCTTCCTTGATTCCTTTACTGCAAAAGGAAACATTTTATTAATTGTCCATCCGCTGGCCTCTATTTGAGAACTTTTACTTTATTAATGAAATTACCAAATTTCTTCTTCACGAATAAAAAAAAATGATATATGGTGGCTAAATTCAAATGAGACTATGAAATCAACCGCAATATTAAAATTCAATATCGTCATTGTTGTTTCTAGATATGAAATTATTAAGATTTAATGCTAACAACCCATCATGCAAGAAGTTTAATAATTAAGATAATATGTCAAAGTCATTGAAGAATGTATCAAGAACACAATTACTCCCACAGGTTGCAATAAAAACAAATCTTCAACAAAGCATTTGCTCACACCCTTTTTAATGGTACAAGCACAATAGAAAACGAGTAAGTGGATAAAATGTTGGACTAGAAAATGATGGTTTTGCAACAATGGGGCTTGTTTGAGACCCATTCTTGATTACAAAAATTTCCCTCCGCTTTTCTATTTTCCCACTCTCTTTTATCCCCTTCTTTTCCCTCTTCTATACTTAACCAAATTCCCCTTTATTTTTCCCCTGTACTTTCTCTTTTTGGTTACTTAGTCGTTTTTCCAAAAATGTCTTGTTGCATGGGTTGGCAGACTCACGGGTTCACATTTGCATTCATGCTTTTATATCACGATTCTGACCGAGCACTTCCCCTTTCCATACCTAGCCACTTTTTCGATCACAGCTTCCCGCGTAGGCGATCTCTAAATTGCACTTCCATTGTTTCGTGACCTACAAACAACACCTGGGATTCCGCGATATACAAATGACTTCCGAACTCCCACATCATCCCCTCTTCTGTGTTACACATTTTGCACTCAAAATTTTCGAGACATGCAATTTGACTGTCGGGGCTTCACATCTCCTAGGGAACCCTTGTCACCCTATTTTGAAGCTCGTCCGATCGCTTTCCACACTTTTCCATTTCCTGGAATATCTTTCGCAGATCGTCGGTTTGGCGGGTTCGAGAAATTTCCAATTCCTAGTCATTGTTTCATGTGCCCGCCACCTTCACACTTCTTTCCAAGTATATGCAATAAGTATACAACTTGTCCAGAAACATGCAGAAAAGATCTTGCCAGAAAATGGAATATCTATTACAGATTTGAATATATTATCCCTTCTTTTCCCTCTTCTATACTTAACCAAATTCCTGTTTCTTTTTCCCCTCTACTTTCTCTTTCTGGTTACTTAGTCGTTTTTCCGAAAATGTCTAACTGCACGGGTTAGCGGACTCACGGGTTCACATTTTCACTCGTTCTTTTATATCGTGACTCTAACTAACTATTTCCCCATTCCATACCTAGCCACTTTTTCGACCGCAGATTCCCGGGTAGGCGAGCTCTAGATTGCACTTCCATTGTTCCACGACCTGCAAACAACACCCAGACTTCCGCGATATACAAATTTACTACCAAACTCCCACATCATACCCTACTTTGTGTTACACAGTTTGCACTCAAAAGTTTCGAGACCTACAATTTGACCATCGGGTCCTCACGTCTCCTGGGGAACTATTTTCACCCCATTTTGAAGCCCTTCTGTCCACTTTCCATACTTGGCCATTTCTTCGAATATCTTTCATGGATCCTCGAGTTGGAGGGTTCACGAAATATCCAATTCCTAATCGTTGTTACCTGTGCCCGCCACCTTCACACTTCTTTCCAAGTATGCAATAACTGAGATTTAATGCTAACATCTCACCATGTAGCAACCGTAAATATTGTCATTGATGACTAAAATCATCGAAGAGACAGTCACACTAACTATCCCTACACAATTTGTCTAGAAACAGCACCCATAATTCTGTGATATACAAACTGACCGTTGGACTGCCCCATC
>JASDQU010102002.1:182563-193456 GCA_032191745.1 Picea mariana
CAATTCAAAAGTAGAAAAAAAAAAAAAAAAGAAGAATGCAAAGTTCTCATCAACCCTTTAGAGGTTAAAGAAGGTTAAGTCAAAGTTTTGGATCAATTCAGAAATAGATAAAACCCTGACTGATAACATTCCCTTCCACCACATATAAAATTTTATCATTGGTAAATTTTTCACAAAATTCATCTCAAAACATACACCCAAAAACATGTATATTTGCTACATGTTTAACGTAAAGTTTGTTGGGATTTTTATAAAGGATTACCAAATCACTTCATTTTTTACAACTTAGGTTGGAATTTGGATAATCTTCAAAGAAAAAGTTTTCTTAAAAAAAGAAAAAACTCGGAGATTTATATTAAGTAAAAGTTGCAGTTAAGCTTGCAACATAGATACAATGAGATTCAAAATTTACAAAATTTTGGTCTTCAAGAGCCATAGACAGTATGCAATTTTGGACTATTGTTATCCAAACCCAAGACTTATAAAGAGTGTTACATACAAGAAATTTTATAGTGAAGATTTTCACAAAGACCCCTAGACAAAACCAAAAGAGACACAACATCACTCAATCAACTAGTAGGAGACACCTCCTTTATACCTGGGTTATCCATTGTTGATACACGGGCTAGAGAGTTCAATTCAGGAACTTGAATGATGAACCCTTAAGAGAGGACCACTTCAAAGACAATTGAATTAGTCGAGGAGATTCTGGAGTGGGAAACTGATGCTATACCTCTTCCATTCCAATGACATTGCATTCATCCTAAAGTTGTTGGAAAGACTACTTGAATTGGACGACAAACTCAAGGGCGGAGATGAATTGAGTCGAGAGACTACTCAAATGATCTTGCATAACCTGAACAAATTTTCTAAGATCATCAACCTCCTATTCTAATTGGATAAATAACATCCCTAAACAGACACATCTATGACGTACCATAGAGAAGAGGAAAACCCCTGCAACAAGGTATTATGGGAGGCTATGAACTTCGACAGGGGAGCAAAATAATACAACTGCCAGACCAAATTATGAAAAAAATAGGTCGGAAATCCCAACATACACATAGATCAGGGTCATTACTTCCCATCACATCCACAATAGAGCCCTCATAATCTGATGATTATGGGGATTGGATGATGCAATATGGCGAATGCTTCTATCCCACATACATGAGTCGATGGAGACGAGGAGTGAATAAAATGAGAGGTTGTACGGGCCAATTTAAACTGAGATGATGAGATATATCTTTGATGCATGGGATGGATTTGATGGGTGGTGGGTGCATTATGAACTAGTCCAATGGGAATTTAATAGGAGGGGGACTCTAAGGGATGGGTTTATAACCCAAAGTCTCATTAATCAAAAGATACACAATTTTGGTTGTGGTGCCTAAGTTTGTTTGTTGATTCACTAGAAATTGAGATAGCGGAGAATATCCCATGTTTCAGCAATTTCAAATCCTTGAAGAGCCCTTTGTATTCTAAAGAAAATTGAGTTTAGTTGAGCATCCCATGGGACAGTACCAAGGTGGAGGTTCTTGATAGTATTCTTAGAGTCCCCTAGGATGGTGATTTTCCATATGCCATATGTGCTTGATATTAAGAGTCCTTGATACATGGAATAAGCCTCATCCTAGTTGTTAGAGACCAAGCCTAGGTTCCAAGAGTAAGTAAGTTCAACTTTCCCTCCACGACCAAAAAGCACCCCACCCACTCCGACCAACCCAGGGTTACGGTTGCACACACCATCAAAGCAAAGGGTATGATGATCCCTAGAATGAAGCTATGGAAAGAAATCATAAGGGGTAATTTGAATCTTCCAAGATGCTCTTAGATGGGGTAGAGAGGAGAGGTTTACATGGAGAGAGATCCAAAGGAACTAGAGAGATTCCCAGTGATCAAGATTTTGGGGGGGCGAATAAGGTGATACCACAAGAATTGAAATGTTATGATAAAAGGCCTAAGAATGTGGTTGCAACAAACACTAGAGGGAACAGAGTATCCTGGAACAGACCTTGGTTTTTGGCCAACTAGATTTTCCAGCAAACGAATTTGGGTAGGGAAGACTAGGCATGTTTAAAAATTGGTTTATTGTTGAAGGATCCCATGTAGATGGATTTCCAAAAACCAAGGAGGAACTCAATTGTAGAATGCCACCTTACTCTATGTATAGTTCCTTGAAGGACCATGTTTCATAACACCCTCGAAAATTCACAATTAATAAAAAGGTGAGAGAAAGATTTAGAAGAAGAACAACAAAACACACACCTGGAAAGGCCTTGAATGCCCATTTTTATCATATTTTCCCCTATTAGGATATTCACATGCATTAAGGTCCAACATAAAATATTGACTTCAGGAACATCATCTAAGTGCCATATATGTTGCCATGTGTTGGACTTGGGAAGAAGAGTTGTTTTCAAGATTTGTGTTTCATACCCTTTTTTCACCATATAGTCTTGTTGACCCCACCCTTGAGAGTCATTTAGAGCTAAATGTCTAGGGGCGTATCCATGAAGTCGAAGGGATAGGGCTTGGGTGATACCATTGAGTTGTATAGGAATTTCCCCAAACTCTCATTTAAGCTAGTTGTGGTACGGTCTGCACTAAAATGAAATCACAAACAAGGAAAAATTCACTTTCCTATCCAACTAGTGTTTCAATGGTAATAGATCATGATTTTCCAGGAAGGGTGGGTTACGTATTATTCTATCCTTCCCAAGCTTGATTTTTTTTCCATTCCCCAAAATCCAGGTTAGTCGAATTTGAAGAGTGGGAGGGAGGCTTTAAGGATGTGCCATATTTGCGATCTATATTGAGATTCAGGAGGGTTGTCTAGGCATCTCAATCTAGTCCCTATCAGATATTTGTGTAGAATAACTTTTTTCTACAAGTCTTTGCTACCCGAAATGAGTCTCTGTAGTAATTTGGATCCTACAACTATGTTCATGAGAGCTGGATCCTTGATTCTCAATCCCCCGTGTGACTTCAGAGCTCAGACTGTATTCCAATTTACCAAATGGAATATTTTGGTGTTCGATTTCCCTCCTTGCCAAAGAAATCGCCTAATTTCCAGAGAGAGAGAGAGAGAGATTAATTTTGGCAAGTGCAAGAAGAGCATAGAATTGGAAAATGGGGAAAGCACTCAATACCAAGTTGATCAAGAAAATCCTTCTCGTTGGATTCAACCACTAAGCTCCCCATTAGGAGACTTTAGATTTGAATTTTTCTAGAATATGTTGCTAGACTGGGGAGGAGAGGGAACATAGGCCAAGAGGGATCCCCAATTAGATGAAGGACTACCAATTTTCCTCGGAGAGGAAGCCAAGAATCCCAACGTTTGTAGTTGTAATTCGTGAGCTAATATTCCATGCTTATAGTTGGATTTTGGTGTTGTTAGTGAGACCCATGAAAACTTTGTTGAAGAGATCCATTATGTTTTTAAACTTGGTTGTGAGAACTATGGAGGCACCACTGATTAACAGAGTATCATCAACAAATTGTGAATGGTTTATCCTTTTAGCCCCTTTAACTATCCTGATGCTTGGGATGCTCTTCACTCTCCTTTCATAATCAAGAGCCCAACTCAAATCCTCGACCATAAGGATGTATAGAATTGGAGACATGGGACATTCCTGCCTCAAACCTCTAGAGGCTTTAAAAAAGGAAGTCAGATGACTATTGACAAGGGAGATACCCAAGGGGAACTGATGCAAACGGAAAGCCAATTAATAATTTTTTCACTAAAGACAATTTTTTGAAGTACATCAATCAAAAATCTATGCCTTACCCTATCAAAGGCGTCGGCCCTATCTAATTCAATAGTCATTCCCTTCTTTCCTTGGGACTTGCTTGAGCAAATGGCTTCTTGAACCAAGATAATATTATCTATAATTTTCCTTTTTGTTACAAAACCCCCTTGATTATGGGAGATGATCATTGGGAGGAGGGGTTTTATTTCGTTGGCTATTATTTTGGTGATTATTTTATATGAGAAATTACGGAACGATATCGGTTGGAAACATAAAATGAAGAGGGGTTGACTTCCTTGGGGATTAAGGGTAAACAGGTTGAGTTAGTGTTAGCTCCAATGTGATATGAATAATGGGCGTATTGCACCATTCTGATGAGGTCAAACTTAATTATGTGCCAACACATTTTGTAGAAGTTAGAAATCCCATCTAGACTTAGGGCTTTGTCTAGTTCCATGTGTTGTATTGTTGCATATATTTCTTCCTTTGTGGTGGCCCTATCTTATTCTTCATTTTCCTCCAAGTTAAGGGCAGTTGGGATGTGCTCCAAGAGTTGGGATTTGTCTTCTGGATCATCCCCTGCTGGTTCTAAATACAATTCCTAGAAGTGATGGAAAGTTACATCTTTAATTTGGGCGAAGGTGGAGATAACCACACCATTTATTGTTGTTATCTCTTGAACATTGTTTTTCCAAAGTCTAGATTTAACTTGCCTATGGAAAAAACAATGTATTTTTATCTCTATCTCTGAGCCATAAGCTTCATGATTTGACTCTCCATTTCTCCTCCTCCTCTCACAAAGCTTGCTAATAGTGTAGGAAAATTCATTTTTCTCTAGATAACATGCCTTTAGAAATCGATTCACGTTCAATATTTCTTTGGATCTCCACCAATTGTTTAAACAAGTTGTTGGTTTTTTGCTTTGAGGGGGTGTAACAAGTCTTTGCCAATTCTTTGAGCGCCAAATTGGCCCTCTTTAGCTTCTTCTCCCAAATGAATTTCGAGGAGCCTAAAATCCAATAGCTCCAAGCATGCAAGATTAGGTCAAAGAAGGAGGGATCATGACTCCAGAGAGGATTGAACCAGAAGGAAATGGGACCCAGATCAACAAAGTTAGAAAGAAGGAAGGTTATTGGACGATGATCTAAACCACATTGTAGGAGGGATATCGAATGTGATCCAAATGACACCAAGGAAGGATGGAGGAAGAGAGATAAAATGATTCATCAAGAAAGGATTTGTTGGTGAGGAACTTGTCTCTCTTGGATGCAATATGACTCTACCCAAACTACCTATTAGACTAGGTGAATCTGCCCTTAGATGGTTTGATATTGGATAAATCCAATAAGGAGATTAATTCTTCAATATGGTCTCTAGAGGGATATCTAACAAGACTTCCCCCTTTGTTCTCTTTTGGTAGCAAGGTAGTATTGATATCCCTTGCTATAATGTAATTTGACTCAATTCTTGAATCTTGAAGGGTACGAAGAGAGGCCCAAAAAGCAGTCTTTTCTTAGGGATAGTTTTCCATGTAAACATTGATCACGAAGACAGAGTTGTCAGTGGGGAGGTGAGTAAGTATATCCAAAAACCAATGAAGGTTTGAATTCCCATGTTCTAACTAGAAGATTCCAAAGAGTGTAGAGGCCCCTCGAGACCCCTCTAGAACTAACTGCTTGTCCAATGCTTGTTGTTGTGAGTGGGAAATCCCTCTACGGACTAGCACTTAGGGTTTTATTATGCATGCAGAAAACACCTAAAGATTCCTACTTTCTACCATCGTCCCGGACCTAATCCCCATTATTCTTAAGCAAATACTTAGTAAAGAAGATCAAGTGAGCATACCTTATTTCGGGCGTTTGATATCGATCTTTCTTCACACTTGATCACTCTTTGACTGCAGCTCTCCTCCCAAGGATGACCTACATTCTCACAAAACAAACAAAGAACTCCACATGCATTTGATAAATAGATTAATGGGTTAGAGATTCAATCAACATGTATGCAATAAACCATGAAAACCTCATATGGTGGGATGGGAAAAGTACTTCTTTATTATTAAGTTCAACAAATCAAATTACAATGATGAAGTCGGCCACTGCTCCATGAACCTGGTCATGGGCTCCTCTTCAACTGTCCTCCAACTTCTTTGCTCTATATTTATCTTTGCACAATGATGGATCAAGGGTTGGGACAAAGGGAATGCGCAATCGGGTATAGTTTCTTTACTATGATTCTCCTCCTCCAAATGGGACCCCTAACCCTTCTTTTATAGGCTAGAAGAAGCTAGGTATTTGGTCGAACCCTTGGCCATTCATGGCCGAAGGTTTAGTTAACTCCCCCAAAGTTGTGTGTTCCGTCAGCAACTTTATTTTTTCCGTGCTTTTGTAGGTACACGCGGTTGTTTTGGGTCAGCTAGCGTGTACACGCGTGCAGTAATGGAGCAGGGCACGTGGGCCTTTATAAAAAGTGTTTTTAAGAAGAGTTTTTCAGCAGTGTTTTGGCAAAGAAGGAATCGGATATGGCCTGATGCCAGGTAAGCATGTCTGGTGCAAATTAGGGTTATAACACTTGTGCACTAGAATTTGATACTTTGTTGAAGGACATCAGAGTCCTTCATTTTTGTTTCCTAGATTAGGAGCACATGGGGCCTTTTTGAATTTATAGATCCTTTACTTAAACCTATTTATTAGGGATCCTCATGCCCCTACAATTCTAGGAAATGATCTTCATCATTTAGTGTGAGTTTTAGGAATCCCTCCCTTGGAAGGGATGGAGCCACTATGATTCCATGGAGCTCTTAGTTCTCATTTGATATGTCCATCAAGGGTTCCTTGAGTGCCCCTCTCCTTCTCTTTGTTGGTTTCCACTTCTTGCTTGTGGTGATTGGATTTCCGACCTACTCTCTTAGAGGGTTCACCCTGACCTGATTCCTTGTATGTTTCTTCTTCAGATTCCTCAGATTGTCCTACTTCCTCTAGGATACTTGGAAGATTTGTCCCTTGGAAAGGGTTCTGAGGAGGAGGAACATTTGGTTCTTTTTCTATGAGGAGATGAAACTTTCAAGAGATGGGTAGGTATCAAGGAGATCTTCTTCTCAGAGGGGGGGATGACATAATCGCCCTATTTCTCAAGTTCATTATGGATTTTTGGGGAGGGAACCTCATCATTGTTGGAGAGGGATTCATATATATTATTGTTCGCTACCAGACCGTTTCCCCTTGATCTGACATTAGAAAGGGGGGGTGGTGCGGGGAATAGACTATTCAGGGTTTGCGTGTTGATGTTGGTTTTTCATTGGTTGACTCTTCCCTACCTGTGGTTGAGTACCTTGTTTAGGTGCTTGTATTTTTTTCTTAGGGAGCTTCCAATTCTCATTTGATTCAAGTGGGGTTTGTTTAGGAGTTTCTTTTGGGAATTTTTTAGCAAAATTCCCATATTCATGATAGACCTTACATTTGAAAGAGATTTATTCATAATCTATTGGCTGCACATAGGTTCAGTGGTTCAAAGTGAGTTGGATTGCCTCCAGAAGACCCTTCTCAAGATCAAATTCTACACAAATGTGAGCACATGCCTACATGTCATCACGGGGCTAAGCTTTATGTATGTAACTTGCCCAAGGTGTTACCAATGTTTCAAATCATTTCATCATTCCAACAGTGTAGTGGAAAATAAGGAAGGTGCACCCATACAGAGATAGTTGAAGGAATATCATTTTCAGGATTGAAATCAGGAGTCCATCATTTGAGATACATACCTCTAGTGCCCATGAAGTAACAACCACTGTGAAAAATCAGATCTTGATATTCTTTTCCCTTGAACAAGAAACCAAAGAAGCCTCTACCATAAAACACATGAGAGTTTCCCTTTGATCAATAGCTTCCAATTTTTTTCAACCCACGGGGCCATGGCCCTTGGAGATGGCCAAATCCTAGTGAATTGGCCGATCAGACCCTACTTTGCCAGACGTAAGGCCAGATTCTGCAAATTCGAGAGGTGCACTAGGACCTTCGAGACTTCATCCAATTTCTTGACAAACCTGGATGGAGGCGGCTTTGACAATTTGCTAATGGATGCGACCAATGAACGAAATGAAAAGACATCAAGGGGGCAGGTGGCAAGCCCCTCCAGAGGCCAAGGCCATGGATGAACAACAAAGAGGTAGGGGTTAGGGTTTTAAGAGCTAGCTTGCTTCGTCGAGAGTTCTCAAATGACATAGAAATTGGCTTGTTTATCCATCTTCAAAGGCAAAGTTTTCATCAATCAAGAATATTCTAGATTTTTGTGAAATTTTGGATCATTACGAAGGAAGTTAGACAATATAATTCATTATGAATAAAAAAATTTATTATAACAAAATTATTTAAAAAATATTTATTATTAAATTGAATATACTTAATTATATTTACAACAATAACACCATTCATTTTCAACACATTTTTTTTTAAGTATGTATAAATTACCTTTCAAAAGCAAAATTATAGTAGCGTCATGAGTGTCTGAGGACTATGAATGTTGAATTTCCCTGAAGGGAAACCAATTCAGCCAATTCCTCCAAAACCAAAATAGACCCCAGTTTTAATCATCTGGAATATAATCGCCCCGTGGGGAAACCGATTCGTTCGATCTTTTAGAACAACTAAGGCTGACTTATGACAGGAAAAAAGAGAATTATCCAAAAGTACAGTTGTCGAAGCATAAACAAACCATAAAACAAGCCATGCAAGCTGACACTTGTGCAGGTGTCATAGCTCATGCAGTCGGTTTGTTGTGTGCCACATTGTCCATTGTTGGCGCCTAGAGAGCCGAAGTTGAGATCGCTGCTAAGTTTTCCACTGCTGACGTTTGGAGAGCCAAAACCAATACCACCGCTAAGGTCGTTGGTGCATTGGGTGCCTGTTCTGGAGAGTGTCGAGAGCCTTGTAGAGAGGATAGCATTTGTAGAATTTGCATCCCTTTCTTGTCCAGAATTTCCAAACGGAACTGTAAGTCGTCCACCTCCTCGCAGACCTCGAACACCAGGTCTTGCAGAATTGCAAGGTTGTCTTGAAACATTTTGAAAGAGGCGTAGTTCGAACAGGAATGTGGTTGGTCCAGTGCTTTCTCCCGATGGATGGAGGTGTCTTCCTAAGGAGACTGGGTCAGTGGTGGATGCATTGGGGGTGGATCAGAAGTTGAATTATCAGGTGAATTTGGTGGGACGACCAAGGCGGGTTGCGAGGAAGAGGCCAGGTCTGATAATGGGCCGGGGGAGAAAACCAGTGAATTCCCCAGGAGGCCGAACCACTCGACTCGGCAAGCCTATGGAGAGGACAAAGGCAGGAGGTCGCTTTGGCTTTGAGAGGACTGGCCAGAGGAGGAAGGTGAAGAAGGCGAGGAGTTGTGCGATGGTGTTGGGGCAGGCTGAGGCCGGATGGCCATGCGAGGCTTGTTTTGGTACCAGGTCAAGCCCCGCTTGGATTTCCCCAAACCTAAGGAATGGTCGAAGATAAAAGAAGGTATGAATGCACAAAGAGCTAGCTGACGAAACAGGAAAAACCAGGGAGGAATGCAAACTGAGTGGTGGCTCTGCTGGGAAGAGGAAGAACTAAAGGACTAGCCAAGGAGTGGCATGATATGAATAATGTTGGAGAGGTAAGACACACATGCACAGAAGTGACCACCATAAAGACGACTCCATTGATCGGACGAGGAGACAGGGAGGAGTGTGCCTGAACAGTTAATGACGCTCTAGCTGGAGTGAGGCCTGCATAAATTCATAGTGTAGGAGGAGGGGAGGTGCATGGGCCAGTCACGTGGTTGGTACTGCGTTGGCAGGCGTCGTCCCCTCCACTTGAACACCTAGAACCTACTAACACCCCATCCGAGGACTTTTCAACATATTTTTATTTTTAACCTGATTCAAAACTAAAATCCATACCAACCCAAAAAAAAATGGTCTGATAACCAGTTATCCCACACATGTGTTCAGTGATGAGAAAGGCCATGGTACATCCTAGTGTGAGTTATTAAACTCCAAAAATATTCCCTTTCACATCCAAATTTCTTTGCATGGTCACATTGTGTGTTCAATGATGATAGTTAATGATTTGTTTATAATGTTATGGTGGACTGATGAGGTATACGATAAAAGATATCCACAACGAACTTTTTATTGTTAGTGGCTTTATCGTGATCATTTTTCCGTTCAAAGTTTCACCTTGCTCCCAAAGTTTCGGCATATTAAATGGAACCATGAAAAATGAGTTATGGATATCATTTCTCAAACACCCATATGAAAACACAACATATTAATTGGAACCATGAAAAGGGGCTTAAAAATTGTATTTAGAATATCATTTATCAAACACTGATGAGGAATGTGAGTAACAATTTAACAGAGTTTGAGTAATTTTCTAAAATTTTAGATTAATTTAATTAAATACAATAACTTTTTGTTAATTTTCAAAAAAATTAGACTTATTCAATTACACAATAATTTTGATTAATTTTCTAAATATTTAGATTAATTCAGTTACAAACAACTTGGAACCATCCTTTTTATTTATTTATTTTATTTCATCGGAATTCAATGCAACTAAATTTGTAAAATGATTTTAAATTATGTTTATAGAACATGTCAACATGTCCTAGTGGTTAAGGAAATAGACTCAAAATCTATTAGCCTTTGCCTGCGCAGGATCGAATCATGTTGTTGATGTTGTTGAAAATTTGCGGAGTTACTACTACAAAAGACCTATGTAGTAATTTTAGGTTGCAAATACATTTCCTAGTAGACTTTACATACTCCATTGTTATTCTAACACTACATACCCTTTTGATTTGATTTTTGCTAAATAAAAAATATTGACTTGTATTTAAAACAAGGGCAGCACGCTGCATGTACTGCCTCTGAAAACTTTACTTGTTAGTGTCTGCACGGCTTATATAAATAATATTCAGACATTTCCTTAGTCATTCGAAAAGAATGTGGATCTGCACTTCCCATGATCTTTATAATAATTAAAAAAGTAAAAACATCTCAATGTTTCTTATATTTTAAAATATGACTTAAAAGTTTAAAAATTACTACATACAAATTTCTATAAAATTATACTAAAAGATTAAAAAATGTTAATAAATGTAAAATTATTGAAAT
>JASDQU010102002.1:247072-257973 GCA_032191745.1 Picea mariana
TTTACATTTGAAAGTTGTAGCTACCTTTGGAAGTCATTACTTCCCTTGAACAAAAACTATTGATTATTTCTCATATATTGTGCATGGTGTATTGTGGTGTATTGGTGTAACTCTTATACTATTGTTCATTGCTCATTGGATATAATTGAATTCTTTAAGTATAAGTTTTTAAATGTTTTTAAATTGTACTTGATACTGATTCAACCCCCTCTCAGTATCAACAATTGGTATCAGAGCGGGTTACCTTCAGTACAGTTTAACCACTGGAAGAAAGATCCTAAGAAGAAATGGAAGACAAAATTCCAAATGGGATTCCACCATTTGATGGAAGCAATTTTGAATACTGGAGTAATAGAATGGAAAATTACTTGAAAGCTCTTGGGGTAGATATTTGGTTCTCATTTTCTTCATGATACAATGCTTTGAAGAAACCAAAGACTACAGCTCAGAAGGAAGCAAAAAGGAACAACAAATTGGCAATAGATACCATCCTGGATGGATTGACAGATTCAGTGAAATCCAAGGTGGGATCATGTGCATCATCAAAAGAGCTTTGGGACAAGCTACAAGACCTTTATGTAAGGGAATATGTAGAAGAATAAGAAGAATAAGAAGTTGATGCAAATTACAACATCTCATATTTCAAAGAAGAAAATAGAGGTCAGTTCTTTTGCTTTAATTGTGAAGCATGTTGATTAAGGTTGGTTGTCATTGATGTCAACCCTTGAAGAAAGCCCCGTAGCACAAAGGTTTGGGTAATGGACCCAATATTGTTATATGTAAATATGACTCATTATTATTTTGTCAGGGTTGATAAGAAGTAAATATGGATGAACTCCAAAGTGGTCCCCTTATGGTGAAAGCCCTCATGGGAAGACACTTTGTGGAGTAAGAGAACCCATGCTTAATTGTGGAATAATGAGATGAAGGAAAGTGAATTTGTCAGGGAAAATATCCTATATGGATAGTTCTTGTCATNAGAGTTATGGCCTTACGAAGTTGGAGGACCCTCATATGTCATCTAGAAGCCCCAAAAGGTCAAAGTAATCAAAGTGGTTTAAGAGATTTTAAAAGGTAAATAATAAAGTGAAGTGATGAGTGTATTATAATTCAAAATGAATACAAAATAAACAATTTCAATAATAAATTTAATGGAGAAATTATAAGTGGACCCAACCCTAAAATAAGGAAAGTGGGCCAAGTGACCTAGAAGATGTTTTTAAGGAAGCTACTTGGAGAGTATAAATAAGAGGCAAGGCTCTCTCATTTGAATCACACTTGAGAATAATGAATATATATAGGTGTCTGAGGTAACAAAATGATATCTAAGCCAAAATTATGAGGAAAGTGAAGAAAAGAAGGCCGAAATGCAAAGAAGGATATATTCTTTTGATGATGCTTTCTAAGGTATGTTATTTACAGGTCATCTCACCATTTTCGCTATAAATTTTTTTCTATAATGATTCATATCCTCAAATTTCTATGCAAGTGAGAAAACATATCCAAGTATCTGTGGTAAAAAATTCAGCTTGTGGGTCGTTGTATTTTGGGATTTACACTCCATGGAAAATAGGGTTTGTAGTCAGTCCTAAAACTAGTCAAAATCAGGTGTTTTGGGTAAAACGTCATAACTTCTTCATAACAGATCCAAATTCAGTGAGACAAAATGTGTTGGTTATGGTACCGTATGTAGTATTTTTTTATTAGTTTCAGATCAATTCATCAAATATTTTGTGTGGGGTACACTCTACAAGTTCGATCTCTAGAATAAGCCAAAATTCAACAAGGTATGCCATTTTTGCTATAACTCCTTTTCTGAGAGGTTCCAAGTAGTGACACTTGGAGGAATTGCATAAAACACACTGAAGAACATTTTGTATCAGTTTCATATCTTTATACATTACATGTTCAAATTTATGATTACTTCAAGTTAGGGTTGTTGACTAATCCAAAACTAGGCATGTGAGACTAAAGAAAAGTTTGATGAAAATGTTAGTCTCTTGTTTCTAAAGTTAAGGAAGGTTTGTAGGAATGCGGTCATATACACCAGGTCTATTACAAAGCTGTAAATCAGATTTGGATGATGAAATTGATGAGGGATTTTGATCGCTACGCGGCCCCTTCACCACCCGCAGGTTGGAAGGTCCACGCACACTCACAGGATCTTCTTCCTTCTCGGCTCGAAGAACTCCAAGGTTCTTCTATTTCCCTATCGGAAAATATACACCCACATATTCTCTTCTCCTATGTGATCCCCCCTTCCTTGAATTATCGGAGGATTGGAACTTGCAGCTTCGCAAGTTCTCTGTTGATCACTGGGCTCTCAAATCCCCGAGACCCGATGGCCTTTAGTCAACGTTGACTTTCTCTCACCTTATTGGGACTTCTGTCCTTATCGCGGTTTTGAAACTCGCGATATCAAACACTACACTTTACCGACTCCCGACTTGCGATATGCCGAAACTCCGACACACGCGTGAGCTGTCTCTTCGACTCCCGTCACTTCTATCGGGATATCAGACTTCACGAGATCGTGAATACGGATGTCGATGGATCAACACTTCTCGCCGTGAGACCCTGATGACTTATGCCACCTGTCTTCCACTCACTCCCGTGGTCTCACACTGCTACGTCACCGTCGGGATATCGCATTTCACGATTCAAACACGCAAGAGTTTCTTCCCTTTGAAAACCCCTATTCTTCGAACCTCGACTGACTGGGATCTCCTGACACACATCCTTACTAATGGAAAATCCTGGGCTTGTTGGGATATCGCATATCACGATATGGAAATCCTCGTTGCAGACTTTTGGAGATTTGCCTCGCGAATCCCCGATACACGATACCACATGTAGATCTGACGGCTCCTTCTGACTTGGATCAATGGCTCTGCTCCCTCCTGAGCTTCGAACCCTTCCACACTTACACTATAACCTCCCTGCACCTCCATGAGATCCAACGACCCACGAAACTTCGTGAAACCTCCTCCAAGGATTTCGACCGTTAGCTCTTCTCCTTGTGAATCCACGAAATGAAGAAGTGTCTCCTCCACGAGACTCGTTCTCCTGCTCGCAAACCTGCGACTCTTCCCTCAAACTTTCAATAGCAGATTCCCTGCACTTATCCTTCAGTAACTCCGAAGGCCTACTCCTCCTGAGCTTCCCACGACTTCAGTCTTCCTGGAAACCTCTTGCACGCACTTCTTGCGGCAAACCTTCAACCTTGACTGAGTGTTGAAGTCTCTCAACTCTGCGCACTCCTGCAGCAGCAGTCTTTCGGCTCCTTGCTCAGAATCGAAACTATGAGACTTCTTCCTGGTCTATGCACTCCTTGCACGACACTATGCCACTGCACTTCTGAGATGAATGGCAACAAAAGTTATCTCTAATTCAACCCTTTTGTCAACGCACTCCTTGCGGACGATTCAACTGCACTCCTTGCAGGAATCCTCTGGCTCAAATAGAGAAACAATTGAAACTCATTATATCTCCCTCTCAGACTTCAATTCAACCATGAAATCATATACACAGCACATAAAAGCAAATGTATAACTGGAAGCAAACATTCATGAGCATAACATCAATACACAGAGAAACAACACAAACCATTAATTTGAATCAAAGCTTTCTTCTATTAATTCAAATGTCTGTACATGGGTGTTCTTCATACAGTTCTCTGCATGCTCTTCCGCTTCTCATCCAAAATAATGTTACAATTGTACAATGAGGGTGTCTATATCCGTTTTCCCTCTTGGACTCTAAAGCTATCAAATCAAAGATTAAATTCCTATCTAACTGCATTAAATCTATTAAATGCCGACTATCTACCTAAGGACAAGAGCCATCAGCTCAAGATATAATACAATATACAAGTGCGCCATTTCTTAAATGATTCATTTAAGATTTGCGCAACAGTTCCAAAAAATTTTCAAAATTTGTGCTGCTTTTCTAGCTGTCTTCCGCTTTGCGCTGGTTCGCTTGATATGGGCGATGCTCCTGCATCATACTCCTCGGCTTGAAAATTTTCATGGGCTTCTATCCATGAGCTCCTGCACGGTCTATCCATGCTTCTGTATCATTGCTTCTCTCTCCCAGCTGGCATCTTCCACTGGGTGGCCCTTCCATTTGACCAGATACTCAAAGTATTCTTTCCTCCTGGTCTTCTTTCCCACTCTCTTGTCCAGTATGCACTCCATCTGTGGCTTTTCTGCAACTGGCAATTACTTCATCCATTGGATCACTGGCACCTTAGTTCCAGTTTCTACTTCCCCAGTCTTGTATGGGTATAAGTCTGCGATATTGAATATCAGAGATATTCCGATGCCATCTGGAAACTCAATCTCATAAGCATTTTCTCCGAATTTTCTCAAGACCTTACATGGTCAAATTTTCTTCATCTTTAACTTATTGTATGTTCCCCTCAGGAACCTTTCCTTCTTTAAATGTGCTAAAACTAGATCACCAAATTAAAACTGAAGTTGTCTTCGATGTTGATTTGCTCTGCGCTTATACTCCTGGCTTGATTCCAGCAACCGCTCCTTCACCCCGCAGTGAAGTTCTTTCATCGCCTCAGCGAATTCTTCTACACTAGTGCTGCTAGTAGCAATCTGTTCTGAATCTCACAATTCAGAAACTCCTCTCGGCTGCATACCATATACAATCTAAAATGGACTCTTCCCTGTACTCCGATTCACTGAATCATTATACACGAACTCTGCCTGTGGTAATATATGGTCCCAACTGTTGTGGTGCTCTGTCACCAAGCTTCTCAGCAAGTCTCCCAAACTTCTGTTGACCACTTCCATTTGTCCATCTATCTGAGGATGATAAGCTGAACTAAATGCCAAATTAGTTCCCAGCTTCTTCCACAGTGTCCTCCAGAAATGTCAGAAATGTCCGATGAATTTAGTGTCTCTGTCTGAAACTATACTTTTCGGCAATCCATGAAGTCGAATGACCTCCTTGAAAAACAAATTTACGATGTGAGTCGCATCGCTGGTCTTCTTGCATGGGATAAAATGTGCCATCTTAGGAAACCTGTCCACTACCACAAAGATTGAATCAACACCTCTTTGTGTCCTTGGCAAACCCAATACAAAATCCATGCTGATCGCCTCCCATGGCCTCTCTGGTAAGGGAAATGGCTGATAAAAACATGCATTCTGCTTTCTCCCCTTCGAATGCTGGAAAACTCGACATCTGTCAATGAATCACTTGACATCTGCTCACATCCCTAGCCAAAAATATGATTCATTCAGTTTCACGAATGTTTTATCATGGCCAAAATGTCCTGCCAATCCACCACTGTGCTTCTCCTTTAACAGATTCTCCCTCATGGAGCATTTCAGATTACACAGTTGATTGCCTCTGAACAACAATCCCCCCTGGATCATATAGTCTATCCAAGGACTTATGTCTTTGAGAACTGGATTCTCAACTGCTTCATACGTTTCTCCAAAATCAGCATCTCCTGCGTACATGTCCTTGAGATTATCAAAACCTAATGTTTTGACTCGGAACTCCTGCAACAGCAAACATTTCCTGCTCAAAGCATCAGCCACTTTGTTAGTAGTACCTGAAATATGCTTAATCACAAATGTGAAATTCTGCATATACTCTACCCATTTTGCATGTTTCTGATTCAACTTCTCCTGTTGAGTCACAAACTGTAATGCATGACTGTCACTGTACAATAAAAATTCTTTCGGGATCAAGTAATGCCTCCACTTCTTCAACGCCTGTATGATAGCATAAAATTCTTTATCATATGTGGAGTATTTCAATTTCGCCTCATCCAACTTCTCGCTGAAATATGCAACCGGTCTGTCTTCCTGACTTAAGACTGCGCCTATGGCAAATCCACTTGCGTCACATTTCACCTGAAATGTCTTTAGAAAATCCGGCAACACCAAAACTAGTTGTTCCGTGATCTTCCGCTTCAACAGATTGAAGATTTTTTCAACCTCTGTTGTCCAATGAAAATACTTATGCCACTTCTTCACTGTGTCCATCATCGAGCGCTAATCCCACTGAAATTCCTGATGAACTTTCGGTAGAAACTAGCCAAACCATGAAAAATCCTCACCTCGAAAATATTTCTCGGCGATGGCCAATTCTTGATCACTTCCACTTTATCCGGATCCATCCTCAACTCATTCGCTGAAATAACAAATCCCAAATAAATGAGTTCTATCTTCATGAATGAGGACTTCTTCATGTTAATTAATAGCTTCTCCTGCTATAGCTTCTTCATCACAATGGCCAAATGCTTCACATGCTTAGCCTCTAATTTACTATAAATAAGTATGTCATCCAAATACACAATGACAAATTTTCCGATGAATTCCCTCAGGACTTCGTTCATCAGCCTCATAAAGGTACATGGCGCATTTGTTAAACCAAACGGCATAACAAGCCATTCATACAAACCTTCGTTTGTCTTGAATGTTGTTTTCCACTCATCACCTTCTCTCATGCGAATCTGGTGATATCCGCTTTTCAAATCTATCTTTGAAAAATATTTTGCCCCACTCAGGCAATCCATCAGATCATCCATTCTCGCAGTGGAAACCTGTACCTAATGGTTATCTTATTGATCGCTCTTGAGTCGGTACACATCCTCCATCCTTCGTCTTTCTTTGGACTGAGTACTATTGGAACAACACATGGACTCAAGCTTTCTCTAACCAATCCCTTATCCAACAACTCCTAGACTTGCCTTTTAACCTCCTCATTTTCTTATGGCGTCAATCTGTACGCAGCCTTATTCAGAAATATAGCTCCTGGTATGAGGTCTATATGGTGACTCACACTCCTCATCGGTGGCAACGAACGAGGCAATTCATCCACTATGATATCAGCAAACTCTTCCAGCAGTTCCTGAACTTCGTCTGGTAAATAATCCAATCTTGTGCTAGTCAGAACAATTCTCGGTTTCCTGACCACAAAGAATTGTGGATCTTCTTTCTTCTTCACCTCACCTAGAAGTTCCTTCCCACTCATGAGAAGTATCGTGTTGCTTACTTCCGGCTTCACCTCCTTATCCTTTATTAGAAGCAACATATGGGTTCTCCCATTCTTCTCCAAGGTATATGTGTTCATTATCCCATCATGAATCACATTTATGTCATATTTCCATGGTCTACCCAACAATAAATGACATACATCCATAGGAATAACATCACATAAAATCTTATCATTATACCCTCCTATTTTGAATTCCACCAAGAATTGTATAGTAACAGTTACCTGGTGTCCTTTTTGTAGCCACGAAACTCTGTACAGACTAGGATGATCAGTCGTCTCCAGCTCCAACTTTTCTAACATCTTTGTAGATACGAGATTATCCGTGCTACCACTATCTATGATGACCTTACACACCCTATCCTTGGTCTTGCAAGTTGTTCTGAACAATCTGGTTCTTTGAACTGAACTTTCCACCTCCTTCTCGGGTGTCAAAAGGACTTTACACATCATAAGCGATCTTCCTCCTTCTGCATATTCGGCCTCAACATCTCACCTTTGTGGTTCGGTGATGTGAGCTTTTCCAACGTCCTTCTTTTTCTCCGGACACTCGTAGGACTTGTGCCCATTCTTTCCACATGTGAAGCATGTGATTACTCCACCTCGACCTCTTCCTCTGCCTCTGGTATGAGGAAACATATTTTTGTCAGTATATCCTCCGCTCTGCTCTGTATGCTATCCTCTTTGTTCAATGTGTGACCCTTGTTGTGAGGTCCCACCTCTCTCAATCTTACCCTGAGGTTTCTTCCATTCCTCCTTGGGCTTCTAGTATTTATCCTGGGCAACTACCTTGCCTCTGGGCTAACTCCTACCTCGCCTTCGCTGTCCTTTCTTATGGCTCAGCTTCTCCTCGGCTTTCAAAGCCATCTGATAAGCATCCTCCATTGTTTGGATGGTTACCATGCTCAATTCATCCTGAATGTCGTATCTCAGACCATTCAGATATCTAGCAACCTTCTCATCATCGCTCACCCGATGACCTGCTCTGATGTTCAGTCGATAGAATTCATCAGTGTATTCTTTCACTGTCATCAACTTCTGTCTCAAGTTCTGCATCCTCCTGAATAGAGTAATTTGGTAATCTCTTGGGATGAACTTTGCCTTCATCTTCACAATCATTCGATCCCAACTCTTAATCTTCTGCTTGCCTTTGCGACGTCTATCTGCTTGTAGCTCATCCCACCATAATGATGCATGTCCCTTCAAGCATGTGACAGCATGTTTAACCTTCTTATCCTCTTTGATGTCCTCATAATCGAAGTAGGTGTCAAGAGCTCGGATCCAATCCAGTAGCTCTTCTGCATCCAGATTTCCCTCATAGACTGGAATGTCCATCTTGGCCTTTGCACCCATCCTGGAAATAACTTTAATTATACGTTCATTCGCTGCATCCTCGGCTGCAACTTCCTCCTTGCGTTCAGCTTCTATCTCACTCTCGGAATCACTAAGATACCCTGCACTAGCTATGAGTCTTTGCGATGTCTCCATTTCCTCGAGTCTTGCTCGACGATCATGCATCTGTCTCTCCATTTCTAGATTTCCTACCTGCCTGCCTCTTCTTCGCACCTCCCTATCTTCTGGATCAGGTGACTGTCTTTCTCTTTTGGGTGGCATGGTGAATTTCTCCTCCTCTTCTTTTCTATAGAAAGAAAAGAGATATCTCGGCTCTGATACCACTTGATCGCTACGCGGCCCCTTCACCACCCGAAGGTTGGAAGGTCCACACGCACTCATAGGATCTTCTTCCTTCTCGGCCCGAAGAACTCCAAGGTTCTTCTATTTCCCTATCGAAAAATATACACCCACAGATTCTCTTCTCCTGCGCGATCCCCCCTTCCTTGACTTATCGGAGGATTGAAACTCGCATCTTCGCAAGTTCTCTATTGATCACTGGGCTCTCAAATCCTCAAGACCCAATGGCCTTTAGTCAATGCTGACTTTCTCTCACCTTATCGGGACTTCTGTCCTTATCGTGGTTTCACAACTTGCAATATCAAACACTACACTTTACCGACTCCCGACTCGCAATATGCCGAAACTCTGACACACGCGCGAGCTATCTCTTTGACTCCCGTCACTTCTATCGGGATATCGGACTTCGCGGGATCGCGAATCCAGATGTCGATGGATCAACACTTCTCGCCGCGAGACCCTGATGACTTATGCCACCTATCTTCCACTCGCTCCCATGGTCTTACACTGCTACGTCATCGTCAGGATATCGCATTTCACGATTCAAACACGCAAGAGTTTCTTACCTTTGAAAACCCCGATTCTCTGAACCCCGACTGACTGGGATCTCCTGACATGCATCCTTACTGATGGACGATCTTGGGCTTTTCGAGATATCGTGTATCACGATATCACAATCCTCATTGCATAATTTTGGAGCTTTGCCTCGTGAATCCCTGATACACAATACCACGTGTAGATCCGACGGCTCCTTCTGACTCGGATCAACGGCTCTGCTCCCTCCTGAGCTTTGAACCCTTCCACACTTACACTATAACCTCCCTGCACCTATGTGAGATCCAACGGCCAATGGAACTTCGTGAAACCTCCTTCAAGGATTTCGATCGTTAGCTCTTCACCTTGTGAATCCATGAAATGAATAAGTGTCTCCTCCACGAGACTCGTTCTCCTGCTCACAAACCTGCGACGCTTCCCTCAAACTTTCAATAGCATCTTCCCTGCACTTATCCTTCAGTAACTCTGAAGGCATACTCCTCTTGAGCTTCCCACGACTTCAGTCTTCCTAGAAACCTCTTGCATGCACTCCCTGCGGCAACCCTTCAACCTCGACTGAGTGTTGAAGTCTCTCAACTCTGCGCACTCCTGCAGCAGCAGTCTTTCAACTCCTTGCTCAGAATCACAACTCTGAGACTTCTTCCTGGCCTGCGCATTCCTTGCACGACACTGTGCCACTGCACTTCTGAGATGAATGGCAACAAAATTTATCTCTAATTGAACCCTTTTGTCAATTCACTCCTGGTGGACGATTTAACTGCACTCCTTGCAGGAATCCTCTGGCTCAAATAGAGAAACAATTGAAACTCATTCTATCTCCCTCTCAGACTTCAATTCAACCATGAAATCATATACACAGCACATAAAAGAAAATGTATAAATGGAAGCAAACATTCATGAGAATAACATCAATACACAGCGAAACAACACAAACCATAAATTTGAATCAAAGCTTTCTTCTATTAATTCAAATGTCTGTACATGGGTGTTCTTCATACAGTTCTCTGCATGCTCTTCCGCTTCTCATCCAAAATAATGTTACAATTGTACAATGAGGGTGTCTATATCCGTTTTCCCTCTTGGACTCTAAAGCTATCAAATCAAAGATTAAATTCCTATCTAACTGCATTAAATCTATTAAATGCTGACTATCTACCTAAGGACGAGAGCCATCCGCTCAAGGTCCAATACAATATACAAGTGCGCCATTTCTTAAATGATTCATTTAAGATTTGCACAACAGTCCCAAAACATTTTCAAAATTTGTGTTGCTTGTCCAGTTGTCTTCCGCTCCGCGCTGGCTCGCTTGATATGGGCGATGCCCCTGTATCAGCTTTCGGTTGTGGTACATGTTGAGTACATGGTTGAGACAAGTAGTTGATGAGTTGGCACACATACATGAGGTGTATAGTTGATGACGTTTGTACATATTGATGAGTCATAGTTGATGAGTATTTGACACATGATTGGTACATACTTTGTACATGGTTGGATGCACTTATTTATGGTATAGGTTGATTATAGGTTGGTGCATGGTTGATGCACTTGTTTATGGTACAGGTTGATTACAGATTGAGGTACAAGTTGATGCATGGTTGATGCATGGTTCAGATTTATTAGTACATGTTTAC
>JASDQU010102002.1:265150-336772 GCA_032191745.1 Picea mariana
AAAAAACCCAGTGATGCAGTCCAAGACGAAGCACATTCCAATCAAGTATCACTTTCTGTGGGAACAGGTTGCAGAAAAGAACATCAGAGTTGAGTATGTGGGCACAAAAGAACAAGTGGCAGACATCTTTACAAAACCACTTCCACGGGAAGCCTTTGAATATCTTCGCCAAAGACTTGGAGTTATTTCTACTCCAAACATGAATGCTCTTTTAATTCTTTTTGAATGCTTATCTTATATGTCTTAGATGTACACGAGGAAGCACCATAAGAGGACAGTCTGTCAGGGGGAGCAGCCCCAGATGGAAAGCTACCTTTGCCATTGATGACAAAGGGGGAGAGATTTATCAGATGCAGAGGACACAGGCATGGTTCCAGGGGGAGAAGATTTATCATATGCAGAGGATAGAGGCATGGTTCCCAGTGGAGCATATTTATCAAATGTAGAGGACAAAGGCATGGTTCCAGAGGGAGCATGAGTGATATGATTTCAGTATTGCATCAGAGTGTTGCCATCAATGCCAAAGGGGGAGATTGTTGATTAAGGTTGGTTGTCATTGATGTCAACCCTTGAAGAAATCCCCATAGAACAAAGGTTTGGGTAATGGACCCAATATTGTTTGATGTAAATATGACTCATTATTTTTTTGTCATGGTTGATAAGAAGCAAATATGGATGAACTCCAAACTGGTCCCCTTATGGTGAAAGCCCTCACAGGAAGACACTTTGTGGAGTAAGAGAACCCATGCTTAATTGTGGAATAATGAGATGAAGGAAAGTGAATTTTTCAGGTAAAATATCCTATATGGATAGTTCTTGTCATGTTATTTTCGGTGGTATGTGGAACATCACATAATTCCTCACGGTTAGAGAGTTATGGCCATGAGAAGTTGGAGACCCCATGTTTGGGTAATGGACCCAAGTTTGTTTGATGGGTAATGGTATGAGTTATGATATATTTTTTAGATAATACTATTCTATATGGATAGTATATGTCATGCCATTTTTGGTGGTATGTATAACGTCACATAACTCCTCATGGTTTGAGAGTTATGGCCTTACGAAGTTGGAGGACCCTCATATGTCATCTAGAAGCCCCAAAAGGTCAAAGTAATCAAAGTGGTTTAAGAGATTTTAAAAGGTAAATAATAAAGTGAAGTGATGAGTGTATTATAATTCAAAATAAATACAAAATAATAAATTTCAATAATAAATTTAATGGAGAAATTATAAGTGGACCCAACCCTAAAATAAGGAAAGTGGGCCAAGTGACCTAGAAGATGTTTTTAAGGAAGCTACTTGGAGAGTATAAATAAGAGGCAAGGCTCTCTCATTTGAATCACACTTGAGAATAATGAATATATATAGGTTTCTGAGGTAACCAAATTATATCTAAGCCGAAATTCTGAGGAAAGTGAAGAAAATAAGGCCGAAATGCAAGGAAGAATATATTCTTTTGATGGTGCTTTTTAAGGTATGTTATTTACAGGTCATCTCACCATTTTTGCTATAATTTTTTTTTATATAATGATTCAGATCCTAAAATTGCTATGCAAGTGAGAAAACATATCCAAGTATCTGTGTTAAAAAATTCATCTTGTGGGTCGTTGTATTTTGGGAGTTACAGTCCATGGAAAATAGGGTTTGTGGTCAGCCCTGAAACTAGTCAAAATCAGGTGTTTCGGGTAAAAACGTCATAACTTCTTCATAACAGATCCAAAGTCAATGAGATAAAATGTGTTGGTTAGGGTATAGTATGTAGTATTCTTTTTAATAGTTTCATATCAATTCATCAAATATTTTGTGCGGGGCACACTCTACAAGGTCGATCTCTAGAATACGCCAGAATTCAGCAAGGTATGTCATTTTTGCTATAACTCCTTTTCTGAGAGGTTCCAAGTAGTGACACTTGGAGGAATTGCATAAAACACACTGAAGAACAATTTTTATCAGTTTCAGATATTTATACATTATACGTTCAAAGTTATGATTACTTCAAGTTAGGGTTGTTGACTAATCCAAAACTAGGCATGTGAGACTAAAGAAAAGTTTGATGAAAATGTTAGTCTCTTGTTTTTAAAGTTAAGTAAGGTTTACAGAAATGCGATTATATACACCAGGTCTATTATAGAGCTGCAAATCAGATTTGGATGATGAAATTGATGAGGGCCTTCGGTTGTGGTACATGTTGAGTACATGGTTGAGACAAGTAGTTGATGAGTTGGCGCACATACATGAGGTGTATAGTTGATAACGTTGGTACATATTGATGATTCATAGTTGATGAGTAGTTGACACATGATTGGTACATACTTTTTACATGGTTGGATGCACTTGTTTATGGTACAAGTTGATTACAGGTTGGTGCATGGTTGATGCATTTGTTTATGGTACAGGTTGATTACAGGTTGAGGTACAGGTTGATTCATGGTTGATGCATGGTTCAAATTTATTGGTACAGGTTTACAACGGTATATCTCACAGTGATAGTGTGACAGTGGTTCCATCATTCTACTTCTACTTCAGGGTGGTAGGACAGGGCAAGGACAGGTGGTTGTAGCCACCTTCCGATTGTAGCCGAAGAACATTGGGGGCTGTAGCCTCCTTCTGGTTGTAGCCAGAGAATTGGGGAGTTGGAGCTTCCCTCAGGTTGTAGCCTGAGAAACTAGGGGGTTGGAGCCTCCTTCCGATTACAGCTAGAAAACAAAGGAAGTTGGTGCGTCCAATGAATGTAATTCTTCAAGACATATAAGAAAAAGCATTTCGTGGTTTTCTCTCAATTTGGGTTTCGACATAAAACACTGGTGTGTTGTGTATGTGTTTGATTGTTTATTTCTTACTGCTCATTATTGGATAATAATTCTACATTGATATAACATTTGAAGAAAAAGGATTATAATTATGCTATTATTGATTCACTCCCCCTCTCAGTAATCCAACAAAGGAGTAGGTCATGTTGAATTTGAATGTCCTCATCCAAGGATTGAAATAAATGACACCGAAGAAGAAAATTCCAATGAATAAGAAGAAAATCATGAAGAAAAAATTATTCAACAAGAAGATGGGAATCTTAAAAAATTGAAGCATATTGAGACTAAAAATAGCAAGATCAAAGACATGCAGAAGAGAGAGAAGACAAAAACCACACAAAAGGATTCTAAGGAAGAAAAAGTCCCAAAGACCAAAAATAAGGATGAAGTATTATTGAGTTCCACATGTTCAAGGGGAGTAGCCCCAAAGAAGAGAGTTACATTTTTCCATTAAACTCAGGGGGAGCAGCCCCAACCTTTTTCATTTATGTCAAAGGGGGAGAGAAATTGGTATCATGATGATAGGGGTAGCATGAGTGTTGCCATCAATGACAAAGGGGGAGATTGTTGGAATATTGGTTGTTGTCATTGATGTCAACCCTAGTCATGGGTTTTTGACCACAAGATTGATAAAGGTATTTGGACATGAAGGACAATGCACATGCATATACAACACTCATGAATGGATAGTATACATCATGTTGTTTTCGGTGGTATGTGGCATGTCACGTGGATCCTCATGGTTGAGGAGAAATGAATTTTTGAAGATGACAAAGTTAATTGAAGAAGGAAGTACATGTAGGCCTTGAAGATAATTAAAGAAAAGAATTACAAAATAAGAAAGTGTCAGGTCGGCCCTAATGTTAAAAGGAAGTGACATAAATGGTATAAATAAACATCATTATACATTCATTTGATACAAGTCAAATTTCATAGGAAATAAGAAGAAAAGAAGGCCGGATTTCAAGGGAGGATGAAGTCTTTTGGTGATGTGTTCTAAGGTATGTTATTTTCAAGTCATCTTACCATTTTTGCTATAATTTTTTCTAGAACGATTCATATGGTGAAATCACTATGGTATTGAGAAGGCATATCAAGGTACCTATGGTAAAAATTTCAGCTCTTAATTCACTATAATTATGGAGATACACTATGTGGAAGATAGGGTTTGTGACCAGTCCTAAAGCTAGTCAATAAACATGTGTTCTAGGTAAAACAATCATAACTTCTTCATAGAGAATCCAAATGAAGTGGGACCACTTCCACTGGAAAGCATATGGACTGCAGTTTCTTGTGTGAGAGTTTTAGAATTGGATGTTAAATATTGAGCATGGGGCATGCTGTACAAGTTGGGTCTTCTGAGCAGACCAGAATTGAATAAAGTCTACCATTCTTTCTATAACCTCTTTTTGGGGATGATTCAAGGAGAAAATTGGAGGAGTTTCAGAGAATACATTGAGTAATATTATCTACAAGATTAGATTACTCCAAGAATTGAAGAATTGCAAAAATTGAAGAAGTCTTAGGAAGCATTATCAGGTTCTATGTGATGATTGGTTGATGGTGATGATTTAATGTAAAGTTTTATTATCTCTCATATATTTTTGGGTGGAAGGAAGGGGAAAGGATGGAGAGTTCAACTCTCTATTGATATTGGAGGATTGTATCTTCCTCTTGGAGGTTTATCCATCCCTTTACATTTGGACGTTGTAGCTACCTTTGGAAGTCATTACTTCCCTTGAACAAAAACTATTGATTATTTCTCATATATTGTGCATGGTGTATTGTGGTGTATTGGTGTAACTCTTATACTATTGTTCATTGCTCATTGGATATAAGTGAATGGTTTAAGTATAAGTTGAAAAAGGTTTTTAAATTGTACTTGATACTGATTCACCCCCCTCTCGGTATCAACACTTCTAACATTAGAATAACCTAACCTACTAATTTTATTGTTGTTTTTACTAAAGTAAGATGCAACCATACGTTGTAGCACTAAAAGCTTCTAAAAGCAATTGAAAAGGTTGGTTAATTATTTTCCTTGCTTGCGTATGATAAATGCTAGTATTATGATGTTAATGATTTATTATTCTTGGTCATTTTGAAGTTGTTTCAAGGAACTTATTGTGAATTATTGTCTTATACCTATTTCTGCTATAAATTTATGTTTACTTTATCATTATATCAACCAATTTATTTCATTGAGAAAGTCTATGGTTTTATGAAGTACTAACAACAAGTTGTACTTGCAAAAGATATAGTTTCTTGTTTCTTTGTTCTGGGCAGGTACAATCTTGATATTTCATCACTTTATTGGTTAAAACCTTGGAAATTTATGATCAATGGTGACTTGTGAGAGGGGACATTTTAATAGATACCTTAACCTTGCCTTCTCAAACCCCCAATTCATTGGGGACATCTCCCCTGGGCCTTCAACCCTAAATAGAAAGAGGCATCCTATTTAGGTGACAGTGATAGGATAACCTCAAGTTACACCAATTTTCTCTCTATTACCCTTTCCTTTGATCAAGGTACAAATTGTGCGATAACATAGCCAACAATTTTCATTACACATACCATATCAACATGCACGTTTTGTGCCTTCTTGATTTTACGACCATAGATGATTTTAGGGGCTAAATTTCAGAAATGGGCTAATTTTCCATGGTTTTTCCCAAAAAATGGTTCAATAATTTCCATTTTTTCTAAAACAAATTCGCCCAAATTCCATAGAATAAAATTATTTTACCTTAAAAATCACCAAAATTTTATAGAAACTATACAAAATCCTTAGAAATTTGAATATTTTTACAAATCTATCGCCAAACATTTTAAATTTTGCATATTAAGAACTAGTAAGATTAGCCCAGGTTTCTACATTTTAATATAAATTTACATCCTTAAAATCATCGCTATTTACGACTAACCATGATCATGAAAGTGTCGTCTATCATCAGGTGGGTTAATTACAACATCTATAAGACTCACTTTGGCTTTAAATTGCATCTCAGAGGAGAATCAGTCCTCCCAGCTCCTAAACAGTGTTAAGCACTCCAAACTTCAGTTGGTTATTTTCGTGAGATTATATTTATGCACTAATAACATATGACCTTAGCTCCAATGGATGAATTAATATTCTATAAAACACAAATAACACGAGAACTGACGAAATGAAACTTGAGAAAAGCAGTAACAAGAACGAGACCAGAACTTTCATTAAAAAATCTCTTTGCTCACAATTTTTGGGCATTCATCAAAGTGTATTTTTCATCCCCAAAGTAGGCTAGTTGAATTATTTACATGATTACGATTCCAACGCAGTTGACAAAATCAAAATCTGAGGCCCAAAATTATCAAAACAATCTCTAGGCACTTATGGCCCAAGCCAACCTTGTTAGTTGTGACATTGATGTAATTCTTGAATGGCATGGCAAGTTGTCTCATCAGAAGCATCTCCACGTTCTCTCTGCATTGTTAAAAATGGTACCACAATCGAGCGTCGTATGACCAAGTTATGAGCATTTGAAATCATGTTGTGTAGTGTAAAAATCCCCTTCAACAAGCTAATCAATTATTATCCTTTGTTTCACGTTAATCTGCAAATACCCGGTTTGAAAATTATTTCAAAAAATGTGGGAGGAAAATGGTTTAAGTTTAATAAATGGGTTTTTAAAATAAAAAGTGTTTTTAATTTTGATTTTAAAAAGGGTTATTAATTTTGATTTAAAATAAGTTTTAATTTGGCTTTTAGGAGTTTATGTAAATAGAAGTAAATGGCTCCAAGCCCAAAGTTAACACATACACATGGGGGGGGTGGGGGAATATCCCACACACCCACCTTCCCACTTAACCATCCCTGTGAAAAAAAAACAAAGGACACCACACATTGTTCTTTAAAACCTTTTACACCATCACAACAAAGCATGCACCAACATCAATGACATGAACTCCATCGATACCCCTAAAAACAATGATACGAACTCCACCGATACACCCCCTGTAACAATGAGACAAACTCCATCGATACACACTAACTTCCATGAATTGAACTCGACTGATACACCCCCAATAGAAATAACATAAACTCGGTCGATGCATCACCATGCTACATGTGAACTTGGCCATTACGCGAATTTAAAGGTGTTGATAAGTGTATATGTGGGTGAGGTGGAGGAGGCGAGGGGGGCATGGCCCAAGACTCCCCCATCATCATGTTACATGGAAGATGTGAAGGGAAGGGGTGTGACATTCCACCCCATTCCCCTTATACATTTTTCTAATCCTTTTAAACCTTACCATAAAAAAAATGTTAAGGGGGAGGAAGACAACCCCTTTTCATACCACAAATTTAAACATGAGAACTCCTTTACCAAGCATGAAAACAAAGCACCTGATTCAATGAGAAAAACATGGTTGGTACATACCGGGAGCCTTGTGAAGAGTGGATATTGGATTGTAACCGATACCTATAATGAGAAAAGATTGGATTGTAACCGGTACATATCAGAGGTTCCTTTTCATTTGCATGAGGTGGAGAGGGAGGGGGGGCAATCCACAACCCCCTCCATTTGTTAATGCTTGAATGTAGAGTGTTATGGGGAGGGGGCATGACATACCACCCCCCTTTTAAAATAAGTTTTAAACTTTTAATTATCTCAACATCAATTTTTTCACCCTCAACCAAAACCAAAAGACAACCATGTGCCACCACTTGAAATTGAACCAATGCACAATGATATGATATGAGTCTGCACACAACACAATGATTATATGAAAAAATGAACTAAGCCCCAATATCACAATGATAAGTGTTGAGTCCTTACAATGTGACACCACTGAAGCTCCTCCAATGCTTTAATACTTTCCTCAACCATCGACTCACCAACAAAGGAGGTTACCCATTCTTCGTCGATACACCAAGTAACGGAGTTGATCACTTCATCTATGGTGACATACTAGATACAATCACTTTATCTTCACCAATACATACTGAAGCATTTTGTTCTTTTGATGTCGATACAGGGATTCGTTCTTTTCTTGTTTATATAGAGATAATACCCTACTAAACTTTCTTTCATATTTGGCCATAACTTTGACTCGGATGCCCATTTCATGTGTTACTTATACTGTTGGAAAGGTCTTTCCACAATATACAACTGCACAACTATATAGTTTGGGAGATTTATCACCAATTTTTCACATTTTTCAGGATTAATATCTGGCACATGGTCAACATCTCCAGAGAACATTATACCTCAACTAAGAGTAAGAACCAAGGACCAAACTCAGGGAAGCATATATGAACATTCACTTAGTTAATTTTTCAATTCTGAATGTTCAAATGCATAGTTTTAATAGTTTATTTTGAATTTTTTCTGTGGACACTCATCCATTGCATGTTGAATGGTTTTAAGTGCCAATGCTAAAGGAAGGTCATACTTAGTAACCCATATAGGCAACGTGTGAGGGAAACAAAAAATGAAGTCACAAATTCCACACATCGAGGTAATCTGCCATTATGTAGCAGTACCCTTGCAAATACGAATAGTCGTAGAAGATGATAAAGCAACAACAACAACAACAATTATCGCAACAACAAAAATGAATCAAATTCAAATGTCCAAAAAATAATTATGAATCCTATTATGGTTGAATATCAAACCTATAGGGAGAAGCATCTTCTGTCCAAACATTTATGTTGTACTTTCTCTCTCATCATTATGAAGGGGATAAGGACAAAATTTTGTAAATGAAGGGTCATAGGGGGAATCATGAAGGTGAAGAGTCAAGTTGAACTTCAATAAATATGGGGATTGGATCCGAGTAAAGGGATTTTGGCTCTTGGAGATTTCATGTATTATTACTGGAATATTTTAATGAGGAGAAGCTTGTTTGGCGAAGCTATTTTCTGGAGAACTATGATTCTCGTGTTGGATGTATTATGGACTACACCTTTGTATTTTTCTCAGCACTTGGGTTGTGTAAGAATGTACTTCATATTGTAGGTTATTCTCACGTATGTTTTATCCATTATTATTTCGGTTCTTTAGGGGATATTTTTCTAAATTCGTGGACATAGGATTGTAAATGATTGTTTAAATGCTAGACTATTATGTGTTTGCAGTTATTTATTTTGTATTATTGTTTCTATTCTATGTGAACAATTTCTCAGGCCATATACAAGAGCACGTCTAGTTCTATGTTTTATTTTTGGTTACCTTTTCCGTCTGGATGCATGCATTTTAGATTAGTTGCATTTCATCCTTTAGATTAGAAACCTTCTTTAGTGGATCGGGATACAACCGATAAACCCAAAACCATAAATGGTTGCCAGACCATAATATGGATGGGTTCCCTATTCCAAATGGTGATATTTATAATTGGGACTTCTCATCGAGGGTAACCCCTACAAAGGACATTTTTCCTGCGTCAACAAAATAGGTGCTAGAAAGAGGTTCAGATGACAATCCTGCTCATGTGGAGTCACTTCAATAAATTGTTTTAACTAGCCCATGGCTCCTCTCTGTATCTTTGTATGGGATAACCCTTTGAGTCTTCTGAGACCCACCAGGGGCATCTCAGTTGAGATAATTAATCTCTTTTCAAACTCAAAATTCGATGGTGAAGGGTGTGTCTCTGCATCGATGAATCTCAATCATTTTAACATCACACGACAAAATCTTAAGATTGTTCAAGAAAAAGAAATGTGTCGATTATTTTTCCTCACATTCGAAGGATGGATTAAAGCATTTATTACGATATTTATAGTGGCATCAATACATAACTTGAAACAATTCATGACAGTATTTATCGTTGCTCATGTAGATTATGTTTATAATGAAATATTTAATGAACTTGTAGAATTTTGTAGGCTCGGAAACAAATCTGTGAATGATTTCTTTCGAAAGGTCATGCAGATTTATTTTAGATTTCCTGAACACAACAAACCCTTATACTAAGAAATCTTTGATTGGTTTTTATATCTTGTCTATATTTTTGAAGGGTACGATGTCAATAATAAAATTATCTCTCATTCACAAGAGTCAGATTTGATAATGAATGATAGGGGATACACAATCTCTAATCAACACTCTATCATGACTATGGGGGAATCATCACCAGAAATATTAAACCCCTTAGAGCCAAAGTGTGAACCATCTATTATCTCCCCTTTAGAGAATCATGACTATATTTTGGTCTATAACAAATCTCTCATTGAATAAATCATGTCATTTTCACATTCTTAAGATCTTCATTCTCTTTATATGAATCCGTTAGATGATAATCACCCACATCAATACCCACATTTTTATCATCCAATGCAATATTTACATTACTCTTACAATGGAACAATGAAAGATAAACCAAAACAATAAGATTTACTAGCTTTGGTTGATTAAAGACTAATTATCAATGATAGTCCATCCATGATGCACAATGTTGAAAATCCTTTGCAATTTGAATTTCTTGAACATGCTGAATCCCAATTTTTTCAAAATAACCCTATTTTTTATGACTATGTTTTTGTTCCAGAACTGAATGTGAGCATCAACGTATAATCCAATGATCATGTATAATTTGAAATTTCTGATAGCAATGCACATATCTTAATGACAAAAAATATAAAGAATGCAGAGTACAATGAGTTTTCAAATCTCCATGAATAAATCACATCAAATGTACAACCCATCACCATACAAGGAACATGAAACATTGATTTGATCCAAGAAATCTTGTCACTCAAATATGCTCCAAAATCACATGTCAATCTCCAAGGTTAGATTTATCACTCATCCTTGGATTTTATCTCAATACTCCAACACTCCTCACATGATTTTGATGATGTTATAGGAGAAGGCTTGGAGTCATATTTTTCTCAACATTTCCCACAAACTAGTAGACATCATCTCTCCTCTCAGCATGCGGGTTATGTAAAATTTGAGTTGAGGGAGACTTTTCTGGATAATGAGGAACTTTGGTTTCATTCGATGGTTTCCTTTTCTGCTTATACAATATAGATTTGCATTTATCTTGTTTTCTTCAAAAACTCCACCAAGTGTTATTAGTTTAGTTTGCAACTCAATATAGCTTGCTTTAATATTGGTTTCTTTTTCCACAAAAGCTTTAATCTTTCACTTGATGCCTTTTATTTTGTTATTTAACTATGCTTGTCTTAACGTTGGTTTTCATTCATCTTCATAAGAAAACCATGTACAAAATTATTTGAAAAATTCATCTGGGAGATTCATTTGATTTAGTGACATTCACTCTAACATTCAAAACTAGAAAAATTATGATCTCGAGCTGCTGAAAAAGCATATATTGCAGAATACTTTGCAGTTTGAGGAAGGAGGAACCCTAGTTGCAGGAATCCTTGATTGAAAATATTTCCAATGGATGGATTGGAGTTCCTTCTATGATTGCATTAGAGAAATGCCACTAAATCCTTGGGGAAGGAATCATATCATTTTTTTATGGCCTTGTTGTTCATAATACACAATGTTTGTGCAAGCCCTATTAATCAATCTTTCGATGGCTATATTTCTCACAAATGTTTTTGGACCAATAGATCGATGTGATGGTATATTGGGTCCATTCTCTTGTTTCTCAAAGCAAAGACTGGTGAGATAAAATCTTTTTATAAACTTTCTCAACAAGTATGCCTTTCTATAGATTTAAACACATAATGATGAGATAATTTCAAGAATACATAAGTTATATCATCGATTTGTTCAAAAGAAATTCAAAATATTATAGAAAATGATGATCCTTGTACCTTAACTCTTTCATAATGACATCTATTGGGTAAAATAATTGAAGTGTTTGTTTATCTATGAAGAGGGTGTGCTTGAGACTCTTGGTACATTTATCCCTTTCCCAACCTTAAAAGTTATTTTCATTTATTGGGAAAATAAACAATGCATTTCATCTCTGGCATGTACCTTACATAATAGAATATCAAGTTTCAATTTTCCTTTGACTATTTTGAGTATCTTGGAAATATTGAGGGTTGTAGAGTACATACATGAAAACACTTTTATTTTTCACCTCAAGCTCTTAAGTTTGAATTTTAAGGTCAAATATTTTTCCTGATCATCTTGGGAGACAAAAAGAATATCTTCTCCTTGGTCCTGTGAGTTCAAATAAATGAAATTTATATTTTAATCATCATACATTGTCTAGTAAAAGAGTAATATTTGCTCGAAACATTGTCATTGCAAGGCACCAATCTCTAGGAAGCTATATCTCAGAATACCTTCACGTTATTTTTCATATCAGGAGACTTCGTTTAATGACTTTGGTATCCTGAATTACAATGTTTTCATGATTTTTGAAGTTTGAAGGTATATTTTGAAGCTCTCTTTGAATTAGATTTAATCTTCTTGATGTGATTATCCATTTTATTTCTTTACTCTTCAAATAAACAAACGAAATATCTTGACTTGTAATGGTAGAATGGTTTTCATTGATTTTCTCTTAGTATGGTCTTATTATGGTTTTCTCATGAAGTTCATTGGTTTGGTTTCCTTTATCTTGATCTCACTGAGGGTTTTACATCATGATGTTTATTTTGTCTTTAGAATTGGAATTTTCAACTATGAATCGTATATACATCTAAGCCAAGTCATGAAGCTCTCGGCGAAGCTCTTCAAGGCATTAGTCCACAATTTTTGGGAAGGCTCATCAAGAATACTCTTTCAAAACCCAACCAAGTACATGAAGCATGAAGCATACCATAGGATGCACATTTTTTTACCCTGGGAAGAACATTATGACTCAAGAACAATGAATGCTAACCTCTACGACGTTGATCAACAAAATGTTCCTCAAATGCACTACTTTGGGGAAGAACTGGTGGTCATTACAACCATAGTCATTTGCTTCCCAATAGGGAACTTCCACTAAATAGATGAGTATCAAAGCTAAGTTAACTCCACCTTTCTAGAAGATGAGTATGATATCATAGAAGAATTAGCTCAAGCACCCTCTACAATGTCGACCCTTGAAGTCCTTCAGAGTTTCCCTACACAACAAAAAGAATTGTTGCCAACCATTGGTGGAGTTGATCCGGGTGATGTGAATATGATAGATTTTTATTTCAAAACCCATCTTCCAAGACTTCCCCATCAACTTTATTTTCAAATTCAATTTGTTGTGTGGGAAAAAACCATTTTTCATACCATTATTGATGAAGGAGCCTCAACCTGCATAATATCCATCATTTTTTGGAATGATGTCGATTCTCCTTCACTCAATCAATCACCTACTACATTAAAATATTTTTACAGTAGATGATTTCAACCCTTTGGAGTACTCAACGCATTTCCAATCGAATCAAATGGTAAAAATGTCACTATTGAGGTAGAGGTGGTCGATGCACCCCTTGAATATAACCTTTTACTAGGCTATAGCTAGATTTATGCCATGTCCATTGTAGTTTCTACCTTGTTTCATGTACTTTTTTTCCCTCATCAAGGAAAATAGTGACGGTAGACCAAATTGCCTACTTTAATTATGATTCACGCATTGGTAATGTTCCTTTAATAGAACAAAGATCATCTTCTTAAACTAATGGGAACTTTTCCTCTCCCCCCACCCAATATTTCTTTGCTCCCACTGCCCGAAATTCCTCCTGTTTTCGCTCAAATAAACATGATTTTGATTGGTGCTAGTAGTTCCATAGAATCATATGATCCTTGGATAGTAACCAGTCCTACACAATATGAGAGGTATGGAAACCAAATGCCACTTAGTTTGATTGAGTTGGCCTATCAATCCATCAAATCCACCTTTGTGGCTAGTTTTGATATTGTTGATGAAACAAATTTGATTTTAGATGAACACTCTCATTCCTCTTGGCTTATTTATACTTCATCTCCTGATCCTTTAGATGATACTTTTCCCACTTATGAAAGTATCATGGAGATTATGTCTCTGGAGGATACTCCATGGAATGATGGTCATCATCGTTTCCCATTTCTCCCTGAGATCGAGACTATTGAGAGTCATTTAGAATCTTCATTTCCATTTGAGGAAATTGATATTTCCCAAACTCCCATCTTAATCCATGATGTTTTATCTGAAGGGAATTTAGGGAATATCTTTGTTACTATGCCAATTAATATTTCGGTAAACCCTTAGGTTGTGGAAAATATTCATATAGGTCCCTCGTGTTCCTCAGATGAAATTCAAACTTATATGACCCTATTCCAAGAATTATGCGATGTATTTATTTGGTCTTACAAATAAATGTCTGTATCGATCCACAAATTGTCATTCATGAAATTAAGACATATCCTAAAACCAAGCATGTTTGGAAAAAGATTCATCATGTTCATCCATGAAAAGATGTTGTTATTTAAGCCAAAGTTGAAAAAATTCTTAAATCCAGTTTTATTTATCATGTACCTCTGACTGATTGGGTTTCCAATATTGTCCCTGTCACGAAGAAACAAGGAACGATTTGTCTATGTATTGATTATAGGGATATTAATCGGGCTTTCCTGAAAGATAATTATCCAACCCCTTTTATCGAACAGATGGTCAATGATTGTGCCGACAGTGAATTCTTCTCATTTATAGATGGTTTTTCCGGCTATAATCAAATAAACATATTACCATCAGATCATCATAAAACTTATTTTATTTGTCCTTGGGGTACTTTCTCTTATCGAAAGCTTCCTTTTGGACTTAAGAATGTTGGCACTACTTTTCAACGAGCTATGTCTTATGCATTTCATGATATTAAATATATTGTTCAACCATATCTTGATGATTTTCCTGCACATTCCATGCGACGTCAAGATCATCTACAGCATCTACGAGCCATATTACTTAGGTGTCGACATTACAATATTCACTTAAATCCACATAAATGTGTATTTTGTGTGGAATTGGGATGCCTCTTAGATTTCACCGTACCCAAGCACGGGATCCATGTTGATCCCTTGAAGATTGAGGCCATACTAAACTTACCTCCTCCTTCGACGTTATGCCAATTCCAAAGTTTGCAAGGGAAGAAAAACTTTTTATGTCGATTCATTCCCAACTATGCTGAACTAACAAAAGGTTTTAGGATCTGGTGGTGCTGGACTGGAGGATCTGGAACTAAACTTCTTTAGAAAGGGGTTCTTTTTGTTTGGGATAACATCGCTCAATAGTCATTTGATTCTTTGAAAAACACATTGACTCAAACACCCTTGTTACATCCCCCAGATTACAATCGATATTACCTTTTGTATAATGTTGCTTATGACAGTACTATTGCTATGGTACTTGTCCAAGAGGTGAATCGCATGATGAACATGTGATATACTATTTAAGTAGGAGTCTTACCACTTCTGAAATCAAATATTCACCTGTGGATAAATTGGCATTGGTTGTTGTTCAAGTTGTCCAATTTTTCTATCACTACATATTATTGCATAAAACCACTGTCATTTCTAATTGCAACCCCATGCAACATATTATGACTAGGTAGGTGTTGGGAGGAAAATAATCCAAATGGATTGTTATCCTACAAGAGTTTGATTTGGAATTTGAGACAGCCAAATCAAAGAAATCTTTGGTTTTTTTTGAGTTAATTTGTGACCTTCCCTCAACTGAAACATAAAAAGTGGTAGATGATTCGATTCCTGATGAATCTATTTTTATGATTAATTCCTCAGATCCCTGGTATGGATACATCATAATCTATCTCCATACCCAAACATTTCCACCTGATTTGTCTAGTACTAAACATCGTTTCATTTGATACCAAGCTTGAAAATTCATTGTTGTTGGTGATACCCTTTATCATCGTGGTGTTGATTCTATTTTTAGATGATGTTTAACAAACAAATAGGTCGAGATAGATCTTAATGATTGTCATGTCAGAGAATTTGGTGTTCATATGTCTAGGTATGCCACTTCCCAAAATATTTTATGTGCCAGATACTTTTGGTCGTCCCTATTTAAGGATTGCATCCTTGCGATCCAAAAGTCTCATGCATGCCAGATATACAATCATAAGTTGTGCGCACCTCTTTCTCCTCTTCACCATGTAGTTTCAACTGGTCCATTTTCTAAATGGGGCATTGATTTCATGACATGTAAACCTCGCTTGACCAGGGGCCATGGGTATATTATTGTCGCCATGGATTATTTCACTAAGTGGGTTGAGGCGATGCCTACATTCAATAACACCGGGAAAATTGTAGCCCTTTTTTTTTTAATTACATCATTTCTCGATTTGGTGTGCCCCAAGCCATTTTCACCGATCATGGAACTCATTTTCAAAATTACATGATGTCGGAATGAACCGCCAAGTTGGGTTTATGGCATGAAAACACAACTCCTTACTATCCATAGGCCAATGGCCAATTCGAAGCCGTAAACAAAGTTTTAAAAATGATGCTTCGTAGGATGATAGGGATTCAAAAATTGAATTGGCATATGATGATTTTTTTGGCATTATGGGCATATCAAATATCGATCAAAACAACCACGGGTTTTATGCCATTCTAGCTGGTATATGGTTTAGAATTCATGCTTCCAATTGAATGTGAAATACCATCCTTGAAACTAGTCGTCGAATTACTTCCCAATACCACCGCCGAGGAAGAACGTCTTTTATACTTGACACGATTAGATGAAACTCATTATGACGTCACTCTGGATAATGAAACCCATAAGAAATGTGTCAAATCTCTATATGATAAAACGGTTAGACCTCATGTGTTCTCTGAAGGAGACTTGGTCCTGTTATACAATCAAGATCGTGAAATAATGGGGGCAGTTAAATTCGAGACCATGTGGCATGCCCCTTATATCGTTAAATGTGTATTAGAGAAAGGCTCCTATGAGCTAGTGGATTATGATGGGATTCCTTTGGGTGAGCCTTGGAATGGGATTTACCTAAAAAATTACTATTCCTTGAGTTATTCTACATAAGTTCTTTGTATACGTTGTACCATATTTTTGGTGTGTTATCTTTTTTCTATTTTGCAAATGATTTCTATATTTCACTGTTTATATTGCGTTGTGCTTGATTTGCAAATGTTGACCCTCTCTTTACCTTACGTTTTTTTTGTTGATGATGTTAGTCGCAGTACCTAGAACCTTGCATCTACTACATGGGTGATCTACATGCCTACCGATGAATTGATAATTCTATGTGGTATATGTATTGTTTGTGCAACTAACAATATAGTGGAATATAGCGCAGACATTGAACTATTTATTAAAGCCATTTCACTTGGCATTCATCGCTTAGTTGTTTGAATGGACTCTCAACTTGTAGTAATGTAGTTAAGTAACATATATTCTATCAAAAGTCCTACTCTATTATGAGTATATTTAAGGGTTTGTCTCTTGGAAAGAGAATTTGACTATTTAGAATATCAACACATTCCAAGAAATATAAATACATTAAAAAATTTCTTTGGCTAATTATGTACTAGATAGACATTTGCAACATTTGTAAAAAATCAAACACATAACACATTGTATAGAATAAGCCAATTTAGAAGTCATTTTGTATTAAGAGTTTAACAAAAAAATTAGAATTCATGTTGCCAATTGAATGTGAAATACCATCCTTGAAACTAGCCATTGAATTACTTCCCAATACCACTGTTGAGGAAGAACGTCTTTTATACTTGACATGATTAGATGAAACTCATTGTGATGCCACTCTGGCTAATGAAACCCATAAGAAACATGTCAAATCTCGGTATGATAAAACTGTTATAAAACGTGTGTTCTCTGAAGGAGACTTGGTCTTGTTATACAATCAAGATCGTGAAATGATGGGGGTAGGTAAATTCGAGCCCATGTTGCATGGACCTTATATCATTAAACTTATATTATAGAAAGGTGCATATGATCTAGTTGATTATGATGGGATTCCTTTGGGTGAGCCATAGAATGGGCGTTACTTGAAAAAGTACAATGCCTAGATTCATTCTACATATGTGCTTTGTATATGTTGTACCATATTTTTGGTGTGCTATATTTTTTCTTTTTTGAAAACGATTTATATCTTTCACTGCTTATCTTGGATTGTGCTTGATTTGTAGATTTCGGTGCTCCCTTTACCTTGCGTTTGCTTTGTTGATGGTGCTATCTGCAGTACCTAGAACATTGCATCTGTATCTACACACCTACCAATGAATTAATAAGTCTATGTGGTATATTCCTTGGTCGTGCAACTAACATTATCACATAATATAACATTGTCATTGAATTATTGACTGAATCCATTTCACTTGGCATTCGATGCTTAGTTTTTCGACTGGACTCTCAACTTGTAATACTGCAGTTAAGTAACATTTATTCTATCAAAAGTCCTACTCTATTATGAGTATATTTAAAGGTTCGTCTCTTGGAAAGAGAATTTGAGTATTTAGAATATCAACACATTCCCAAAAATATAAATATATTAATAGATTCTTTGGCTAATTATGTACTAGATAGACATTTGCAACATTTGTAAAAAATAAAACACATAACACACTCTATAGAATAAGTCGATTTAGAAGTCATTTTGTATTAAGAGTTTAGAAAAAAAATTACAAAATGTGTTGAAACAACACAAATCCCACGGCTTATCATATCGATGACCAAACAAATAAAAATATCCTAGTCATATCTATGTCTACGATACTCGTAGTAACATACTACAACATGAGCCACTTGTCAAAACAAATGAGACATACGTCTGGCTACTCCTGCAATGTGCCGTCGATACCGTCGTGGCAGATCGTTGATCTGAATATCCGGTATACCCAATGTCAACCCCTCAAGTTTATGTTCAATTTCCTTGAGCTCCTCTATTGTTTCATGATCATAAGTAACCATCACACCTTTCTCGCCTCGCCTTTTTATCAACAAAGTCCCATACGGTTTGTTTGGCTCAATATCTACACGATGAAAACCAAATTAGTCTCAATACAACAAACACACTTAAAAATTAAAAATTAAAAAAAAATGCTTTCTTTTACTCGAATTGTTCCACTGGTATCCCTTTGGAAGGACTAAGTCTAGATCTCCTAAGAAATCCATCCCTATGTAATCATAGTCTTCGATCATGATGAGTTGTTTCTTCAACCATTTGAAGAATTTCTCATCATACAAAACTATTGTTCCACCTCCATGGCATGCCATCATATCCAACCACCTCTTCATATGAGGACCTTGTGGGTTGGGGTCTTCATCTAGCTACATACTCTACAGATGCAATAGGGGAACTCTTTCCAGGAAAAAAGATACCAAAATTGAACCGTAACCAAATTGCTTCAATCGACCTGTTTTGTACATGGTCAATTGTTCTTTCACGCTCTCCAAGAGCCATTTTCACTAATTAAATATTGTTTGTGCCATACAATCAACTACTTATTGCATTTGGGAATTGGTAGCCAGGTGAAGAGTTGCACTTCCGACAACTCGATTAATACTGAAAAGGACGGTTCTCAAGGAAAGATCTCCAAAAATATTTATTGGAATCTTCCTGCTTCTTTTTATGGTACCAACAATGCATTTTTTTGATATATACCTTTCGGTCTTATCACCACCTCCTCTGAACCAAGACAAAGAAACTCACTCTCTTTGTCTTGAGAGCTCACTCAAGAAGTAAATGTATTTAATTTCCAAGGCTAGATCATGAACTCCAACCTTGAAAACTTATTCATCGGGTTCCCACATCTTTAATAGGAATTCCAATAAACGAACCTAGGCTCTCATGTCATGAACTTGGAATAATTTTTCTAACACGCATTGTCAGAGTGCCAAAATGGTATTTGTATAATTGGCCACAATTTGATCTTCCATTTCATGTTATCTCTCCCTCCATTCCAACATTTTGTTTAACAAAAATCCTACAAACAACAATTAGAGAACTTATCTATCAACTGACATCCAAGATTTTCAAACCCCACAATGTAAAGTGAAAAAAAATTTTGATTTTTACGGGTGTCGCACCCTGTTTTTACAGACAGAGAAAAATTATCTCACTTTTCGATAAGGTATGACTACAACACTATTAAGTATTGCATTCCTTGATATGGGGGCCCTATGAAACCTGTGTGGTGCATTTTAGGGCTTGGAAAAAGCCTAAACATATATAAAAACTAGCTTGGAATGAAAAACCTAGACACCCAGCTCCCGGGGGGGGCAGATCAATTGGAAAGTGCCGTGAAAATAAAGTTCCATGAGGTTTCGAGTTCAACTCCCCCCGACTTACAATGTGTGCCGCGTATGGGGCCTCGTGGGCACACCTGGAGGTTATAGTGGTAGCAGTTGGATAACACAGCCACGTGCCCAACTAGTTGTTGATTAATCCAGACAAAAAAAAAACACCCAATTGAAGGAGATGGAAGGATCTATTACCTGGTGGAGACAGAATTTGGAATCATCCACAAATCTGTCCCCAATAGTTTCCTGAAGAATTCACCAAAATGGGGATTTTTTCACTATTGAGAGGTAAAACCACAAATAGTAAAAGGAAATTACTCTTTTCTTCTTTTTAACCTAGAATGGAATAATATTTTTATATTCTATTTCATTTTTTGCCATTTTTATATAGTATCTAATTTGGTTGCATAAATTTAAGAGCAGGACTGACATTTTTGACAATTACAGGTCAAATTTTGATATATAAAGTTATGGTCAAGCATGTTTTTATAGTCTTTAAAATTTTTTAAGCATTAGGGATTTTCTATAAGCTCTTTTCAAGACCCTATAAATATCAAAATATTTCTGAGCAAACTTGATTCCTTTCACACTCGTTAAAGAATTTGAAAAAGAATCTATTCAGTATTAGTTTAACCCTTTTTCGGGCTAAGTATGATTAATTACAAAAAAATAATACTCTAGTCCATCGTGGCTAGAAGAGTTATCCTAGGTATTATTTTATACTTTTTTGAACTTGGGGGACTAAATTTATGAAAAAGTGAATCTTGGAGTTTCCTTTAAGTGTTTTCAAACTCCTTAAACATGAAAAAACACTTAGTTTACTTTCTCTGAACTCGTAAAATGTACATTGAAAGACCCATATGGGACGAAACCACTCCTTCCTAGGGTTCATTCAAAATAATCTGAAGGACACATCCAAATGATGACATTATAGTACAATAAAATATTATCCTCCTCGAGCTTGTGTAAAAATAAAGAGGTACTTTTCATAAATGGTGGGGGAAATTGGGAAGGGAACTTCTATAAAATTTGTATTAATTTTTGGTAGCCAGTCACTCTTGAACATGACACTCTTTCACTCCTCGTGTAAGGTTGGGAAAACCAATTGTCTTTTTTCTATCATACTCTTATCCAAATGTATACTTTGGTATGTGATCCTCCTTTTGAGTTAGTGCTTCAAAGACAGTTGTCGTGTCATCAATATGTTCAATAGAAATCCAATCGAAAATCCTTCTATTATGTCTTCCATTTCTGCAGTCTTTAAGCCTTTTACAGTGTCGACCATCCCTGAGTCAATCCTCAGTCACTCTATACTATGATCTTTTTCAAATATTTGTACATTTTTCACATCGTTGATGGGGGATACATCAAGGCCCTCCTGCGACAAATCACTTCCTATCAGCTTCAACACATTATCTATGGAGTTGGTTTAGAAACTTTATAGTATCTTGGAAATATCATGCCTTAATGGAAAGGTTCCTCTCTTTCGATGACAAGTTTTCATCATTGACCTTCGATCGAATGTTTCTATGAGTGCTCAAATTCAAATAATTTATTTTCACTCAATGGAATGTACTTGTGTACCTTAAGGGTCATTGTCATCATTGATGGTTCCTTTCACATATGTTAATGGTTTTCATCATTGAACGATAAACAAATGATTTCTATCATGTTCTACTTTGACACATTTATTCACGTGGTTATATTTGTACTATGGAACGGTAGAATGAAGACCCTGAATCATATCAGATAAGATCTGGGCCACGATGGATTATTTTGAGTGTGTACAGTTGCATAGATACATAGTGTATGTCTCATGTCTATGTTCAAATTTGAGTCTTTATGACATAGATCCACAGTGTATCTTTGGTGGCTATGTTCATATTTGAGACACAATGGCATGGATCCAAAGTGCATATTTGGTGGCCATGACCTATAATAATTGACATGGATCGTTGTATGTAAGAACTTATGCTTTGATTCATTTGTATTATGAGTATTGGAATGTCTACCCCAATAATGATATTGTAATTCCTGGTTTGTTGTTGACAGGGATCAAACCGATGTGTTCTTTGTTTCAATATCCACATGAAAAAGTATTTTGGCTACCACCCCATTATAGCTTCATACTTTGGGGGGCATTTTGTTACTTATTATTTTGTTGCAACTAATAATGTTCACCTACCTTCCATCATCCATAGCTTAAAATCCATGTTCACTAAAGGAAAACCTTTCCTTGAAAGAAGCCAAAATATATTTAAAAACATTTTTTTGTGAAAGTGTCGTATGTTGCATCATTGCAACATGCGACAGTCTTAAGTGTCACATGTTGCACCATATCAACATGTGGCAGTATCTGATGTTGTTGGTTCATAGGGTGTGACATTGTTTGAAAGGGAGGAAAAATAATAAATTCGTGAAGTTTCTAGAAGAGAAGCTTTAGATATGAGGTGTCCTCCAATCGGTTTGGATCTCACTCGTACTCCTGATTTGGGGAGATTATAACCTCTTATCCTAACCTCCTCTTCAGACTATATAAATAGAATTCTCTCATGAGAAAAGGTTAATAGATAATGGAGAATAAATAGTAGTGAAGAGTGGTTTACAACTTTAGCTTCTGATTTGTGATTAGAATATTGTTATTTGGCCTTGAGAGATTCTTGTGTCAAAGTATTCAGTTGATGGTGGTGGAACTCATGGAAGCAATGTGGGTATTTGAGTGATGAACTATTTTAAAGAGCCTCACAACACCAAGGAATTGGTTCTAACTCTTCCATTATTATTAATGCAGTAACATGTTTCTTTTCCTATAGATATGGTTTATTGTAAATTGTCTATATTCCATTTCTCCTTGTTAATTTGTATAGATTTGTCAAAATAGTATTGTTGCTTTCACTGATTATCTTGTCTTCTTATATAGATTTAAATTCAAAAACCTTTGGATCAATATAGGAACTACAATTAGCGAGGACAATCTGTTGCACCTATTTTGTCACTTAAATGAGCAAAATAGGGTGCTTACAAGCCCAGTTGGTTCAGCTAGGAAAGATAGTAGTAGAGGAAAGAGTTAGAAGTGTAAAACATAAAGGATAAGCAAAGAATTAAACTAAGAATGATAAAGACAATTAAACTATAATGAATAAGGACATAAGAACAAGAAACAAACAAGACTCGTGCCACCAATGGAAAGGATTGTATTAGTGGAAATAAAACACCAAAGAGAAAGGGAGACTTTGGGTCCCCTCTTCCTCCAAGGGAGGGCTCTTGGACCCCCAAATATTGAGCTCTTCTTACAAATGAGGAACTAGAATGAAATGGTGAAGAGAATCCAAAGCACATTCAATCTAGAGGTGATATGAATGGATGAGTGCAATGGTGTTAGCATGATCTTGATGAGGAAAGAGGATCCTCCAAGACAATATCAACAACATAACAATAAAAATGAATTCCCTTGAAAATGTAGTGCACCCATGGCCTCCTTTTATAGCATAACTTTGAGGCATTATTCAACTAGATTTTAGTGTGAACAAGGGGCCATTGTTATAACCCTAAATGCACCACACATGCTTACTTGGCATTAGGCCAACTCATATCCCTTCTTTGCCAAAACCTTACTGAACAACTCTTTGAAAATTCTCTTGTGTCAAGGCCCACACGCCCTAACCCATTACTGCAAGTGTGTGCACGCTGGCTGACTCACAACAGCCCGTGTGTACCTAACAAAGCATGAAAAAAGGAAATTTGTCGACAGAACAAAAATCTATGGGTCAGTTAATTGAAACTCCCGGCCATGCATGGCTGAGGGTTCGTCCAAAACCCTAGCTCCTTCTAGCCTATAAAAGAAGGGGTAGGGGTACCATTTGCAGAAGGAAAAAATATAACGAAGAAACTCTGCCCATTTACGTAATCCATTGTCCCAACCCTTTAGCCTTTCCTCATGCCAAAGGAGATTTAACGCAAATCAGTTGAAGGACAGAAGAAGAGGAGCCCAGGATCAGGTTCAAGGAGCGGTGGCCGGTCTTAGCCTTTTTGTAAGTTGATTCACTTTCAGTAATAAAAAGAATACTTTCCCCATCCCAATGCATGAATTGTCTATGATTTGATTAATTTATGCTTGATTTCTAACCCTTGAGTATAGAAGTAGCATGCATGCATAGTTGTTGTTTGTCTTGAGTGCAGGTCATCTGTGGAAGGAGCGACGCAAGCAAGTAATCGAAGAGTAATGGAGGATCTACCTCAAACACCGGTAATAAGGTTGGTGGTCCTTTTCCATGCATTTACTGTGAAAAAAAGGGTTTAAATCTTGGGTTGTAGGTAAAAAAGTAGTTTCTATTCAGTCAAAATCTGCATGCAAGTCTGACCCTAGTTTGCTAGTCCGTAGGGTGTTTTTCCCAACAACAAAATTGGCGACCATACTGGGGAGAATAATCTTTAGGGTTCCTGGATTTATTTAAGTTTTTGGGTAGTTTAAAGATTAGGTTTTCTATTTTTTCTTTGCCTGTATTTTTCTGTAAGTTCTGAGCTAGCAGGGAGTCTAGTTTTCCATACCAGCTTTCCCTAACTTTTGCTTGACTGTATTTTTCAGGACACATAGAGGTACACGCGGCCTGTAGAAGGCCTTCACACATGTACCCACGCCCTATCCTCTGACAGCCCGCGTGTGAACGCTAGATGTAGAGATAGCAGTAGCGTGTAGGAGTTCAGAGAACCTTAGAGGCAATCCCCCTCTTCCCTGTCAGAATTATACATTCTCAGGGGGTTTTCTGGAATCTTGTCTGAGTCTTGCTGGTTCATAGTTCTATCTCAGATTTCTTTTTTCGCCTTATTATTCCTTGCATTATTTGTCTTTTCTGTTAGAAAGAGCATCCATGCCTTCAAGGGACCCTGGTTATCAATACCAGAGGCCTCTTCCTGGTCTGGATGGCCTGTTTTCATTTTTTTCCTTAGAATTTAGATATACACGCGACCTGTATAAGGTCAGCCCATGTGTACATGATTTCTGTCTTTGTTCATCATGCATTTGCACGCGTGTTGTTTTAGTGACAGTCGCGTGCTTGACAGGCTACTTTTTGTTCAGGGTGGGGTAGTCATCCCCTACTTTGATAGGAAGTATTCCTCTCAGGTGTTTGATTCTAGGTTTGAACAGTCAGTAGGTTAGGTCATCTTACCCTTAGCCTACTTTTTCTCAGTTAATAGTTGACAGAAAAATATAAAAAAAAATAAAATTGTTTTATGGTTTTTATACAAGCGTGAGAGTCTTTGTTTCTTTTATTGTCATTGTGTGATTCTTTACTCTGATTCTTTGTGATCTACATTTTAAGCTAGAATCTGTTTTTCATGGTTTTTTTCTTGTCGATATTTTCCCTTTGTTTCTTTACTAGCACTTAAATCAAAAAATAAAAAAATCTCTTTTCATTTTCTTCTTTGGTTGAAGAGTGTGTTTCTGCATCATTAGCTAAGGAAAAGTCTTTTTATTTTCATAAGTTTTTTGCAGTTCACTTAGATCATAAGTAGCTCATAGTCGAGAAAAATTCCTTTGAGTTTGTTGTATGAAATCTTAGAAAAATTAAAAAAAAAAACAAAAAAAAAAATCTTTTTTTGTGAAAAGTTGTTGAAATTTTGCATTTAGTAAAAGTCTTTTGTTTCCAGCTTTTTTCATTCATTTTCGCTTTCATCTTTACACATCATCAATTTCACCCTCATACCCCTTGACGTAAGATAAATCCATAAAAGAAACACTAATTTTAAAAATCTACTAGACTTTTATGTTTGTAGGGTTCATAAACTAGTTCAGGACTAGGGCCTTGAATTAGGTTGGAGACGAAACTCTTCAAGGCCATTCAAAACCAAACATTAGAGTCTGAGATAGGGAGTGTCTAAGTCCAGTTTTGTGGAAGTTATCTGGGACCCCTCTCTAACATAGGGGATAAACACGAGGTCATGCACAGAAAGGTAGTGGAGATAACCCCTCAAAAGCCGGACCAATCGTAGTGGAGAACACATATTGAGGGCTTGTTTTGGGATTCCGTCATTTGCATTTTCCACGGGGCTTCATGGGTATCGAATCCATTTGAGGTCCTTAGTTTCCTTCCAGACCATTTTCTCTCGATACCCTTGACAGGTTTTGGGTTTGATACCCTATTGATTGTGGTCTATCCGACTTTCGACTGTACCCGCCTGGTGACTGTTCGCGTGTTGGCAACCTAGTTGCCAATTTTTTTAGGGACATACACAGGTTACTGCGGGGGTATACCGCGGTACCTAGGACAGAAATCAGGCCACACTTTGTAGAGTATACCTGGAGGGTGCTTCCGTATTCGAGTTGCAGTTGCACCGGTAAGTTGCTCTAGTGTTGGTTGTTGTAATTGTTCTTCCAAATAGTTTAGTGATTGCTTGACTTATCTCTTAGGGGCTTCTTTTTAGTGTGTGTTACTTTTGAACGTTTAGAATACCTTAGAATCTCTTGGATATTCTCACACAGTGGATGATCCCAAGCTCCGTTGGTCACAAAGACTTCTTGGCCTACCGCCGGTTACACTGGAGCCACCCCCTCCACCATTGAGGTGGAAGCTAGACCAACAAGGGTATTTTGAAGCGACTAGGTTACAAACCTTTATGCCCGAACAACTCCCAGAGGAATCAACTGCCAATCTTGGCTTGGTTGAAACCCCAAACACTGATATCTTGGCACTGTTTATTGTACCAATCCAATTTCACGAATGCCAAACAGTGCCTCACACATCTATGGAAACAAACGTTGTTACTTCTTCTGGGAATTCTTCAATTCCCACCATAGTTGCTACCACAGGAGAATCATCTCCTAACTTACCATCATCATTCTGAGCCACCATGGTCTCGGCCACAACTATGTCGCATAGTGGACCGAACCCATCTATGGCGGCAGCCACAACCCCCTTCACACCTAGTGCGGCAGGCCCTTCGTTCTCATATGGTATGCCTAGTTCGGGTACAAGTCCTGCACTAACCTACTCCACTTTATAGACTTTGGGTCTGGGGGCAGGGAGCTCTAACGCTCCTATGTAAGGTCAACTTGGGGGCACTTCTCTCCCTTTTAATGCTTTTCCTTATGAAGGAGGTCATATCCCTCCTTCGTCCCCTTCGCTTGGTGGTCCGCATCAGCAGTCCGTCAGGCAACCTACACACACTAGTTTATTTGGAGCAGGGAGTCAAGGAACACCTACGCACAGTATGTCTGTAGGTTCAACACCATTTTCTTGGAATGGGATGTTTGGTAACAACACTTTCTCATCAACTGCTTTCCCGTCTGGGGGAAATCCCATTTTTGGACAATATACTCCTACGCAGGGTACTATTCCTGCACTGGGGGCACATATAGCAAGACCTTGGAACTCAGGACAAGGATCCGTTCTCTTTTCTGGAATGTCATTCTGGGGTAATTCTTTTCACAATCAATGGAACCTTGGACAGACTACTATGCCTCTCCCATCAGGACTGGCATGGGGTAATCCTTCCTAAATTCCTTCGAACATGATGCATGCCCAACACTCTATGTATTTTATGGGAAATCAGCCGATGATGTCTCCACAGATGCAAAATCCTTACGTTGTTCAAGGCCATGGTTTCTACCAGAATCTGGGCCAGTAGCCAAACTTTTCCTGGCAACCTAGTGCCAGTCAAACTCTAGGACCCTTTTTCCCAGGTTATCAGCAGCAACCCAAACTCCCATTCCTGGCGAATTTACACTTGCAAGATTTGACAAGGTTGTTAAACGATCCTATTTGTCACGATCCACGTTGGCCTCCTATGCCAACGAAGTTTCCTTCGGACATTCCAAAGTTCAAGGCCAAGCCTAATGAATATCCAGGTGATCATGTGACTACCTTCCATCTTTGGTGTTCATCTAACTCATTGAAATATGACTCCGTACAGTTGCGATTGTGTCAACGTACTCTTATCGGGAGTGTCGCGAAATGGTACATCAAACTCGATCGCTCAAGATACTCTTCTTTTGGCGAACTGGCGATGGCCTTCCTTAACCATTTCCAGTTACCTGTGAGATAAGACGCTGGCACAGAGCTGCTCGCCAATTTTGAACAGACAACAGCGGACCATATCTCTAATCATATCTAAGAATGGAGACGCCGGAAGAGTCTAATCAAAGTACCAATCCCACCAACATTCCTGCTTGAGTGGTTCCTTAAGTCTTTGGTCCCACAGTTATCCAAAGACGTTGCGAATTCCAGAGTTTTCTCTAAAGAAGATTCCATCATGAAGGCTCAACAGCTTGAGCTCATCTATTATCAGTCTGCTTTATTATACAACATCTTTCCAGGTGCGCCACATTCGATACTAGATAAAACTAGATAGAGAGTTGGACCACATGTCGATGGTATTGTTGGTTCAACACAAACCAATCCCACTGAGCAATTGACAAAACAGTTGTAATAGTTATCCATACAACACACAGTGGCCATCCAAACTACTGCTTTGGCTGCTCCCCCTACCCAAACGTTGGAAGTACACTCCGTGCAGTCGACTAACCCAAAGGCCACCTAGTAGCTTGAAGGGAAGAAAAAACAACGAAAGAAGGGTAAGGGGGATAAAAAACCCACTGATAATGCTGGCGGGGACAACATGGAAAAATGAAAGGTGAGGTATCCATGCAACTTGTGCGCGGAAGACCACCCGACCCATCTTTGTCCTCGACTTGCAAAGGCCCAAAAGTTTGTCACACAGCAACAGTAGGCAATGTTGATTAATCCCTTTCAAGATGGACAAATTTTAACTCAAGCCTCTAAAATCACAGAAGGGGGTAGCCAAGAAACCTGCCCTCCTCCAAACAATCCCTCATTCGCGAACGTATACATGGTTAGGGGTGATGCTTTCATAACGACTAGAGTGCATGACTATAGTAAACCAAGCGCTTCTAAGAAGGGTAAAGAAGTCGATGTCCCATATCTTCCTCTACATATTGAGAAGACCTTGGGAGAACCAATGACATGCATTCCAAAGGGTGCATTTAAAAAATCTTCTCACAACTCAAACGCAAGGGCTGCCCAAAATTACTCTGTGGTGGAGGATTTATCACAAACCCCTTATGCGATGTCTGCTTTGGAGGTCCTCCAAAGCTGCCCTACTTAGAGGAAAGCCTTGTTAACCGCTTTGGTCTCTACTGAGACTTGTAATCCGAGTACCATCATGTTAGATACAATCGACTTAAAACCTCGTCTGGCTTACCACGTAGCATTTCAGATAGTAGTGGCTCATCCCATGAAAACTTTTACATGGAATATCTTTTGCACGGTGGTCGACGAGGGTGCCTCCACATGCGTTATGTCGTTAGCATGTTGGAAGGCCATTGGCCAACCTACGTTGTATCCATCACCTACTCTCCTCACTGCTTTCGACGGTCGATCTTTCCGACCACATGGCATTGTTCCTTCTTTTCCTGTGCAATTAGGAGGGAAAACCATGTGTGTCGAAGTAGAGGTAGTCGATGCTCCCCTTGAAGATAACCTCTCGTTAGGATGGATTTGGACTTATGCTATGCAAGTTGTGGTTGCTACAGTTTTTCGAGTCTTGTTGTTTCCACACGAGGGTCGAACAGTGACCATCGATCAATTGTCTTTCTCCAGACCTGACCCAGCTTTGGGGGCATCCACGGTCCCCATGATTGATAATCCTCAACCAGGTGTCGTCAACGTAGGAGTTGGTTTGTGCCCGTCCTTGATGGATACCTTTGATTACCCACCTCCTCATGACGATGTCAAATTTATATCTAATCAACATAAGGTTGAGATTTTTCAAGTTTCATCGTTCCGCACGACTTACTTTGAGGATCCTTGGATTCTTTCTTCCCCATCAGCCATGATGGATGAGACAGGGCACCCCGGCATGTCCATGCCCTTGTCTGTCACTGAGGTAGCGTACTCTTTAGTCCAGCAAGCTTTATCTAACCCTGATCCGACTCCTACACAAGAGTTAGATCCAGTTCTAGAGCCTATTTCGGCTCAGGGTTCTCTCGCTAATGTCGATTCATTAGACTTAGTCTTGCCTTCTAACGAAGCAGTAATCGAAGCAATGACTAGTCCAGACAAACCTTGGGAAGATCTTCATCACAGATCATATTTTCTCCCAGAGTTAAGCTGAATCGAAGCAGGAGAATTCACTGTTACCATGACGGGAGATCAACGATGTCCTATTAATCTCTTAGCTATGCAGGAAATTTATGCTGAGGGTAATATGGCGACTATCGTTGAAACTAAACCCATCAAAATCTCTCAAAACCCTGGCATCGTGGAGAATGTCTTCATCGGAGCAGATTGCTCCCCCGAAGAGATTCAAATTTACATGGATCTTTTCAAAGAATTCCGCGACGTTTTTACCTAGTCTTATGAGGAAATGCCAGGTATCAATCCAAAAATAGTTGAACATGAAATCACAACGTATCCTGATGCCAAGACTGTTCGAAAAAAAATTCGTCCAGTCAATCCTAAGAAAGCAGCAGCCATCAAGATTGACGTTTAGAAATTGCTAAAGGCAGGTTTCATTTATCCTATTCATTTGACTCAATGGGTGTCAAACCATGTGCCGGTCAATAAAAAACAAGGCACAATTCGTGTATGTACTAATTTCCGCGATTTGAACAAGGCATGTCCCAAAGATAATTTTCCAACACCATTCATTGACCAGATCATTGATGAATGTGTCAGTTGTGAATCCTTTTCGTTCATGGATGGTTTTTCAGGATATAATCAAATCCAAATCAAACCTTAGGACCAACAAAAAATGACATTCATTTGTCCATGGGGTACATTCGCATATCGTAAGATGCCTTTTGGCCTTAAAATTGCTGGAGCCACATTCCAGTGGGCCATGTCTTTTGCTTTTCATGACCTCAAACATATAGTCGAGGCCTATCTATATGATTTAGCATCACGCTCTCGCAAGCGAACGGATCATCCCACGCACCTTAGACTAATCTTCAAATGTTGTCACTACTTTAGGATTCGCTTGAATCCAAACAAGTGCAGCTCTTGTGTAACATCAGGATGTTTGTTAGGTTTCATCGTATCCACAACAGGGATCATGGTCGATCCTCTTAAGGTGGAGGCAATAATCCAGTTTCCCCCTCCACACACAATCTTACAACTTCAGAGTCTACAAGGCAAGGCGAACTTCTTACGACGCTTCATCGCCAACTATGCCAAAATCACCAAGGGCTTTATGCGTTTACTAAAGAAAGACGTTCATTTTTTCTGGGACGAAGCCGCTCAATGCTCTTTCAACACATTAAAACACGCCCTCACAACCGCACCTCTACTACGGCCACCTAACTATAACAAAGATTTCTTATTATATCTGGCTACCACAGAGTCAACCATAGGCATGGTTTTAGTTCAGGAAGACGATTCGTTTTCAGAATACGTGATCTATTACCTGAGCCGAGGCCTCGTAGGACCAGAACTCAATTATTCTCATATCAAAAAACTTGCGTTGGTAGCAGTTCATGCTGTTCAACAATTCTGTCACTATGTTCTATTTCGCAAGACCACTGTCATTGCTGTCGTGAATCCATTCCAGTACATGTTGACACGATGAGTTATAGGTGGAAAAATCAATAGATGGATAGTCATCCTCCAAGAATTTGACTTAGACTTTGTTTTAGCAAAGTCCAAGAAGTCATTGGTCCTCGCAGAGCTTATTTTGGAACTTCCAGTTGAGTTAGGTGACGTTGTGCCTGAGGAATCACCTATCCGGGGGGATATGTTTTTGATTGCATCTTTAGACCCCTAGTACAAATATATACTTATCTATCTCTAGAATTTGAAGTGCCCCACCTCTGCTTCTCGTGAGGAGCATCGGTGGATACGCCATCAGGCTAAGAATTATCTCATACTCGATGATACGTTGTATCGGAGAGGTGTAGACTGCATCTTGCGTCGATGTCTTACTCATGAGGAGGCCATCATAGTGCTCAACGATTGCCATACTGGAGCTTGTGGCGGTCATTTATCTGGGTTGGAAACAACCCAAAAGATTCTACGAGCAGGTTACTTCTGGCCCACACTTATCAAAGATTGTATCGAATCAGTCAAGAAGTGCCATCTGTGCCAAATCTTCTCTCGGAAGATGAGGGCACATCCCGCTCCTATGTTTCCTGTAATCATAGTTGGTCCCTTCACTAAGTGGGGGATTGATTACACTACATGCAACCCCCCATTAGCAAGGGGGAACTGCTATATCATCTTAGTTGTTGACTACTTCACTAAGTGGGTCAAAGCTATGCCAACGTTTGAAGATGATGGAGAGACTGCAGGTCTCTTCTTATTCAACTAGATCATAGCAAGGTTCGACGTCCCGAGAGAGATTGTCACTAACCATGGTAGTCACTTTCAGAACCAAATAATGACTGAATTAACATCAAAGCTTGGGTTACGGCAGGAACATTCATCACCTTACTACCCCCAAGCCAATGGGTAGGTGGAAGCTGTAAACAAAACTCTTAATACTATTCTACAACGAACTATCAACTCAGCCAAGTCAAATTGGCATTTGATGTTATACTTGGCATTATGGGCTTACCGAACATCTGTCAAGATTTCAACTAGTTTCTCACCTTTTCAACTCGTTTACGGGCTGGAGGCAGTCTTGCCCATCGAATGTCAAATCCCATCTCTGAAATTGGTAGTACAGTTATTTCCAGACACTTCTCCACTTGAAGAATGGTTAGTACACCTTGAGCAGCTTGATGAGCAGCGTCGCGATGCGGCCCTGGCCAATGAGGCTCACAAACATAAGGTCAAGTTTTAATATGATAGGTCCATTCATCCTTGGATTTTCTCTGAAGGCGACCTTGTCCTGGTCTACGACCAAGACAAGGACACCCTAGGGGCAGGAAAGTTTAAACCCATGTGGTTCGGACCCTTCATTATAAAAGATGTTTTAAAAAAGGGTGCTTATAATTTGGTCGATTTTGAAGGGAATGCTTTGGCGGAGCCTAGAAATGGGCTCTACCTCAAGAAGTATTACTCATAGACAGGTCACTGTGGGTAATTTTTTGTAACATATGTATAGTCTTTGTACTATTACTTTTTAAGTTTCTTTTAAAGTGTTATGGATGTGTCATTGATGTTATCTTTCATCAATATGGCAGATGGCAAGTGAGTCTGAGGTGTTCGTTGGGTATGCAGATGGTGCTAGTCGACACACGCAGAGGCTTGCCTCCGTAGCTTGGGTAATATTTACACCTCAGGGTCAGTTGTTATCTTTTGGAGGTATATGCTTAGGTGACACCACAAATAATGTCATCGAGTATAGTGCAGTTATTGAGTTGCTTCGTGACACCTTGTCATTGGGTATCTCTTGTCTCCGGGTCTATCTTGACGCTCAATTGGTTGTGTCACAGCTAAACAGAGTATACCGGGTTCATGATCCAACTTTACACCGATGATTCCTTAGGGTACATCTCTTAGAATGAAAATTTGATTATATTACATATTTTCATGTTCCTAGGAGATTAAACCAAATTACAGATACTCTAGCTAATCAAATTTTAGATTGGCATCTTGCCCACATATAAAAGAACATGGAAATAAACATGTCAATACATTTTTTTACACAGAATCCATAAGACACAAAAAGATAAAAACCATATATAAACATTATACAATACCCAGAGTACATAGATGGATGCAAGCACCTAAAAAATGGGAATAGTACCGAGTCACTGGGGCTTATGCCCTCAAAAATATATATACAAGTAGGTTCCCTTGGCACATAAAAAGTCTAAGTCTGTTCAGGGCCTATGGGCCCTGTTATAATCATCCATAGCATGGGCTAAACGCCTAAACAGTCGGACCCATGTCTGAGGTTCCCCCACAACATGAGGCTGCATGGATGGTGGCAGGTCCTCTATCTCTGCCATCGGGACTGTGCGAGTGAGCGCAGTGAAGTTCTACTCAACTCGTCTAAGGACCCTCTCGGCCTCTCCGGTTGGGAGGTTCCTTGCGACTGCTGATCCCCCAGCAGCAGTAGCCGCAGCTTCTGGCCGTGGACAACGCCTGTTCTGTGCATAATCGACAGGTTGCACGGGTCCCACATTTGCATGCAACAAACGTTTACCCGTCAAATACTCTGGCATACAAAAAAATGATATATATAACAAAAAGACATAAAAATTACATATGCAAACAAAAAAACTACAAAGGTGGAGACTTACCCATCTCCCCTCGCTCCTCACTAGGAGGCATGGGTATCTCAGGATCTCTAGAGAAATCTATCCCTGCATACGGGTATTCCTCAATTACAGAGATATGTCGTGACAGCCAAGCAAAGAAATCATCATCGAAGGACTCAACGGTCCTTCCACCACCCTGTTGTGGCTGTAATACTGCCCATCTACACACTGCAGGGAAAGAGGCCTGATGTCCTCATACTACAACCCAAGGACTGAAACTTGGAACTCTCTCAAAAAAGAACGAACACAAGATGGTTCGGAACCCAAAGTTCCTCTGCGTCCATTGTCGACAATCTGTCAATATCCTCTTCATGCACTTGAACAATGTGGTACTCCAGTCAAACATTTGTGCATTCATGCACTGGATGGCACAGTTCATCTGTGCGCGCGAAGCCTGATGCACAGTTGTTGAGCTGGTAATCCACCCAATCAGTTACAATATAGTCTGCAGCACTAAGTTAGTAATATTGCTAATGGGTACCTGGGAGCCCACACGGTCAGTCCCAACCTCACAATGCTCAGCTATCAATTCCGAGATCTTGCTCGGCCCCGTAGGAAAAGTATGGAATTTGACTGGTTCCCCTCTCCTTGAGAGGCCAGTCAGAAAGTAGATATCCTTGGTGGTGGGCACCAGTGATTTCCCCTCTAGCATAAATGCCTCTGCATCAGGGTGCCAGTAGTCAATCAAGGCATTCAATAGCCTTGGTTGTGCATGCATAAATGGACATAGAAAGAATTTGAGTAAACTGCATTGCATTAACACGGCCACGACATTCGGATCTGCTTCAACCAACTCACTGATTGCCTCATGCTCCCTTTCCCTCCACTGGACATACATCCTACCAACACAACAAGGTAAAGGAGGGTCAGTACTTCCTTTTAGTTTGATTTTTCATCATAAAAGGGGAGTACACGCGGGTTGTAGAGGTGACAGTTGTGTGTGCACGTGGGTAGAATTTACTCTGCCCGAATGTACACGCGGCCTGTCCAGAGACAGCCCGCGTGTACCTAGGGCCGACCTTTTTAAAGTCGATGCCCACCCAAAAAATAAACTAAACAACAAAATTGAAGTATTGAATGGCTAGATAAGGGAATTTCTACTTACTTGGTCCAAGCAGAAGTTCGTTTCGTCCACTGTAGCTCCCAGAATCACTATTTTTGGCAAAGGGGGTCTTTTGGCTCAAGAGTCAATTTCCAAATCAGCAATGGTGATAATGAGCTGCCAGCTTCTATTTATAGACTTTTTGGCCTCTTTTTGTCACTTTTTTGGCCTCCCTTATCAGTTTCTTTATACCAAAAACCATTTAGAGTGATCCAGGAGTTATATGGAAGGGATTTGATCGGGTATTGGGACATTTTTTTTGAGTTTTGAGAAAATATTGACGGTCCATAAAAAAAAAAATTCAAAAATCAACTTGAGCATATAAGTTAGGTTACCACCCCAACTTTTGCATCTCGTTGTCTTTTTCTTATGCTATAGGATCGATCCAATCAGGTTGTGACACAGAACCATCATATTTGCTCTAGAAGTGTCACAACTTGGTGGTAGAGCTTACCAGAACATGGATGCCCTAGGTAGGTCCTGGTTTCATTATGGTGTCCATGCCGTTTCTAAAAACACTGTAGGCTCGGGAGTCCGTATAGTCTTACCTGAATATGAGTTTGAGCCTCATTTGCATGAGTCTTTTTCACTCTTTGTCTCACCCTCAGGACTCCCAAAAAATAACGGGTCTCCTTTTAAGCCCTTTTCAGACCCTCTAAAAATGAAAAGATTGCCGAGCGATCTTGTGGCCTTTCACGCTCATTAAACTAAAATTTGAAGTCACATCTGTCCGACGGTAGTTTACCCCTTTTTCAGTTCGAACGGTCAACTGTACGAACAAAGGTATACTCTATCGAATTCCCATTCTTTAGAAGAGTACTCTCAGGTATAATTTTATTCCTTTTTCGGGCCTGAGGGACTAAATTTACGAAAAAGAAACCCCCACGGAGTCCATAGTTAAGCTCTTTTCATACTCCCTAAAATTGAAAAGATCGTTGAGTGACCTTATTCTTTCACACTCGTTAAATTGGTCTAGAAGAATATTCCTGATGGAGTCCATAGTTAAGCTTTTTTCAGACTCCTTAAAAGTGAAAAAATAGCCGAGTGATCTTGTCCTTGTCACACTTGTTAAAATGGTTTTGAATTGACGTCTAATCAGTGCTAGTTTATCCCTTTTTTGAACCGACTAGACTATTGTCGAAAAAGGTACCCTAACAAAGTCTCCTTTTATTGTTTTTTAGACCCTCTAAATATGAAAAACCATCAAGCTTACCTTCTCTGGGCTTATTAAACTTACATCGAAGGAAGTTACCATTGTGTGTTCTATCAACCGCATTTGCATACCTTATCCACCAACCTTGTGATAGTTTTCTTCTACGTCTTAACACCTTTGGCCGCTGGAGCATTTTCCTCGAGTATCATTTTACCAAAACATCAGTCTTGTCCTTGTGCCTTGAGCTTGTATGTTTGCAATACTTGTTCCTCCATTGTAACGTAATATTCCTTTATTCTTTCTCCAAAATTATCGAAAAGAACAAAAAAATCAAATATACCCCAAAAAGAGGATGGGAAAAGTATTTTCTTTATTGGCAGCATAATGAGTCGCCCTTGGATAAAGAACATCTGTCTGTTTCATCATCAGACTATGGGATGTAGTACGACCTTAGGAAGATTTTCTCGCTATATAGATTTGTGTCCTCCACCGTTTGGTTATTCTTCCAAACATATAGAGAGTTTGTGTTGCCTCCTGCTTCGTAGACTTATGATTAACATATATGCTGCCTAAGTCTTATCACTTGTCGTGCTATTGTCCAAGGGAAGTTTTTCACTAAGCCTGAGTCGGCCCCTCTACAATATGTCTCTTGTCTGCATACCCGACCATCCTGAACGTCCAATCAAGTCCTTGTTCGAAATCACTGAAGCCTTCAGTTCGATCATCAAGATTATCAAGTCTATAACCGATGAGTAGTCGAAGACCTCTGGGTAGTGCAGTCGTACACTCATATTACACTCCTACCTGAGTTTTAGAATATTTTGAACTTGTTGCTCGAGCTCTGAAGTCCTGCCATCAGGCCAAATTAGCTTCTGGAAGATGGATACACTATATGTATATCTTTCTGATTTCAAGATGTAGCTCCACTGTATATTGTTCATGGCTACTCTTTATAGTTATTTGACATGGATCTACAGTGTATTTAATTGGTAGCCATGGTTCTATTTTATCCCGAGCATGGGTATGCCCGCCTCGGTGAGACATTTGTTATTTTGAAGACGGCACCTACTGGTTCCTGATCCTTGGGCTCAATCGTTCGGCACATCAGTAAAGATTGGTAATGTATTTCGGCCATCAGATGCTCTTCTAACCTCACACATTAGGGGGCATATGTTATAACACTAAATTGCACCACACATGCTTATCTGGCATCAGGCCAACTCATATCCCTTCTTTTCCAAAACTCTATTGAACAACTCTTTGAAAATCCTCTTGTGTCAAGGCCCACACGCCCTAACCCATTGTTGCATGTGTGTGCATGCTGGCTGACTCACAATAGCCTACGTGTACCTAACAAAGCATGAAAAAAGGAAAGTTGTCGATGGAACAAAAAGCTATGGGTCAGTTAACTGAAACTCCTGGCCATGCATGGCCGAGGGTTCGTCCAAAACCCTAGCTCCTTCTAGCCTATAAAAGAAGGGGTAGGGGTACCATTTGGAGAAGAAAAAAATATAGCGAAGAAACTCTGCCCATTTACATAATCCATTGTCCCAACCCTTTAGCCTTTCCTCATGCCAAAGGAGATTTAACACAAAGCAGTTAAAGGACAGAAGAAGAGGAGCCCAGGATCAGGTTCAAGGAGCGGTGGCCAGTCTCAGATTTTTTGTAAGTTGATTCACTTTCAGTAATAAAAAGAATAATTTTCCCGTCCCAATGCATGAATTGTCTATGATTTGATTAATTTATGCTTGATTTCTAACCCTTGAGTATAGAATAGCATGCATGCATAGTTTTTGTTTGTCTTGAGTGCAGGTCATCTGTGGAAGGAGCAGCACAAGCAAGTAATCGAAGAGCAATGGAGGATCTACCTCGAATGCCAGTAATAAGGTTGGTGGTCCTTTTCCATGCATTTACTGTGAAAAAAGGGGTTTAAATCTTGGGTTGTAGGTGAAAAAGTAGTTTCTATTCGGTTAAAATCTATATGCAAGTCTAACCCTAGTTTGCTAGTCTGTAGGGTGTTTTTCCCAACAACATCCATTTAGGGCACCCTTAGGTCTTTGACCAGCCACCCAGCCAGATTCAGTCGAGATTTGGATGTCAAATCGACTTGCAAGCTGAACCATAAGTGGGTGGGAGGCCGACCAATATCATAAATGCGTCATTATGAGGGGTACGTAGTTTTTTGCGTCCACAGTCGCGCATCATACGCATGTGCGCTTTTCTGGTGTTTATGAATGGCGTAGGTGCACACGCTCCTTGTGTAGTCATAACACATGCTAATTTTATTACTAGATGTATAGTTTTGGACCTTTTGGAAATGGATTTTTGGTCCATGGGTGAACTGATAGATGTTTGAAGATGCTGGATTCCTATGACCATTTGCAGATGAAATTTCAATGATAACATATGCTCCGTGATGGATGAGGTTAGGAGCATACGTATAGTCGAAATTCATCAATGTTTCTTATATTGAGAGTACCATTGTAAGAAAGAGAGATAATGAGAGTGTAAAGAGTGACCTATTGGAGGGAGAGGGGAACCTGTAGGATCCAAACCTTTTACAAGGTGTAAAAAAGAAAACTGTGTACAAACTAGGCGGGAATATCCCATGCTCATGTTATGTAATTCAAAAATGTGTAATACAATTACTGAAGTTGTGTGTCGGTGTAGATGACTACAATGCCCTCAGGGGCATGCTGATTATATAAGAGGATTATTATGATGGTGAATAAACTCTGAAAAGAGCCGACGACACCTAGAAGAAGTGTCGAGGATTTGCAGGCATGGATGGCCTAACAATTTTCAAAGGTCTTCGGAAAATATAAAAAACAACTGCATGAGTCGCAAAGTAAGACCCACCGCAACATGAGAAAATGTTGAAGTCGAATGTGGTGGGGGTCAACGACATCAGAGAGCAATGATGGTTCTCTCTGTGTTGTCCAAGACTCCTCATTGTAAAGGTAATGAGAGTCAAGATACTATCGCCCTGCTGGAAACTGTGTTGATGTCGACAGAAAGGGAGACGTGACTTCGCAAAGTGGAGGGCTTCATGAAATCAATTCATACAAAATCAGGAACTATTGAGTAACATGGACGAAGTCTAGGAGTAGTGAGACTCAATACTATTGTTGGTTAGGGAGAGATGTAAGGTGGCAACAATCGTGAAACTGAATCTAATGTTAGGGGGACAACTAGATGAGGGTAAATTGTGCCAGAGGTGTGGAAAAATGGATAAACACAGAGATCAAAAGTTGTATGAGCTGTAGGATACTCGGGGTTTATGGATAATTTCATTGATGTCAGGAAGTTAAAAATTCCCCAACCAAGGGCGACAAGGGTTTTTTTGCCAAGGAAAGGAAGGTCGCTAAAGGTGAGAACAAAAATCTATGAAAATGCGGAAAAAGGGTTTGTACAATTACCAAAAGAATAAAAAATAAGTTGGGATAACTGTGAAGATATAGAAACGGGTTCCCCAGTGTAAGATGGCTTGGCTTGATGAGGGTGCAAGATACTCAAAAAACAAGTGGAGGGTGGGGGCCCCAAAGGAGGGTTTTTGTATTAGGGAAATGTATGTAGGACAATCTGCAGATGGGCAAACTGATGGTGGGTGAAATGGATGGTTAATGATACTACGGAGGTGTAGTCAAAATTAGAACCATGGTGAAGTAATCTGGGAGTCCATTAGGTAGGCTAGAAAAATGAGGAGAAGGTGTATGTGGCTAGTTCTCGACGATGCATAAGATTATCGAGACTCCCATCCTTAAAGGGTGAAAGTAGCATGAGTGTCAAAGTGCCAAGGGAACTATGAATGGGACAACTCATGTTGGGAAGAGTGTTATCGGGTGACAATACTAAAATGCAATGGAGGTGACACTACTGCAGAGCCAGATATAGGGATCCTAGAGATAAAGATCGGAGGGTGTGACTAGGAGATGCATTTTGATATTTAGAGGGAATGACTACATTCCAGTGTCAATAATATACCTGGAAGGATACTGTTGATGTGGAAGGATCAAGTACCTGCACAGATGGAAACCAAATACCCGACATGAACAATATTTGAAGAGAAAAATCATATAACAGTTATTCAATAATATGTGAATGTAAGCATGCGTACTTGAGCGTTAGATGAGTAAAATTCCCCTAGGGACTGACGATGGAAAGTGGCTTGGGGAATGGAATGGTGTAGGTGATGGGGTCCTGATCCCGTGGCTGAAGACAGATCAAAAAAAGGACACCCGTAGCTCCCAGAAATGAGTCTGGAAGTTTGGAAAAATGGACTATATATAGTTGTAGGGCCCATAATGCCACCTCATTTGTACCTACTGTCTTATTGAGTGGATGAGCAATTGTAGAGGAGATTGGGAGATTCTGGGAGATCGAGGAAGTTGAGTCAGGATCAGCAAGCTTCAAGTTGGTTTTTGTATCCTCCTGCATAGAATGAGAGTTTCTATTTTTGGGTAGGGCCTGTACGGAGGGCCATACAGGGGGTTTGTGGGTGTGGCCCCCCAGTGCATGGGCGATCGAGAAATATACGTGCATGAGTTCTCTCCTATAATTTTGTCATCCGTGCATGGGGAGCCCTAATGGGGAAAACAGGTGCGCATGGCATGTGTGCCTATGTAATTCACAGTAGTGCATGCATGCACGCCTATGCCCCTAACAGCTATGCATGCGTGCGCAGCCATGTAGTGAATAGGCATGCTATGATGCATGCCTGTGCCCCTAACAGCTGCACATGTGTGCGCAGTTGTGTAGTGAACAGGCGTGCTATGATGCATGCCTGTATGTGTGACAAGGTTGCATGAATGCACCTCTGTATGGCCGACAGTCGTGCATGAGTGCGCGACTGAGGGATGAACAGGTGCGCATATGTATAGGCCTGTGGGAAAAACTGTCGCACCTATGAGGCAAATTTGTAGGGTGTAAAAACTTATCTTTTTGGAGATTTTGATTTTTTTTATGGGTTATGATTATTGATCAAGTGTTGTATATGTGGATGTAGGTGATCATTTGGACAATGTAGTTTCATTGGAGAGAGAGAGAGATTGGTCACTCCTTAGGGAGGAAGTGACTAATGAGGAGCCAACAGTCCACGATACTTTGGCAGCTTGCGGGCTACTAAAGTTCTTTGAGTTCCCTTTGTTACGGGCCCATGAGTACCTCTTGCAGTTCTTGATTCAGATGTGGAGTCCAGATCTACATTGCTTTATGGTGTGGGGTGAGCAATTGGCCTTCACTGCGGTGGAGGATATATATTTTTTGACTCGGCTCCCTTTTCAAGGGAGTCACTTACCGATGGAGCCCGTAGTACCTAGGGATGGGCAGTTGGTTGTATTAGGCCAGAGGTACTGTATGAGGGAGAACTTCATGTCGGGCTCCATGGTGAGTATTGGGGTGATGGACGCCCTTGTTCATCGTTGTGTGGAAACAATGGTTGTGAGAGTTTATGGGTCTCTTGTGACTCAGCGAATCAGTGGAGGTCAGTTGAGGATTATGGAGTGGGCACTGGTCAGTGAGCATTTTTCCTGGGGCGTGATGCTCCATGCCAAGATGGTGGGGTAGCTGGACAGGTGTCGTATTNCCTTGTTCATCGTTGTGTGGAAACAATGGTTGTGAGAGTTTATGGGTCTCTTGTGACTCAGCGAATCAGTGGAGGTCAGTTGAGGATTATGGAGTGGGCACTGGTCAGTGAGCATTTTTCCTGGGGCGTGATGCTCCATGCCAAGATGGTGGGGCAGCTGCACAGGTGTCGTATTGCTGAATCGGGATTTTTCCTTTAGGTCTATCTTGGTTGCATGTTTTTTGGAGAGGGTGTCAATGTTGCACCCTAGAGTGTTGTTGGGTGCACCTGGTGTGCGAGAGTTGTGACTGAGGTAGTGGTCGATGATCCTAGTTCATCATGGTGGTGGGGAGGGTGGCCATTACTTCATGGTTGAGGCTGCACAAGTGTGGTGGAAAATGCCGTAGATCATACTGCAGTATCTGTATTGTGGGGTGGACTTCCGGGGTGATCCGGAGATGGTTTTACCTCCAGGAGAGGTGTTCGACCGTAGAGGCATGATGTGATTGTTGATGATTTGATTTTTAGATAGTATAGCATGTGTGTTATGTATAGATGGATGTTGATTCTACCATTTGTTTGTTGTATGTGCAGATGTGGGACCGTGTGGGCGCAAGGTTGAGTTGGTTAGGGCATTGGCTCATTAAGAGCCAGTGAGACCTCCTCGAGGAGAGTTGCAGGAAGGAGAGCGACGAAAGCGTGATGATGCTGGGGTGAGGCTTGTTAATGATGAGAGAGATGCTAGGAAACGTCATTTTGATGACCTCAGTACAGGGCCATTTCATGTTCCTCCAGCAGATTCCAGGGGAGAGTTAGAGGATATTCGTCACTGCGTGGAGGTGGTACTACAGGGAGTGCCTGAGGGCATGTGGTCATGGATCCTTGATGAGGTAGTCCTGGAACAATGTGTGGTGTTCTGGTGGCATGGTGGACCGTGGTTCGGAGAACAGCTGTAGCGGGGGCGACGATGACTGGGAGACTACCTCTAGGACTCGAGGGACCCCTAGCTGGTGGGGACCCTCCTCTAGAGAGAGGGTCAAGTGGAGGATCTCTAGAGGCACCATGAGTTCTTCTGTGTTTATGTATTTTTTGTACCGATATAGGCTGGTGAGCCCATTTTGTATGTGGTGAGGTGGCACCATTTTTGTATCTATAGGGATAAGGTGGTTCACCTACCTACGGATGGTATATTTTGTATATTATTTTTTGTAAACACTGATGAGACATTGACCAATATATATATATATATATATATATTGATATACATTTTGGGATCTTTGTGGTGTTCTCATGTGTTAATGGGTTTTAGTTTTTTTTTATGATGATGTCTAATTTATATGTTGTGACAGATTATTGATGTGTGATGTATGCGTAATGGTAAAGTGATGTGATAAATGACAATCTAACATTAGGTTAGCCATGTTATGTGCTATTTGATTAAGTTGTCTAGGAAGATGTGTAAATGTAATGGAATCAAAATATCGAGATAAAGTCTAACTTGAAAGTATTTGCGAAAGAGGCAAGGATCGCGGACACGGTACACATTGTTGAGATGACAGACGACAAGTTGGGAATCTAGTAAGATGCTAAGGTGACGAATATGGCGATGGAAAGCCTCAGTGAGGAGGTTGATGATGGACATGTACTCTGCTTGGTTATTGGTTGCTGAAGCCAAACATATGTCGCTGGAGTGGAGCAGTTCATGTGTGGGTGAATAGAGGGTCCAAGCAGCCGAAGCAAGATTATGTGTTCAACGGCTAGCTCCATCGGTGTAACCGATGTGGTAGGCCAATGGAGGAGGCATATTTTAATAACATAAATGGTAGATTAGATGTGAGGTATGGGAGAAAGAAGATTAAAATCTATACAAAAAAGAAAGTACAAAAATAAAAATCCTACTGTAGTATGGCTATGCTCAGGCGTAAAATTTCTTTAAGTACAACCCGTCGACGGGTTCTTTGAGAGGGTGGTCTTTGGGAGAGGCCAGAATGTATGCAACTTTAGTGAGGCAATGATGGATGATGTAAGGTCCATGCCATAGTGACTTGAATTTTCCATGGCCAAGGGTATCGTGAGAAATATTGTAAGCAAGGACGAGGTCACCTTCATTGAATGAGTGAAGCTTGACATGGTGATCACAAGTGGCTTTAGATCATTTTTTGGTTGCCTCATAGTTTTGTAATGAAGATCGACGATCTTCATCCAGGGACTCTAAGTTTAGCAAACATTGCTCCATTGGAGCAGTGGAAGGTAATAGCTCAATAGCGGTGCGTAAGGTGAGAATTTCGCACTCAATGGGAAGAGTGGCCTTGAACCCATGGACTAGATGAAATGGTGTGAAACCAATGGTAGTTTTCACTGTCATGCAATAAGCCAAGAGTGCAGAAAATAACATATGGTTCCAATTGGTCTTATGTTTGTTAACCGTGCATTGCAACATGGTTTTGAGGACCTTGTTGACCACCTCTACCTATCCTTTGGATTGAGGGTATTATGGGGAGTCAAAATCGTGGGAGAAGCCTAACCAAGAGGAGAGTTCGAAAAAGATCTCATTCTCGAAGTGTTTCCCGTGATCGGAGACTAGCTGTAGTGGGACGCCAAAGTGGGAGATGATGTGGTTGAAGAAGAAGCGTGTTGCAGTGTCAGCGGTGTTGTTAAATGTAGGCATGGCTTCAACCCACTTGGTGAAGTAATAGACTACCACGATGATATATTTGTGTCTATTTTTGGATGGAGGGTTGCAAGTCATGAAGTCTATGCCCCATTTGCAAAAGGGGCCGAAAGTAATGATTGGGTGTAGAAGAGCAGGTGGTGCTCATGCTTTGTTGGCATAAAGTTGAGAGTTGTTACATCACTTCACATCATAGATGCAATCGTGAAACAATGTAGGCCAAAAATAACTGGTGCGAATGATTTTTTGAGCAGTGGACATTCCTGAGAGGTGTCCCCCGCAATCGCCACTATGTCAGTCGTTCAATACTCAATTGGCCTTGTTGATAGTCAAACATCAGCAGAGTACAGTGTCGAACCTGTCTCGATATAAGATATCATCGATAAGTAGGTAGCAGGGGTCCTAGTGACGAATATTACAACGATCGTCTCGTGAAAGATGGTTTCCAAATTTATTTGTTTGGAGGTAGATGAGAAGATCATTGTACCATGGGTCATTTGAGGGATGTAGAAGAGATGTTCATTGGGGAAGTCAGTATTGATAGGGGTACTGGTAGTGTCAGAGGAAAATTCCGTAATGAGTTCGATGATGACGAGGGATTTCTTTCTCTTGGGTGTTGAAAATTCAAGGTCGTACTCCTGAAGGATGATGATCCATTGGGAAAATTTTCCATTGATTTGTCGGTGGCTGAGAAAGTAGTGCATTGGGTTGGAATCTGCGACAACTTTGGTAGTTTGAAGCAAGATGTAATGGCGCAATTTCTGGACTGCGAGGACAACTGCAAGAGCCATTTTTTCTTCGTGGTTGTATTTGAGAGGTATCCCTGAAAGATTTTTACTAATGTAGTAAATGACATGCTTGCAATCATCATCCCCTAGTTGGATGAGAACTCCTGCTACTGAGACGGTTGAGGCCGAGATATAAAGAATGTAGTCACGATTATAGTCAGGTGGACTAATCAATGGGGCATTGGAGAGGGCCGTTTTGAGATCATCAAAAGCATTTTGGGAATGTTTGTCCCATTAGAATGGCATATCATGACGTAAGAGGTGAAGGAAACCATGTGCCCAAGTGGCGTAATCGAGGACAAAGTGGTGTAAAATGTTAGATTTTCCTTGTAGGCTCTGCAGTTGGCGTAAATTTTGTGGTGGGGGAATTTCCGTGATGGCTTGGACCTTGAGGGGGTCAACTTTAATGCCACATTGGGAAACGATAAACCCAAGGAGGCAGCCAGCATTGATGTAGAACACACACTTGAGGGGATTCAAGTGGATGTTGTACTGACGACACCATTGGAAGATTATTCGTAAATCACTAAGATGTTGAGTGTGTTTTTTGGAGTGAACGGTGAGCTCATCCAAGTAGGCAAGAATGATTTGAGTGAGATAATGAAAATTGTATGTCATGGCGTGTTGGAAAGTGGCTCCTGCTTTCTTGAGGCCGAAAGGCATGGCATGATACGCAAAAGTGCCCCTAGGGATAGTGAATGTAGTTTTGTACTGATCGGCTGGGTGGATTTGAATTTGGTTGTAGCCAGAGAAACCGTCCATGAAGGATAGAGCCTCGTGACCGGTGCAATCATCGATAATTTGGTCGATAAAGGGTGTTGGAAAGTTGTCTTTGGGATAGGCATGATTGATATCATAGAAGTCTGTACAGACACAGATAATGCCCTATTTTTTGTTGACAGGGATAGGGTTTGAGACCCATGACGTATATGTGATGGGGTATATGAACCCTGCAACGTGTAATTTGTCAATTTTGGCCTTGATGGTCGCTGCTTTGGATGGGTGTAACAGACGTTGTTTTTGATAGACAAGTGTGATATCAAGCCAAGTGTCAATACGATATTAGACAATAGAGGGATCAAGGCCCGACATCTCTGTGTATGACCGAGCAAAGATGTCTTGGTATTCCTGGAAGAGAGATTTGTAGGCGATGATTTCTTCAAGAGATCATGCGATGCCAATGGTAATTTCCTCTTTGACTCCAGACTTGATAGAAATATCTATTTTGATGGTGTGGGAAATATTGGCCATATTGCCTTCTTCGAAAGCGTCGAGGGTAGGGATAGGGTTTTTGAGCCAATATATATGTACTAATGGGAGAAAATCTTTGGTTTCGACTACGTATATGGGGTTTTGGTTAGGAGGCCCGACGAATTCCTGTGAAGGAAAAAGCGCTCTGTGGTGGAGTGCGTCCCATGGGTAATTGGGTTTAGTTAAAGCCTCAAGGTTGTCTTCATCGTAGTGAAATTGTCGAGAATATAGGGGATCTAAAGGAGTGAATTTAATGACTGTCACCATGGGGTTGTTGTCTGGTGGTGACAATGTAGAGGGAGTATCATAAGGAGGTTGCGATGGTTCGCTCGACATAAACCAAATATTGAGATATTGTGGGTTGAAAATGGTAGTCGGGCGTAGAATTTCTGTGGGGAAATGAATTGGAGAATTGGGGGGATTTGGGGGTAAATCCTCATATAAATCATCTAGGAACCATGGGGGAGTAGGGAGTGCCTCAGGTTCCGGTGAAAAGATATGAACCATATCAAGTGATGGGGTAGGGGTACTTACTGGTTCTGTTGGAGGAGGGGGTGTAGGATTTTGAATAAGGGCCAGTTGGTGATGCCTGTATTCAATGATCATAGGACATTGATATGTGAAATGATCAAGTGATTCGCATAGAGAGACAGGACATCTCATACGTTCGTTGACTGAGGTCGTGACATAATGAATGTCAGTGACATGTGTTGGGGTGGGTTCTTGATGAAAGCTATGGCGTACGGATGTTAGCCTCTGTCGAAACTAAGGTAACACTGGACAATGGTGTGTATAATCGCCATATTTTGAATAGATGGTACATGCTAATTTGGTTCACAGTCCTTTTCTACTTGTGTTCTGGGAGATAGCGGTAGTATTGGAGGAAGTAATGAGCGGTGGTGGTGCTTGAGGGAGTTGAATGAGATTACGTAACTCGAGGAGAGATGGGCACTTGTTGGTGGGGTGTCCGTCTTTCTCGCATAGCACGCAAGGAGGTTGGACACGTGGGGGAAGTGGAGCAATGGGCTCCTTCTTTTTCTGTCTGCCCCCAACTATAGCAGGGGTGTTAACGAGTGGGGGTGTGGGTGGGACAGAGGGGGTAGGTATGGGAATTTGCATCAGGATTCCTTCTATTTGGGGAGGGAGGGATGGTTGAGGGACCATCTCAGGTGGATGTAGATACCATATTGGGATTGCCAACACCATGTTAGGAAGGGTGAGCATTGCGACTACTTGGAAAGCTTGTACACCTGGTGGGGGGTAAAAGAAAGGGATTTGGGTAATGGCTTGGGGTACTGTTTTCCAAATCGAGATATGGCCTTGGGGGAGGGGAAGATTAGGAATGGGTAGAGCTGAACAAGGTCAAGGAGATTCTTGAGGGAGGATTTCTATGACTAGTGGGATGTCATGGATGATAGGGGCCTCGGTGGGAGGGAGAGTATCTTCAATTGTAGTTCTTTTGGTGGATACAACACATACTTGTGCAGAAGGATGGATGAGTAGTGGTGCTCCGTGGTATGTCCCTATTAAGGATGGGTCTTTAAAAATTACAGGGCCCATATCGATGCGTGGATAGGCATATGGATTAATGTGGAAAAATGGGAGGATCTTGTTGATTTTGGATGAAGGGTTAGGCTCATAATGTGATACCTGATCAATGGTAATGATATTTCCATTATGGGGAAACATCATGGTTCGAAACATAGAAGAGGCGACTTCCTTCATAGCATACATGTAGTTACGACCAAACAAAATATTGTACTTGAGTGGGGCATCATTAACCTCAATTTCAATAAGGATAGTTTTTCCCCTGAGTTCAACGGGGACATTTTGGAAGAGCCCCTCGGGAGACGAGGGTCGTCCATCGTAAGCCCTCAGAGTAATAGCGAACGGTATTATCTCTGGAGAGACAAGTTTCTGCCAAACAATTTTGGACATGATGCATGTGGATGCACCTTCGTCAATGATGCAACGATGAACTTTGATGTTCCATATTTTAACCGGTATTTGAAAAGCGACAAGAGTGGGGAGATGGGGTTATCCATTGCTGAGATCAAAGGTGATGAGTCAAGTATCGGAAGGGTCGACTGCCCCCAGAGAAGAAAGTAATGACTTCCGTTGAGTAGGAAAATTTTGAAGAACTTCTAAGACTGACATGGAAATGAGGGATTAGTCCAAGTCGTCGACCAGACTATAATTGTGGGCTTCCCTAGATTGAGGGTTGTGGACATTCCTTCGCAATGGGATGTAAGGGGTGTGAAGAGGTGTTTCAGTATTAGGGTGTGGAATTATCAAAGGTGGGCCAGTTGTGACTGGGGTTGCCTCCGAGGTAGTGGGAGTTGGGTTAGAGGGTGCACTGTATTGACGACTGCGCGTTTGTAGAAGGACCTCTTCCTCACTAGTGAGGAGGATAGTTCAATTTGCCGAAGTGCTTGGGTTGTGATATGGTCCTGCCTGTGGTGGGGCAGGGTGCATCTCTTGTTGGGTGTTCATCACCCCTTGATGTGGTATGGGGTTTTGCAACATAGATAGGGGTGGGTGCTGCATATATTGTTGTGGGGCCTTCTGGGGGGCAGGCGGGGCTAGGGGATGTGGTCCATTACCATATTCTTTAATCCATTTGAAGTCTGTATTTGGGGGAAATGGTGAGTATAATGGCCATAATCACTACAAAGGGCACAAGGGAAGTTTGTCCGAATATTGTTGTTGTTCTTTCCTTAGTGTTTTTTTTTATTTCCCCCTTGAGGGTTCTGGTTGCCCCCTCCAGGTTGGTTCTGCTGGGGTTGGCTCTAGTTTCCTCCTTATCTGAGATTATTATTGTTTCAGTTTTTCCCTTTCTTTCTGGCATTGTTCGACTGATGGGATGGATTAGCCATATTTAGTTGTTCAAAATTTTGGTATTGGTGAATGAGAGATGGTTGAAAAAATTTAACCCCAACATGTGGTTGTCCTTGTGGTAAAAGAATAGGCTAGGGGGGACCAGGAAATGGAAAGTATGGATTATGTTGTGGTAATGATATGTAGGATGCATAGGAAGGCATGGTGGTTTCACTAGTTCTTAGGGCGTAAGCAGAGGTGGAGGGAATATCAGAACTAGGTTGAGCTACGGGGCATATTATAAGTGTTGGCGGTGGTCCGTTGGTGGGCGGAGGAAAGGTCAAGGGGTATGGTTGTGGATAAGGGGGAGGATTATAATAAGGGGGCCTACCATATGCAAGTGGACATTAAGGGGTTCCATACATTGGTGGTTGTTGGGGATGTGAATTGTGGTGTGTAGTGGTACCAATCAATCCGTATGTTGAGTGACACATCCCAGGTTTGTCCTCGTCGAATGGTATGGGTCTCAGGCCATCAGGTAGTACTGTATACAAGTACCATGACTGTGAGTAAATGAGTTTGAACTATTGGGCCTTGCTAATGGCTTCTTCTTCAGACTGGGTGAAGGTGGCAGCCACATCTTTGGCAAGGAGGGAAAAAAGTGATTTGAGGAACCAATTGAGACATTGTTGTAGAGTAGCTTTAGCTTTGCAGAAACTACATCGTCGACGCCATTCGTGAATGTGGTTAGTGATGTGCATGGTAGAGTTTTGTTTAAATTCCGAGAGTAGTTCGAGGCCATTATCATGACGAATTGGTAGTTGAAAGAAGGTCAATAATGCTTTGGCCAAGGATTCAAAGGTCACATGGGACCTAGATTTTTCTTCTACCTACCACTTAGTTGATGGGCCAGTGAGTGTACGTTGAAATAAACTCAATCGGATGGAATCATCCATGATGTTGTTTGATGAGCACCATAAGTGAAAGTTCATGATATGGTTAGCGGGATCGTCTCCCGATTTTCCTTTAAATTTGGGGATGTCTGAAGGCAGTTTGGTAGGCATTGTTGGCCATGTGGGGTTATGCAATATAGGATCATTGGTGAGTTTAGTCAGATCCGGTATGTTGAGGGAAGCCAAGTATGGAATCTAAGGTGGTGGCAGAGGATTAGTTCCAACCATAGTGTGAGTGTTTTGCGTACTTAACCCTTGAGGGGGACCAGGTGGGTTTGTACTTCCCCCTTGAGAAGAAGTAGCCCCCCTGCTTCCATGGAAAGGAGAGTGTGGGGATGTTGGACCTTGGGAAGTGGACCTAAGCAAAGTGTAACCAAGAAAAGATGATCCCAAGACAGTAGCACTCACAGGGGTGTGGGGAAGTATGGTCGATGAGTTGGAAAGACTAGGAACTCCCCCTAGAATGGGAGGGAGATTTAGCAAGCGTCTGGAACGACGGGGATTCTATGGGTCCCCTATGATGTTCGACTAGCAAGGTGTATATGTGCAAGTGGTGATGAGAGAAATTAATGAACAAGAGACTTTGTATAACTTGGACCTTCACAATATATCTCACAATCGTATGTAATCACAATAACATCATACATAAATGTTAGGGTCCTAACCCGCACATAGGTAGAACAATATATTCGGATGTAATAAAGGTCAATATTAATAAGGCCTTTCAATAAAATAGAATAAGACGGATGTAAGAAGACCTAATAGAAACTTCTGCTTCTAGAAGGATCTTCCTCTAGATGCTTCTTTTTAGTATAAATAGGAGTCGAGGGTATGAGAACCCTAGCTTGGATATTATTGTAATAGAGCTCTGCTCAACTGGAGGTTGCCCCCTCGAAGAGGCTCGTGAACATTACTTTCAGATTCAAAGTGCTATTTCTGTTGTTATTCTTATATCATTTCAATGTTATTGTGGTGAATGTTCTAGTTATATTGTTGTTATTTTTCCATTACTAGCATTTTATTTATGTTCTGCATACATTTTATATCTGGTATATTACAAGTGGTATCAGAGCACTTTCCTCGGCATAAAGTGTGGGTTAATTTTTTTTTTCAAGGTAGAGATGTATTCCGGCATCTTTAAGCCACATAGATCTATCGTTATGCACATAAACCTACAGTTGAGGGATTCATACACGCAGGAAATACAAGTGGTACTTAAGCGCACATCTGTTAGCCACCCTTGTAACCCTTGTTGGTACCCCTTCGAGTGGTAGTGCATCAGAAAACACCTATGTATGGATCATCCTAGATTACCTAAAGCCCTCTTTAGATAAACTGATCGACCGCCTGACTGCTATAGTGTCACTGAAAACATCACTCGAGAAGATACTCTCTAGTACCTGGGTAGTCAGGTAGTACGGATAAGGGTACGGTCTATCCTCCTTAGTTAGTACCCTAAGATATTGGGCCGAGTACTACTGTTGGACCCTGCACGTATATCAGAGAGCTATAGCACAGGGCAAACCCTTGTCTGTAGAACCCTTGAATACCTAACCCTTGGGGACAACAACATAAACAAATTAAAACAGACAAGATCTATTACCACGCAACTATGTTCGGGTTGCCAAGTAAATACACATTTATTTTTGGTTAAGCATTTGGGCATTTCCTCTCTGCAGTATTCTTCAGATTAGAGTACAACTCCGTAAAAAAAAAAAAAGCTGGAAATATTTTCAACATTATTTCAGACCTATTCCATTGGATTCGTCTCTTCGCCCTTATCACATTCATCCATATCATTTTTCAGCAAAATTTTTTTACCCTGCTTGCCCCTTTTCAGTTCCCACATCCTCATGGCCCATACTCGTAGCCAAGACTTGGAAGCTCGCTTCAACACCTTGCAACTTGGTCTCATTGAGACCCAACAAGAAGTGAAACAACACAGTGCCAATGTTGCCTCCATCAATACAACCATGCAGTCCTCAATGGGTGAAATCAAACAAGACCTCACCACCCAACTTAAATCAGTATTTTCATCACTCTGCACCAAACTACGTATCCCTACAGATAACCCTTCCTCTTCCTCACCCCCACATACTAAAGGTGACCATTCCTCTCATTCCCATACCTTGCAGAACCATCACTTTCAACATGACCTACGCCTTCCACGGGTGGATGTGACCAAATTTGATGGCTCGGACCCCATTGGTTGGGAAACCCAAATGGAACATTACTTCTCTTTATACAGTATTACAGATGACTTAGCCAAACTCCAGTATGGTGTTCTCCATCTAGATCAAGAACGTTAGCAATGGTGGCAATGGAGAAAAAATTCGCGCCAAGGGTATATTGCTTGGACACAATTTGTGGTAGAGCTTTATGAACACTTTGACACTGACACCAACCATTTGGGCCGTTTGACAAAGCTGAAACAATTAGGAATGGTGGAAGACTTTATAGCTTCCTTTTCATGCTTGGATTTTAGAACAGAGGGCATGTCTAATGCCTTTTTCTGAGAGTGTTTTATCAGCAGCCTCAAGGATGGAATTTGGGCCCATGTCCTCATGGATCGGCCTGAGAGTTGGGTGGAGTCTACCAAAAGAGATAAATAATCACAACAGGTTGTATCTTCTCAAAACTGCAAACCCTCCTTCATCCCTCGCCCTAAACTAGTAAATCCCACTGCCCCCTCTGCTCCACTAAAGATCCAAAAATTGACCCACGCTGAAATGGATGAATGCCAACTCAAAAGCCTTTGTTATAACTATGATGACAAATATTTCCCGGGCCACAAGTGTAAAGAAAAAAATATTTTTATGGCCATCTCCGAGGAGATTTCGGAAGAATATGAAGAAACTCCCTCTATGTCTGAATCACCTGAATCCACTAACATAACCCCTCCCTCAGACCCTCCCGAAGTAGAACTAGTCATTTCCCTCAATGCTCTCACTAGCTTCTTTGCTCCCCAAACCCTCAAGCTAATCGGTTACATCAAGCATCAGAAGGTCATCATTCTGGTTGATAGTGGTAACACCCATAATTTTATTCATCACCGCATTGCCCAAGAAACTCATTGCTACATCCATGCCATCAATAATTTCCAAATCATGATTGCCAATGGTGGTTCCATGAAAGTGGAGGGCATTGTGAAAATGTGTGTCTCCAAATTGGTGACTACCACCTTAAATCCCTTATGTTTGCTATCGACATGGGGGGTTGTGACATTGTGCTGGGTGCATACTAGCTAAGGAATTTGGGTCCCATTCTCATGGATTTTGAAGACTTAACCATGCAATTCAACTAGGAGGTCCACCAATATAAGTTCCAAGGCATCATCGTTGATTCACCTGAGATCATTAGTTCCCATCGCATGGAAAAGCTGCTCAAAAAGGGTCATTCTAGTGTTATCGCTCAACTCCATGCCATACAAGCAACAGAGACACCCTTGGTACTGCAAGACCTCCAAGCCATCCTTTATAAACATCAATTGGTATTTTCCACTCCCTAAGGCCTCCCTCCTTCCCATGGTGTTCATGATCATTACATTCCCCTTGTACCAGGAAGCCTTCCTCCCAATATCCATCTGTATCGTCACCCTTTTTCCCAAAAAAATGAAATTGAGAAAATGGTCCAGGAACTCCTTAATGCAGGCGTTATCCGCCCTAGTATGAGCCCCTATTCATCTCCTCTAGTCATGGTCCTGAAGAAAGAAGGTTCTTGGCGAATGTGTCCTAAATCTTGTGCCCTCAACAAACTTACCATCAAAGACAAATTCCCCATTCCTGTCATTGATGACCTCCTGGATGAATTGAGTGGTGCCCAATTCTTCACTAAACTGGATCTTCGTTCGAGCTACCACCAGATACGTATGAAAGAGGCAGATATCCCCAAGACTACCTTTAGAACTCATGGGGGCCACTATGAGTTTTTGGTCATGCCCTTTGGCTTGTGTAATTCCCCCTCCACCTTCTAAAGCCTCATGAATCATGTCTTCTGTCCTTTTCTCCACCATTTTGTCTTAGTTTTCTTTGATGATATCCTCATCTATATCAAAACCTGGATAGATCATCTTTCTCATGTGGATCGAGTTCTCCATCTACTCTCTCAGCACCAACTTTTCCTAAAACAATCTAAATGTTCTTTTGGCGCCTCAGAAGTAGAATACTTGGGTCATTTGGTTGGCAAAGATGGCGTCAAGGTGGATCCTAAAAAGATTGAAGCTATGCAAGACTGGCCTCACCCAAAGACTCTTAAGATATTGTGTGGATTTCTAGGCTAAACAGGGTATTATCGCAAGTTTGTTAAGAATTATGGGAAGATTGCAGCACCTCTCACTGCTCTCCTCAAAGAGAACTCTTTCACTTGGACTCCAGTCGCTGCTCAAGCTTTTCAAACCTTGAAGATGGCTATGTGCACCACTCCAGTCCTCACCCTTCTCGATTTCACAAAGACCTCTGTGTTGGAATGTGATGCCTCAGGGAAAGGAATTGGTGTTGTCCTTATGTAAGAGGGTCGACCTTTGGCCTTTACCAGCAAGAAACTATCTAAAATATATATGGGCAAATGCATCTATGAAAAGGAAATGTTGGCTATTCTGCATGTCGTGGATCTGTGGCATCCTTATCTATTGGAGAAACAGTTCCAAATTAATACAGACCATCAAAGCCTCAAGTGTTTTCTGGAACAACGCATTTCCTCCCTAGAACAACAAAAATGGGTGACTAAACTCTTTGGATATGATTATGAGATCATTTATAAGAAAGACAAAGGCAATGTGGTTGCGAATGCACTTTCCTAAAAATATGAAGATCAAGGATCCCTTTTTTCTCTTTCATTCATTGTACCAAATTGGCTCCAAGTCATTCGCCAGGAATGGCTACAAGATCCCAAAAGTTCACAGTTGATCCAGCAATTGCAGTCCAATGCTCCAGATTCCCCAGGGTACTCTTGGCTCCATGAGGAACTTTGATACAATGGCCGTTTGTATTTAAGTAAAAAATCAAAGATTAAATCCACAGTACTTTCTGATCTTCATGCTACACCCACAGTAGGGCACTCCGGGTTCAGCAAAACCTATGACAGGGTCAAATGTTCCTTTTTATGGGATGGCATGAAACAGGAAATTCGTAATTTTGTAGCTGAATGTAACGTGTGTCAACAAAACAAGGGAGAAACAGTCAAATCATTGGGCACACTACAACCACTCCCGATTCCACCTGCTATTTGGAAGGATATCTCTATGGATTTTATTACCGGCTTACCCAAATCGGGAAATAAATCCATCATCATGGTGGTTGTTGATCTCCTTTCCAAGTATGCTCATTTCTACACCCTTCAACACCAGTTTACAACATCCATGGTGGCTCAAATCTTCATGTATCAGGTCTTCAAGCTTCATGGCCTGCCGCACCTTATTGTTTTTTATCGCGACCCAACTTTCAAAAGCAACTTTTGGCAAGAACTATTCAAGATACAAAGCACAGAATTGCATCTCAGCACATATTATCATCCCCAGACTGATGGCCAAACAGAAGTTGTCAACAAGTTTTTGGAAACATATTTGAGGTGTTTTGCCTCGGAAAAGAAAAATTAGTGGGCTCAATGGTTACCCCTAGTTGAATGGTGGTACAACACTTAATACCATACAGCTACACACATGACTCCTTTTGAAGCGGTATATGGACAGAAGCCACCTTCAATTCTCTCATGCTTACTGGGTGCCTCGAAGGTCCAGGCGATTGACCTAACACTTAGAGCTTGAGAGGCTATTCTCCATGCCCTCAAAGAGAATTTGGTCATGGCACATAATCACAAGAAGCAACAAGCAGATCAAGGTCACTCTGAACTTCAATTTGCAGAAGGGGATCAGGTGTTTCTTCGACTGCAACCTTACAAGAAAAATTCCCTCAAGGTTGAGCATTTTTAGAAGCTAGCACCCAAATTTTATGGTCCTTATACCATGCTCAAGCGTGTGGGACAAGTCGCTTATCAGTTAACTTTGCCTAGCCATTCGAAGCTACATCCTGTTTTTCATGTTTCATGCTTAAAGAAGGTGATTGGAGATAAGTGCCAAATTCAAACCAACCTTCCAGACTTAGTTGAAGAAGGATCCATTTGGCTACAACCAGAATAAATTTTGGACCAGTGTGAGCGTCGCCTATGTCAGAGAACCATCAAGGAAGTTCTAGTCTAGTGGAAAGATACAACTCCAGCATACGCCACTTGGGAACCAGCTACCATTCTGCAGCAATTTCCTCATCTCAAGCTTTGAGGACAAGGTTTTTTTTAAGGGGGTGGACATGTTAGGGTCCTAACCCACACATAGGTAGAACAATATATTTGGATGTAATAAAGGTCAATATTAATAATGCCTTTCAATAAAATAGAATAAGGTGGATGTAAGAAGACCTAATAGAAGCTTCCACTTCTAGAAGGATCTTCCTCTAGATGCTTCTTTTTAGTATAAATAGGAGTCAAGGGTATGAGAACCCTAGCTAGGATATTATTGTAATAGAGCTCTACTCAACTAGAGGTTGCCCACTCAAAGAGGCCCATGAACATTTCTTTCAGATTCAAAGTGCTATTTCTGTTGTTATTCTTATATCATTTCAGTGTTATTGTGGTGAATGTTTTGGTTATATTTTTGTTATTCTGCCATTACTAGCATTTTATTTCTATTCTTCATACATTTTATATCTGGTATATTACAATAAATCTATTGATAAAGAAGCATACATGTGGGTAGGTGAATTTTGTCCACATGGGAGAACAAAGAAAACAAATGCTTGTGTCCTAAAAGACGTAACGTCCTTCCTCTCAAATAGCACTAGACCTTCCAATAGCACTCAACAGTGGGGTCTAAAGCCACCGGAAGAGGAACTAGTGAAGGATGAAGTAATCAGTTATAATGAGGGGTAGAGGGTGCATATCCTGAAAGAGCTGGACATATTTCCCAATAGCCAAACAAAATCCGATCAAGGTGCAATTGCATCCCACAATTTCCACCTGGGTAGATGTCTTAAAATTTGGTCACTAGGTGCCTCAGTCAAAGTGCGGCATTTAGATTTCCGGCCTAAGAAATGCGTCATGGGATGGATCCCGTCTAAGAGGTGGGTGCCTGAAGGGGGGACGCATAGAACAACCGGACCTCGGCCTTCAACCCTTCACGGGTATCTCCCTACCTTATGGTGTTAGGAACACTTTATTTGGAGGATTTAAAGTTCCCTATTTTACAACTTCTATTGTTTGAAGATGTGAGAACCAGATAACGAGGATTTATTTGGATGCCTATCCCCAAAATCCTACCTAGACTCAAAAATCTCTTTTGGCACCTCCTGTGGAGGAAAACTTAGTGTTTTTTTAGAAATATTTTAGGTGTGGTTGTTTGAGAGATTGAAGGTGTGATCCAATATCGTTGAAAATAAGTGGGAGTGGAGAGTTTTGTCAAGAAAAGGGGTGGGGTGTTTCAAAATCCCTTTGAAGGAAATTTACTTTAACCTCCACGTTTCAAGATGAAAACTGAGTGAGTAGTGAATTTGTGTGTGAATCAAGTGAAAGTGTGCCAATATTTTTATTATTTTTAGGTGTCACCTTGTTGCATGTGGACTTCTCTTGGTCCTTAGAAGTCTTGATTACCTAATTAACTAAATTTCATTGGTACAAACTTGCGGAATTTTAAAGTCCCTAGGAAACTAGTATGTGGACATGTGGGTCCTTACTATTCATTTAACTCCCTAATGTGATTTAATATAAGAAAGTTTTGAAACCATCCTAGATTGTGGACATGTGGGCATGTATGGGCCCATTACAAAACCTTAAAACTTCCCTAGTGATTTAATCTAAGAAAGTAAATTTCAACACTATCCTATCTTTGTAGCATGTGGGCATGTATGGGCCCGTTACAATCTTAAGATGTGTTTGAAAAAATAAACTAAGAGGAGTCCTGAGGGGCCTGTTGTCCTCTCTTAAAGGTTTTGTCTTTTTTGAGGGAGATGAAATTTTCCTTCAACCCCTTCTGATTCTCAAGATCTCTTTGGGGCGCGAGAGAAGAGCATACTCAACGATTGATATCCAATTTTTGGTCCCAATGCAAGGTTTATATGTGATGTAGAATGATTCCAACTTAAACTTTAATCAAAGCAAGCCAACATGAAAGAAAAAGAGGAAAAATAATGATTTTTAACCCCCTAAGTGCCTATGTTTTGACTATTCCCTTTATATGGAGAGGGAATGTAAGTGTGGTGCAGATTACAATATGCATGGAATCAACTTTAAGAAGGCTATGGACCTTCCATAGATCACAAAAAGATTACATTGTGTGTTTTTCTGCATAGGTGTGTGGGCCTCAGAATAGACAGAGGCGCTCTGAGCGCCAATGCGCAAACTGAAATCGATTTATGGGCATAGGTTCGTAGAAGGCACTGAGCAATATAGTGGTTTTGGCGCAGGTGTGTTGAAGATGTCCCTGTGGGTTAAAACATGTGCGCACTATCTATTACACGGTCATGAAAAATATTTCGTATGAAATTCTCTTTTCTCAACTTTGAACTTGTCCTTTTGCAGGTCGGCTTGGGCCGGTTATGATCCCTGCAAGTTAAAGAAACAAAAGGAAGAACTAAAATAACCCAAATGGGGTAGGAAATTGATACCTTTTCCCAGTGGAGTCACCAATCTGTTGCACCTCTTTTGTCACCTAAATGAGAAAAATAGGGGTGCTTACAAGCCCAGTTGGGTTAGCTAGGCAAGACAACAGTAGAGGAAAGAGTTAGAAGTGTAAAACATAAAGGATAAGCAAAGAATTAAACTAAGAATGATAAAGATAATTAAACTATAATTTATAAGGACATAAGAACAATAAACAAACAAGACTCATGCCACTAATGGAAAGGATTGTATTAGTGGAAAGAAAACACCAAAGAGAAAGGGAGACTTTGGATCCCCTCTTCCTTCAAGGGGGGGCTCTTGGACCCCCAAATATTGAGCTCTTCTTACAAATGAGGAACTAGAATGAAATGGTGAAGATAATCCAAAGCATATTCAATCTACTGGTGATATGAATGGCTGAGTGCAATGATGTTAGCATGCTCTTGATGAGGAAAGAGGATCCTCCAAGAGAATATCATTACCATAAAAATACAAATGAATTCCCTTGAAAATGTAGTGCACCCATGGCCTCCTTTTATAGCATAACTTTGAGGCATTATTCAACCATATTTTAGTGTGAACAAGGGGCCATTTAGGGCACCCTTAGGTCTTTGACCAGCCACCCATCCATATTTAGCCGATATTTGGATGTCAAATGAATTTGGAAGCTAAACCAGAAGTGGGTGGGATGCTGACCAATATCATAAATGCACTGTTCTGAGGGGTGCACGGTTTTTTGTGTCCACAGTCACGCATCATGTGCATGTGCACTTTTCTGGCGTTTCTAAATGCAACAGGTGCACGCACTCCCTGTGTAGTCATAGAAAATGTTGATTTTATTACTGGCTGTATAGTTTTGGACCTTTTGGAAATGCATTTTTGGTCCATGGGTGAACTAATAGATGTTTGAAGATGTTGGATTCCTGTGACCATTTGCGAACGAAATTTCAATGATAACACAATCGTCGATAAAAAGGTATGATTCCTTACTTTTCAGTATTTCGATTGTATGAATCTAAGGAAAGTAATATGCTATCTGTTGTTTTGTTCTAGCTTTAGGTTCCCAAGCTAGGGAGATTGGTCTATGTCTGCATTGATTAATTTGTCTTATAACACCTGTCAAGATGGAGAATTCTCGAGGACACCTGAAGCAATGAGAAATTCATATGAAGAGGTCCTTCATAAACAATTAGTCTTACCTTCCAATCCATGGAGAGGTAATATATGTAAGAGATATTCATAGAAATATGTGGATTATAAAGAGGGAATGAATACTTTTTCCACTGGTAAATTGTCTACGTATCCATTTGCTTCTTGTGGAACTAGTAACCATAATATGGAGAAATGTTGAAGAAGACTATCCATGCAATAAAATCCATCCAAGAAGAAGGATAAAGGTAAAGGTCATTTCTCAAAGTAGAGGAAAAGGGGGAATGAAAATAAGGGATCGTAGTTCCAAGATGGGAGAAAAACACTCTGCTCTTATTGTGGTAAGAGTGGAAATCAGATCGAGAAGTGTTTGTTATGAGAAATCTTACCCTAAGGACAGGTGAAGCTCCCTTTTGGACCAAGACCCCTTCTTTGGTCCAAAGATAGAAGTAAACAAAAGGTTGCTACTTTCCCTTTAAATCTAACTCAACCAATCAAGCAAGAGAGAAGAAGAATGTGGCATACCTTATTGCGATGTCCATCCTCATTACTCCAATCCTTGGGCTTAATCTCCAAGCTCCTTAATGTAAATGAATTCCTACAAAGAATAGCAAAGGAATGCTTACTCCTACTCTATATTATTAGGTAAATCATATCTATCTACAAAGATTGAAATGACAATAGATAAGAAAATGTAAAACACATGAACTTGAAGGGAATATGCCAAGTTAATATTAATTTTTAAAATAAGTTACAAACAATGTCTTACAAATCAAAACCTTCTCCAATTTATCCTCTTCCATCCCCTTGCACAAATATCTTAAGATCAGAATGATGATACTTGAAAGAATTCCTCCTCTTAGGATCAAAGGTTTGACACCTAAAATATCCCACCCTTCACCTTGGAAATGCCTTCAATTTATAGGATTGGGAGGCTTAAACACCATGAGATAATAATGGGAATGGTTGAGGATATGGCTTCATGATTCAGGATTTGATCCTAAGATAGTTCCCTAGGATATTATTCGACCCAAAACAACCTCCTCCTTAGTTGTCCCTTGAGAATAGTCAGGATGCACCATCTTTCCCTCTAACCACATTGGCACCCCATTAGAGTGAGAGAAGGAGCACCATTGGTGCTCCCTAATAAAGGAAAGGGGAGCACTAGTTCTCCCTTAGCATGAGTATGGAAGCTCCATCCTTCTAAAATACCCAAAAATGGTCAAAATTTCCAAGAAAAAGGTGTGGTTTCGGACCCCAAATGGTTGGTTTTCTCTTCCAAATTGACTTAGGGATTGTGACAAAAGTATTTCATAGTTTCAACAGGTTGTGACACTTAGAAAATTGAATGTGAAACTTATTAATGTACATACGACTCTTGAGACAGTGCATGAAACACTTAACAAGGTGCATATCTCACTTTATGACACTTGCGACACTTAGGGTGCAACACTTAAGTGTGAAATTTTGATGTGTAAAAGATGCCCCATAAAGTGTGAGTTCAGAAGAGAAAATGATGGTTAAAACACTTTAAAAATTATTCATTGCAAGGGTGTTGGAGTAGGAGAAGCTAGCATAAGCTACAAAAAATCATCAATCAGTATACATATATGTTTCATTCCCGAGGCAGACATACCTATGCTCGGAATATGAGTTGACTTAAAGCATGGTCGTCGAACAATACACTATGGATCCATGAGAATACTGAGTAAGGGTATGGCCACCAAAGATACAATTTGGATCCATACCTCAATGACTTGAACTGATTGCAGCCATGAAAAATACATAGTCGAGCTACGAGATGACAAAACATACCCATGAATCAATACGATATGGATCTATGNTATATATATATATATATATATATATATATATATATATATATATCAGTAAGATTTCTAGCATGGTGATTGTACTAAAATATTTCACATGCTCAAATGATCTCCATCGTAGATTGGGAAAATCACATAACAGAGTGAGCTCCTAACCCGGGGTCTTCGTCCCGATCTCGAATCAGTATGAATTTAGCCATGTGAATAAATGACTTGATTTAAAACATGGTAGAAACCACTTGATTATCGATCATTGAGTCATATCATTAACAAGTGTGAGGGAAATCACCAATGATGAAAATTATTTCCAAGGTACCTTTAGTACATTCAAGTGAATGTGAATAAATGATTTGAGGTCAAGCATTCGTGGAATCATTCGATTAGAGGCCAATGATGTAAACCTACTGTCGAAAGTGAGGAGGCATGTCATTGAGGCATGAAGGTCCCAAGGTAATAATTGGTTTCTAAGTCTAATTACTGGATAATGTGTTAAAGTCGACGGGAACAGACTCGTCGAAGGAGGGCCATTATGTATCCCCCATCATCGACATGAAATTGACATAGGAAAGTGATATGAGATGGTGGATTAAATGAGTATGGACTAACACAAGAAATGGAAATTGCTAATACTACAAATGGGATGGTTTGAAGTGAAACTTCCCTTGAACATTGTGAGGTATGACCAAGGATGATTTTAGGGGCTAAATTTCGCTCATGGGCTAATTTTCCATGTTTTTTCCAAAATGATATTCGTTATTTTAAAAATGATTCACCCAAATTCTATAGGATAAAATTATTTTACCTTAAAAATCGCCAAAAAATTATAAAAACTATATAAAATCCTTAGAAATTTGAATATTTTTACAAAAATATCGCCAATCATTTATAGTTGGCATATGAAGGATTAGTACGATTCACCAAGGTTTCTACATTTTAAAATAATTTTCCATCCTTAAAATCATCCCTGGGTATGACACAATACTTGGCATCTTTGACTCGACGAGTACCAAGAACATATTGTGGCGATAATAAGATAACTCTTCAACTGGAATGAAAAATTATAATGACACATGGAATTGGTATGACTCAGAGACAAGAATATTACCCAACTATAACGTGAGACACAAACATGTGCCATATTCAAGGGAAACAACAATAGTGTCCTTAATAGATACCAAAAAACTTGACCCACTTCCTTCAATTTTTCCCCCACCATGATTGGTGAGTACCTCTTTGTTTTCTAACAAAATTGAGGAGGATACTAGATGCTCGGTACAACGAATGTGAATAAGTAAGGGTTCAGCCTTGTATGGGTCCTAGAGATTGGACTCACATAGTTCCTTCAATGCATAATTTTACAAGCCCAGAGAAGGAAACCTAGGTGTTTTTTCACATTTAGAGAGTCTGAAAAGAACTTAAAGACGACTCCATGTGTGAATTTTTCATAAATTTAGTGTCCCAGGTCTTAAAAAGTGTAAAACAATTCAAGGGATAACTCTTCTAGTCATTCTTCAATAAAGTACTCTTTTTTTGTGAGGCTGAAAAATATATAAACTACCACTTGAAAGACACCCTTTCAAACCTTTGAACGAGTGTCAAAGTAAACAAGCTCACTTGACAATATTTTCATGTTTAGGGAGTCTAAAAAGAGATTAAAGGAGACTCCAAAGAGTTATTTTTTAGTATCTCTTTTACGAGTCCGAAAAATAGATAAAAATATACTTGGTAACCTATTCTCATGTATTAACAAGCACGAGAAAGAACAAAGACTGAGCTCGGTAACCTATTCTCATGTATTTACGAGCATGAGAAATAATAAAGACTAAGCTTGTTCTAAAAAAGACTACTACGTTACGATGGGAATGACCCCCAAGTGAGGATCACTCCTAACAATGTGTCTCTCTATCAGTATTCCCCCCCCCCAGCTTGCATGGTCGAAGCTAGTGGTTTTCTCCAGCATGATGTCCAGAGGATGGAGACCTTCCCCCCCAAGCATCATTTTCTTCGTTGAATCTTATCTTTTCTTTTTTTAGGTGTCTGGCTACTAATAGGAATATTTTCATGAGGTGGAGTAAAAGAAGGTTCAATTATTTGATCCAAAGTGAGACTTGATTCGGATGAAGGGGGGTCTATTACATTTTTTAGCGATATTGATAGAGAAATGAAATATGCTCGTAGGGACCAGGTACTACCAAAGGATCAAGTGATTCTAGGGATTGTTGCACCTAAGTCTAAATTATATTTATCATGGAAACTTGTGGGTTGGCAGGAGAAGGTAAAGGAAAAACCCCCATGAGTGAGGAATCCTTAAGGAGACATACTCCTACACTATCAAGTCTAGATTGTCCTAGAAAAGGGACAATATTCATTGCAGAATTGTGGAGATCTAGAGTTATATAGTCAAGTTGATCAACAGTGATAATTTTTCCTTGATGGGGAAATAGTAAAATATGAAACAATGAAGATGCGACCGCAATCATCACATAGAACCAACTATGATCATTGATCCCTTGAAGATTGAGGACATATTGAACTTAGCTCCTCCTTCAACGCCATGCCAACTCCCATAATGTTGGCATAGTTTACAAGGGAAGGGAAACGTTTTACGTCGATTCATCCAACTATGTTTCATTGATCAAAGGTTTTAGTCAACTTCTTCAGAAAGGGGTTCCTTTTGTTTGGGATGACATCGCTCAACAAGCATTCGATGCTTTGAAAAATGCATTGACTTAAACCCCCTTGTTACATCCCCCAAATTACATTCGATATTACCTTTTGTACATTGTTGATTATGACAGTACCATTTCTATGGTGATTGTCCAAGAGGATGAATCGTATCATGAACATGTGATATACTATTTAAGTTGGAGTCTTACCCCTTCTGAAATCAAATATTCATATGTGGAGAAATTGGCATTGGTTGTTGTTCAATTTTTCCAACGTTTCCATCACTACATATTATTGCGTAAAACCACTTTCATTTATTATTGAAACCCCATGCAACATATTCTGACTAGGCAGGTGCTGGGGGGAAAGCACTTCAAATGGATTGTTATCCTACAAGAGTTTGATTTGGAATTTGAGAGAGCCAAATCAAAGATATCTTTGATTTTTGCTGAGTTAATTTCTGACCTTCCCTTGGATAAAACACAAAATGTGGCAGATGATTTGATTCCTGGTGAATCTCTTTTTTTGATTAGTTCCTATGGTCCTTGGTATGGGTACATCATAATCTATCTCCAGACCGAAACCATTCGACCTAATTTGTCTAGTACTGGATGTCGTTGCATTCAATACCAATCTCGACAATACATTATTGTTGGTGATACCCTTTATCATCGTGGTGTTGATTCTAACTTTAGACGATGTTTAGCACATGAAGAGGCTGAGAGAACTCTTAATGATTATCATGCTGGAGTAGGTAGGATGATAGGGATTCATAAATAAAATTGGCATACGATGATTTTTTCGTCATTATGGGCATATCAAAACTCAGCCCAAACAACCAAGGTTTTATTCCATTCCAATTGGTATATGGTTTAGAAGTCATGCTTCCAATTGAATGTGAAACACCATCCTTGAAACTAGTTATCCAATTAATTCCCAATACCACCGTCGTGGAAGAACGTATTTTATACTTGATACAATTAGATGAAACTCGTCGTGACACCGCTCTTGCTAATGAAACCCATAAGAAATGTGTCAAATCTCAATATGATAAAATTTTTAGACCTCGTGTGTTCTCTGAAGGATACTTGGCCCTGTTATACAATCAAGATCTTGAAATGATGGGGGCAGGTAAATTCGAGCCCATGTGGCATGGCCCTTACATCGTTAAACTTGTATTAGAGAAAGGTGCCTATGAGATAGTGGATTATGATGGGATTTATTTAGTTGAGCCCCATAATGGTATTTACTTGAAAAATTACTATGCCTAGAGTCATTCTACATAAGTTCTTTGTATACATTGTACCATATTTTTGGTGTGCTATATTTTTGCTTGTTTGCAAATGATTTCTATCTTTCACTCCTTATCTTGCATTGCGCTTTATTTGCAGATGTTGACCGTCCCTGCACCTTACATTTTATTTGTTGATGGTTCTAGCCACAATATCCAGAACCTTGCATCTATTTCATGGCTTATCTACATTCCTATCGATGAATTGATAAGTCTACGTGGCATATGCCTTGGTTGTGCAACTAACAATATCGTGAAATATAGCACAGTTATTGAATTGTTGACTAAATCCATTTCACTTGGAATTCACTGCTTAGTTGTCTTGATGGAATCTCAACTTGTATTATTGCATTTAAATAACATTTATTCTATCATAAGTCCTACTCTATTATGAGTATATTTAAGGTTTTGTCTCTTGGAAAGAGAATTTGACTATTTATAATATCAACACATTCCAAGAAATCTAAATACATTAACAAATGCTTTGGATAATTATGTACTGGATAGACATTTGCAACATTTTTAAAAAATCAAACACATAACACATTGTATAGAATAAGCCAATTTAGAAGTCATTTGTATTAAGAGTTTAACAAAAATTTAGAAGTCGTGTTGTTAATTGAATGTGAAATACCATCCTTGAAACTAGCCGTCAAATTACTTCCTAATACCACCACCGAGGAAGAACGTATTTTATTCTTGATATGATTAGATGAAACTCATCGTGACACCACTTTGGCTAATGAAACCCATAAGAAACGTGTCAAAGCTCAGTATGACAAAACTGTTATAACTCGCGTGTTCTCTGAAGGAGACTTGGTCCTGTTATATGATCAAGATCGTGAAATTATGGGGGCAGGTAAATTCGAGCCCATGTGGCATGGACCTTATATCATTAAACTTGTATTAAAAAAAGGTGCCTATGAGCTAGTGGATTATTATGGGATTCATTTGGGTCAGCTGCAGAATGGGATTTACCTTAAAAAGTATTATGCCTAGAGTCATTCTACATAACTTCTTTGTGTATGTTTTAAAATATTTTTGGTGTGCTATATTTTTTCTTTTTTGCAAACGATTTCTATCTTTCGCTTCCTATCTTGCATTGTGCTTTATTTGCAGATATCGGTGCTCTCTTTACCTTACATTGTCTTTTTGATGGTCCTATTCGCAATACCCAGAACATTGCATATGCTTCATGGGCGATCTACACAACTATCGATGAATTGATAAGTCTATGTGGTATATGCCTAGGCCATGCAACTAAAAATATCATGGAATATAGCACAATCATTGAACTATTGACTGAATCCATTTCACTTGGAATTTGTTACTTAGTTGTCTGACTGAACTCTCAACTTGTAGTACTACATTTAAGTAACATTTATTCTATCAGAAGTCCTACTCTATTACGAGTATATTTAAGGGTTCGTCTCTTGGAAAGAGAATTTGAGTATTTAGAATATTAACACATTCCCATAAATCTAAATACATTAACAAATTATTTGACTAATTATGTACTAGATATACATTTGCAACATTTGTAAAAAATCAAACATAGAACACATTGAATAGAATAAGTCGATTTAGAAGTCATTTTGTATTAAAAGCTTAGCAAAATTTTTACAAAATGTGTTGAGACAACAAAAATCCTATAAATTTTGTATCGATGCATGTTGATGACCAAAAATATGAAAATATCCTAGTCATCTCTAAGTCTACAATGCTCTTGGTAACATACTACAACCTGAGCCACTTGTCGAAGAAAATGAGATATGCGTCTGGATACTCCCATAGTGTGTCATTGGTATCGTTGCGGAAGATCGTCAATCTGAATATCAGATATACCCAAGGTGATCTAGGTGGATATCAGTGGCACCCACCTTTTCCAACTCGCTCAAAACAGTTTTCTGACAATTTTGGCAATTTACTATTTTTAGCAGTTTTTAACTTTCAGGGCCATTTTGAGGGCCTAAACAAAGTTTTTTAGGGATATATATTCTCAATGATAGTTGAAGGATTTTATTGAGCCCACAAAATGAATCTCCTCGATGATACCTTTCCAACGGGCTATCGTGCACCTAAAACGGAGATAATATTCAAAAGTTACGACCACGAGAAGTTGATGTACTAACTTACCCAAACAAGGCCCACATGACTTTTGGCACTTCATATCCTAGGGTTAGGTTTTTGGATGTATAGGTTTTTTGACATTCCTTTTTATTGTAAAAATGCCTTCAGAGCATCATTTTAATCATCTTCTTGCGAATGAGTGCATTCGTCACATCTCTTCTTAGAGATAAGCTGCCACCATTCCAACAAGCTTGTTTTCCGCTACATTTTAGAGTTTCATCTTATTTCCTTATTGAATAGAAAACCATTGTTATTGTATATTTGTTATTACTTGTTAATCATATTTTAATAATCCATATTCATTTCGTTCTTCTCATAAATTTTGGATCAGTGGTATCAGAGTGGTCTACTCCTTATCGTCTTAATGCATGTTCTCAACGAGGTCAACGTACAAAGAATTGGGTCTCGAGCTTGTTTCTCTTGAGGAAAAAATATATTGCATGCCCAAACGAACTCTCATGGTAGGAGAAAAGAAAGATGATGAGACAAGATATCCTTTCAAAAAAAAAATTGAGTAATCCCTCACACAACGGAGGAACGAGATGATGGATAGTTTCGCACAAATCCTTCGACGAATACCAACAGGCAACGCATCTTCCTCAAGCGGAGGCATCGCCCCTTTCAAGGTAAAAATCAACTTCGATGTTCCTATATTTGAAGGCGAGATAGACGCAGATGTTGTAAACAAGTGGTTGAATCTACTAGAAGGGTATTTTTCTGTCCATAAATTTTCGAATAGAGAAAAGATTACTTTTGCACTCCTCAAAGATGTTCCCCATATCAAAGATTTGTGGGAAAAATTCTGTGAGAAAAAGGAAACAAAGGAACCCTCATTATTTATAGTCATGGACACCTGGGAATCCTTCAGGGATGATATTAAGGAACAATACTACCTTGTCAGAAGTTATCACGACTTGTATACCAAATGGACCACAAAGAGGCAAGAAAGAGACCAAGCAGTGCCAAAGTTCACAAATGTCTTTCATACCTTGCGCACCAATATGGGTATCAAAGATTTGGAGTGAATTCTGATGATCAAGTATCTTTGTGCTCTAAATAGATACATCCATACCGAAATGTAAGTTTTGGACATCTCATCCTTGAGCGCGGCCTATCGATATGCTGTCAAAATCGAGCAGAGGCTCAAACAAAAGACGTGGAAATTTGGGCCTGGTAACCCCTCACAGAAAAAGATAGGAAAGGGTGGCCCTAACCCAAAAGAACAAAGGACATAGAAAATATGGATAGTACCAGGACAACCAGTCCAATTCGCAAGCAAAGAAGGACACTGAAAATACAAAGAAAGATATCGGGAACTAGTGTGACTTCCATAATAGCCCTTGGCATAACACTGTTGACTGCTGCTCAAAGCAGTCGTTGGTGGTTGAAGTGAAAACCTTTGAATCAAATGTGAGTTCTGAATCTGAGTCAGAACTAGAAAGGGGAAGATAGATCATTGACGCAGAACCTAGTGCCACCATTGCTACCACCAATCTCCAGCATGGTGAACCAGACGAGCCATAAGAAGGCGAGTGCCTCTTCCATTCGTAGATGTGGGTAAAATGCACCCTGATGCACTTCATCATTGATATCGGTATCCAGAAGAACCTAATCTCAGCAGAGGTCATCAAGCAGTTGGCCCTACCGACAACGTCGCACCCACAACCCTACACCATTAGATGGATTGGCCAAGGAAGCAATCTCCGTGTCATCCAATATTGTCTATTGTCATATGACATCAATCCCTTAAATGATGAGGTATTGTGTGATGTATCTCCTCTCAAAGTTTGTAATGTTATTTTGGGCCAACCTTATTTATGGAAATGTCATGTTGTATATTATTCTAGGCCTTGTAGTGTTATTATTACTTTGAACATGTGTAACATACCCATCCACCCATAGGCTGAGGTATGCTACCTTCAATCCCTCCCTTGGACTTATTTCTCTTACAGATACCTTTTAAAATTTAAGAATGCATAAAAGAAAATAATTTAACAACATGCACAACAATATCCAGCAAGCATGCATAGTCTAAAGATTTAGTCAAATGATAAATAAATATACAGAGCGGAAATATATTCATATACATGTAAATGATACCATAACAGAGAGAACTTATATTTATGAAATATGATGCCAACTAGTTGTATACCAAGGAAGTTCCACCTAACCGTAGACACTACTGTTCCAAACATCAATAGCAACGTCACCCCCGAGCTAGGGCTATGAATCCACAAGGATGGTTCCAGAGTGTTACTTGGATTCCCAAAAAAGTTAGCACCCAAGATTTCATAGGCTTCCCAACTCTCACAACAATCCAAGTACCCATCTCTCTTCTACCCAGCTTGCACCACCCGAGAGAACGGACCTCCACCCTTCTATGTCGTGCAGTCCCTCAGGTAGTCCTTCTCCTTAATTCAGGCTCCAACGTAAATGGTCCAGAATCTCAATGCTGGAACTCTCAAGACTCACAGCTAGGAGAAACTCTTGACATAGGCCAACGCATCTCATACATGCGACCTCGGGTCACGAATGGATCACACCAGCAACCACTACAACCAACTATCCTGTGGAAAATCTTCAACAGTTCGACTCCCTTTCCTCGAGCCAAGACGCAGATGATGGATGGATCAATGAAAGGATAAGTGGGTGCATGGAGGTGCTTGCATGAAAGTGTGTGAGGGATAGAATGGTGCGAATTCAAAATTGAAGGATCAAATGAGCCAACAACCAACCCCCCCATTATACCAGAGGTGGGTTTAAGTAATTTTGGGGAGAATTAAGAACCTACTGGGCTTCCCCAAGAAGATCACGTAATCGATCCCCTCCCTTAGAAAAAAAGGGTAATTAAAATAGTAAATAAACATTTATCCCCTCAAGCCCCCTCTCTTGTGGAATCCTAGCCCCCTATAACTCTAGTCCTTGTCCATCTAACAACTAGCCTTGTATTTATTATTAATAACGATAAAAACATTACATGTCTTGGGAACACTACCCTTTTAATAAATGTTTGGCACTCTAGCCTCTCAATATTGTAACAATACATTATTTAAAAATGGGGGTTCAAAACCTTGGGTGTTACATCCCCTCCCCCTTATTTTGGCACTGTCCTTAGTGCATATACAAAAATAGAGATCAAAATCTCAAATTTATTTAAAAATCTATGAGTACTCTTCCCACATGGCATCTTCATGCTCCCAGGTAGCATCTTCAGGACCGTAACAGGTCCACTGAACTTTTACCAGCTCTATAACTTGATTCCAGAGCATTTTGGCTTTTATGTCCAATACCCACACTGGTTGAACCTGAAAATATCCAACACCCCCCCTTAAGCCTAACTGTAATGACAAAAAATTTGAGTCCCGACAACTTGTCCATTTTAGGTACTCATTACATAAAAGAACAACTC